>CANTUR010000379.1:0-345062 GCA_947683625.1 Mallotus nudiflorus | reverse complement strand
AACCGATACTGCCATGAACGTCCATTTGAAGCCCAGGTGTGAAAGCCCACTCTATCAAATCCATGGGACTAAAAAAATTATTTGGGCCTGAAGATGGACTGATATTGATGAAGTTTATAGTACCCATTATGGCCTTTTGAGTCTTTTTGGATTTGATATATTATGGCCCCGTGGGTCAACTGATGTTGCCATGAATGTCCATATGAAGCCCAAGTGCAAAAGCCCACTCTATCAAATCAATGGGCCTAAACAAAGGTATTTGAGCCTAAATAAGGATTGCTATAAATGAAGCTTATAGCCCCCATTGTAGCCCTCTTAGTCAGATTTAATTTGATATATTATGGGCCCCATAGGACAACTGATGCTGCCATGAACATCCATTTGAAGCCCAAGTGTGAAAGCCCACACTATCAAATCCATAGGCCTAGGCAATAGTATTTGGGCCCAAAGATGGACTGCTATAGTCAAAGTTTATAGTCGCCATTATGTCCCTCTAAGTCAGCTTTGATTTGATATATTATGTACCCCCCGTGGGTCAACCGATATTGCCACGAATGTCCATTTCAAGCCCAAATGCGAAAGCCAACTCTATCAAATCCATGGGGCCTAAAAAAAATATTTGGGCCAGAAGACATATCTCTATAAACAAAGTTTATAGCCCCCAATATAGCCCTCTGATTCAAGTTTGATTTGATATATTATGGGCCCCATGGGTTAACCAATGCCGCCATGAATGTCCATTTGAAGCCCAAATGCGAAAGCCCACTCTACCAAATCAATGGGCATAAATAAAGGTATTTGGGCTCGAAGATGGATTGCTATAGTTGAAGTTTATAGCCCCCATTGTAGCCCTCTCAGTTAGCTTCAATTTGATATATTATAGGCCCCGTAGGTCAACTGATGTTGCCATGAACCTCAATTTGAAGCCTAAGTGCAAAAGTCCACTCTATCAAATCAATGGGCCTAAATGAAGGTATTTGGGCCCAAAGATAAATGACCATAGATGAAATTTATAGCCCCTATTATAGCCCTCTAAGTCTATTTGGATTTGATATATTATGTACCCCGGGGGTCAACCGATGTTGCCTCAAACGTCCATTTGAAGCCCAAATGTAAAAGCCCACTCTATCAAATACATAGGGCCTAAACAAAAATATTTGGGCCTGAAGATCGACCATTATAGATATAGTTTATAGCCTCCATTGTATCCCCCTCAGTTACATTCTATTTGATATATTATGGGCCCCATAGGACAACCGATGCTACCATGAACGTCCATATCGATGCCCAAGTGTGAAAACCCACTCTATCAAATCAATCGGCCTAAAAGAAGGTATTTGGGCTCAAAGATGGACCACTATAGACAAATTTTATAGCCCCCATCATAGCCCTCTTACTAAGATTTGATTTGATATATTATGCGCCCAATGGGACAACCGATGCTGCTACGAATGTCCATTTGAAGCCCAACTGCGAAAGCCCACACTATCAAATCCAACGGCCTAGGCAAAATTATTTAGGCCCAAAGATGGATTGCTATAGATAAAGTTTATAGCCCCCATTATGTCCCTCTGAGTCAGCTTTGATTTGATATTATTATGTACCCCGTGGGTCAACCGATGCTGCCACGAATGTCCATTTCAAGCCAAAATGCGAAAGCCCACTCTATCAAATCCATGGGCCTAAAAAAATATTTAGGCCTGAAGATGAACCACTATAGACAAAGTTTATAGCCCCTAATATAGTCCTCTGAGTTAGGTTTAATTTGATATATTATGGGCCCCATGGGTCAACTGATGCTGCCACCGAATGTCCATTTGAAGCCCAAATGTGAAGGCCCACTCTACCAAATCAATGGGCATATAAAAAAGGTATTTGGGGCTCAAAGACAAACTGCTATAGATGAATTTTATAGCCCCCATTGTAGCCCTCTCAGTTAGCTTTGATTTGATATATTATGGGCCCTATGGATCAACCGATGCTACCACGAACGTCCATTTGAAGCCCAAGTGTGAAAGCCCACTCTATCAATCCATGGGCCTAAAAAAAATTATTTGGGCCTAAAGATGGACTGCTATAGATGAAGTTTATGGCACCCATTATAGCCCTCTGAGTCTATTTGGATTTGATATATTATGTACCCCGTGGGTCAACTGATGCTGCCACGAATGTCCATTTCAAGCCAAAATGCGAAAGCCCACTTTATCAAATTCATGGGCCTAAAAAAATATTTAGGCCTGAAGACGAATCGCTATAGACAAAGTTTATAGCCCCTAATATAGCCCTCTGAGTTAGGTTTAATTTGATATATTATGGGCCCCGTGGGTCAACCAATGTTGCCACGAACGTGCATTTAAAGCCCAAGTCTAAAAGCCAACTCTATCAAATCCATACACCTAAAAAAATTATTTGGGTCCAAAGACGGACTGCTCTAGATGAAGTTTATAGCACCCATTATAGCACTCTGGGTCTATTTGGACTTGGTATATTACGGGCGCCGTGGTTAATCGATGTTGCCATGAATGTCCATTTAAAGCCCAAGTCTAAAAGCCCACTCTATCAAATCAATGGGCCTAAACAAAGGTATTTGGGCCCAAAGATGGACTACTATAGACACAACTTATAGCCCCCATTGTAGCCCTCTCAATTAGATTCAATTTGATATATTATGGGCCTTATGGGACCACTGATATTGGCCACTCTATCAAATCAATGGGCTTGAAGACGGATTGCTACAAATGAAATTTATAACCCATTATAGCCCTGTCAGTCAACTTCAATTTGATATATTATAGGCCCCGTGTGTCAACCGATGCAGCCACGAACGTCCATTTAAAGCCCAAGTGCAAAAGCCCACACTATCAAATCCATAGGTCTAGACAAAAATATTTGGGCCTAAAGATGGACTGCTATAAACAAAATTTATAGCCCCCTATTATAGCCTTCAGAGTTAGCTTCAATTTGATATATTATGGGCCCCATGGGACAAACCAATACTGCCCATGAACGTCTATTTGAAGCCCAAGTGTGAAAACCCAGACTATCAAATCCATAGGCCTAGACAAAAATTTTTGGACCCAAAGATGAACTACTATAGGCAAAGTTTTATATCCCCTATTATAGCCCTCTGAGTCAGCTTTGATTTGATATATTATGGGCCCCGTGCGACAACTGATGCTGCCACTAATGTCGATTTGAAGCCCAAGTGCGAAAGCCCACACTATAAAATCCATTGTCCTAGATAAAAATATTTGGGCCCGAAGATGGACTGATATAGACAAAGTTTATATCCCCTACTATAGCCCTCTGAGTCAGCTTCGATGTGATATATAATGTGCCCCGTGGGTCAACCAATGCTGCCACGAATGTTAATTTGAAGCCCAAGTGCTAAAGCCCAGTCTATCTAATCCATGGGCCTAAAAAAAATATTTAGGCCTGAAGACGAACCACTAGAAAAAAAAGTTTATAGCCCCTCTGAGTTAGTTTTGATTTGATATATTATGGGCCTCGTGGGTCAACCAATGCTGCCACGAACGTCCATTTGAAGCCCAAGTGTGAAGGCCCATTCTATCAAATCAATAGGCCTAAATAAAGGTATTTGGGCTCAAAGACGGACTATTATAGATGAATTTTATAGCCCCCATTATAGCTCTTTGAGTCAACTTCGATTTAATATATTATGGGCCCCGTGGGTCAACTTATGCTGCCAATGAACATCCATTTGAAGCCCAAGTGTGAAAGCCCACTCTATCAAATCCATGGGCCTAAAAAAATTATTTGGGGCCCAAGAATGGACTGCTATAGATGAAGTGTATAGCCCCTATTATAGCCCTTTGAGTCTATTTTGATTTGATATATTATGAGCTCCGTGGTCAACCGATGCTGCCACGAATATCCATTTGAAGCCAAGTACGAAAGCCCACTCTATCAAATTAATGGGCCTCAATAAAGGTATTTGGGCCCAAAGATGGACTACTATAGATGAAGTTTATAGCCCCCATTGTAGCCCTCTCAGTCAGCTTCGATTTGATATATCATGTGCCCCGTGGGTCAACCGATGCTGCCATGAACGTTCATTTGAAGCCCAAGTGCAAAAACCCACTCTATCAAATCCATATGCCTAAAAAAATTATTTAGGCCCAAAGATGGACTGCTATAGATGAAGTTTATAGTGCCCATCATTGCCCTTTCAGTCAACTTTGATTTGATATATCATGTGCCCCGTACGTCAACTGATGTTGCCATGAACGTTCATTTGAAGCCCAAGTATAAAAACCCACTCTATCAAATCCATAGGCCTAAACAACATTATTTGGGCCTGAAGATGGATTGTTATAGAGAAATTTTATAGCTCCCATTATAGCCCTCTCAACCATCTTCAATTTGGTATATTATAGGCCCCTTGGGTCAATCGATGCTGCCATGAACATCCATTCAAAGACCAAGTGCGGAAGCCCACTTTATCAAATCCATAGGCCTAAACAAAATTATTTGGGCTTGAAGATGCACCGCTATAGATAAAGTTTGTAGCCCCTATTATAGTCCTCTCATTCAGCTTTGATTTGATATATTATGGGCCCTATGGGTTAACTGATGTTGCCACAAACGTCCATTTAAATACCAAGTACGAAAGCCCACTCTATCAAATCCATGGCCCTAAACAAAATTAGCCCACACTATCAAAACAATTAGCCTAAATAAAGGTATTTGGGCTTGAAGACAGACTGATATAAATGAAGTTTATAGCCCCCTATTATAGCCCTTTGGGTCAGCTTTGATTTGATATTTTATGGGCCCTATGGGTCAACCGATTTTGCCACGAACGTCCATTTGAAGCCCAAGTGTGAATGCCCACTCTATCAAATCCATGGGCCTAAACTAAAATATTTGAGCCTGAAGATGGATCATTATAGATGAAGTTTATAGCCCCCCATTATAGCCCTCTAATTCAATTTGATTTGATATATTATAGGCCCCATGGGTCAACCGATGTTGCCACGAATGTCCATTTGAAGCCCAAGTATGAAAGCTTAATCTATCAAATACATGGGCCTAAACAAAGGTATTGATGATCGATGATGGACTGCTATAGATGAAGTTTATAGCCTCCATTATAGCCCTCTAAGTCAGCTTCGATTTGATGTATTATGGGCCCCGTGGATCAACTAATGCTGCCACGAGCGGTCCATTTAAAGCCCAAGTATGAAAGCCCACTCTATCAAATCAATAGGCCTAAAGAAAGGTATTTGGGCCTAAGGACGGGACTGCTATAGATGAAGTTTATACCACCATTAGTAGCCCTCTTAGTCTGCTTTGATTTGATATATTATAGGCCCCGTGGTTCAACCGATGCTACCAACGAACGTCCATTTGAACCCATATGGGAAAGCCTACTCTATCAAATCCATGGGCCTAAATAAAATTATTTAGGCCTGAACATAGATCACTATAGATGAAGTTTATAGCCCCTATTATAGCCCTTTGAGTCAACTTTGATTTGATATATTATGGGCCCCATGGATCAACTGATGCTGCCATGAATGTCCATATGAAGACCAAGTACGAAAGCCCACTCTATCAAATCCATAGGCGTAAATAAAATTATTTGGGCTTGAAGATGAACCACTATAGATAAAAGTTTATAGCCCCCATTATAACCCTCTCAGTCAATTTTGATTTGATATATTATGGGCCCCGTAGGTCAACCGATGCTTCCAAGAACGTCCATTTAAAGACCAAGTGCGAAAGCCCACTCTATCAAATCCATGGGCCTAAATAAAACCATTTAGGCTTAAAGATAGACTGTTAAAGATAAATTTTATAGCCCCCATTATAGCTCTCTCATTCAGCTTCGATTTGATATATTATAGGCCCCATGGGTCAATCGATGCTACCACGAATGTCCATTTGAAGACCAAGTGCGAAAGCTCATTTTATCAAATTCATGGGCCTAAACAAAATTATTTAGGCTTGAAGAAACACCAGTATAGATAAAGTTTGGAGCCCCCATTATAGCCCTCTGAGTCAACTTTGATTTGATATATTATGGGTCTCGTAGGTCAACCGATGTTGCCACAAACGTCCATTGAAGTCCAAGTGCAAAAGCCTAATCTATTAAATACATGGGCCTAAATAAAGGTATTTGGGACTGAAGATAGACCGCTATAGTTGAATTTTATAGCCCCCTTTATAGCTCTCTAAGTCAGCTTTGATTTGAGATATTATGGGCCCCTGGGGTCAACTGATCCTGCCATGAAAGTCCATTTGAAGCCCAAGTGCGAAAGCCCACTCTATCAAATACATGGTCCTAAATAAAGGTAGTTGGGACTAAAGATGGACTGCTATAGGTGAATTTTATAGCCTCCATTAGATCCCTCTGAGTCAGCTTCGATTTGATGTATTATGGGCCCCATGGGTCAACCGATGCTGCCACGAACATCCATTTGCAGCCCAAGTGCGAAAGCCCTCTCTATCAAATCAATGGGCCTAAACAAAGGTATTTGGACCCAAAGATGGACTGCTATAGATGAAGTTTATAGCCCCCATTATAGCTCTCTCAGTCTGCTTTGATTTGATATATTATGGGCCCCATGGGTCAACCAATGCTAGCCACAAACATCCATTTGAATCCCATATGAGAAAGCCGACTCTATCAAATCCATGGGCCTAAACAAAATTATTTGGGCCTAAAGGCGGACCACTATAGATAAAGTTTATAGCCCCTATTATAGCCCTCTGAGTTAGCTTTGATTTGAATATTATGGGCCCTGTGGTTCAACCGATGCTACCATGAATGTCCATTTGAAGCCCAAGTGCTAAAGCCCACTCTATCAAATCAATGGGCCTAGACAAAGGTATTTAGGCCCGAAGACGTATTGCTATAGATAAATTTTATAGCCCCTATTATAGCCCTCTAAGGTCAGCTTTGATTTGATATATTATGGGCCCCATGGGTCAACTGATGCTATCAAAAACATCCATTTGAAGCCCAAGTGCGAAAGCCCCACTCTACCAAATCCTGTTAGTGATATGCACTAGGTCAATCATTTGTGATTATGTATTGACTTTCTTATTTTATTAATAAAGAGGTATTTCATTATCATTTGATTTTATGATAATTATATGAATGGTTAATTTTTACTAAGGCCATCAAGTATGTGACTTGATAGTAAAACCCTTAGATTAAAATAAGAGTTCTATTCTAATTATCCTTAGCCATTTATTCATTATATAAATATTAAAGTATTAAGGCTAGTATGATGTTGACTGATGGTTATGTTTTACTAATCATGAATATGAGATATTAAGTCAACTCATAAGTACAGGATGAGAGATCATGTACTGGATTGACCCACTATGAGAATACTACATAGATTATTGTCATAAGTATTTCTCATCACAGTAATTTTATTTTGATCCTTTGACCTTGAAATCATCATGGATTTCTACATAGCTATTTATGTTTTGAAACATTCTAACATTGTCTTTAACCGAACAATTAAATAGGATGTTGTTGGATATGAAATTAGTTATGCGAGGAATGTGAGTGATTCAGAAGGAATTTATCCCTCATTAATATGAGAAAGATATCTATGGGCCCCTTGATAAGATAGAGTGAAGGAAAATACATGTCCATGCTTAAATGAATTGATAAAGAGTTGTCATTTTCAATCTACTTGGAATCAAGTCATAATATTGAACTATATAAGGATGAAACTCTATGCCTTATGTTCAATTAAGATATCATGTGATAAGGGGATGATAAAATTCACTGTAGTTAGTTTATGTCAGATTATTGACTTCACATGAATTGGGTAGTCATAATGTTTTGCTAGAGGCCACTTATGACTTATAGGCCTAAATAGAGATTTAGGCCCACTGCCAATGTTATGTGAACCTACAGGGTCACACACTTAGAACAAGCCTAAAATGAATATAGGTTGAATAAGCCCAAAATAAACTTTGTGGAAATAAATAATTAAAGTTATTTATTTATTTATTTATTTATTTATTTATTTATTTATTTATTTATTTAAGATAAATGTTATTTTAAATAAATAAATAATTAATTATTTCTAATTTTTTTAAAACAAAACCAAAATATAATAAATGGAAAATTACCAAAAGGTCATTGGTATGTGAAACTCAATTTGGAGTCTATAAATATGTTATATTCTCTAGGGTTTAACTCACTTGTTTTTCCTGCCTCCAAAAACATTTTCTCTTCTTAGAAAATAAAAATAGAGTTTCTCTTTTGTTCTTCATTTGTAAGACAATCAAGAAAGTTGTCAGCACACACTCCAATTTGTTTTTGTTAAGGGTTGTTTGTGTGGATACCTATAGAGGATGCATCCTTTTGGACACGTCTAGATCCAAACAACCAAAGCAAAAAAGCTCAAGGTAAGGCATCACTAGTGTGAACCTCCTCTTATCCTTTAAGAAAATCTTACCTCTTCTACGTTTTAGTAAGATTTTGAAACCCCAGATTTAATCAAGTAGTTGAACTACATGGATCTAGGTTTGGGAACGTGATAAATTTTTAATTTTTTCACTACGTTTGTATCATGAAACCCAACAAATCCATGGGCCTAAATAAAAATATTTAGGCTGGAAGATGAATCACTATAGATGAAGTTTATAGCCCCCATTATAGCCCTTTGAGTCAACTTTGATTTGATATGGGCCCCTGTGCCTCAACTGATGCTGCCATGAACGTCCATTAGAAGCCCAAGTGTGTAAGCCTAATCAATCAAATACATGAGCCTAAACAAAGGTATTTGGGATAGAAGACAGACTGCTATAGATGATGTTTATAGGCGCCTTTATAGCCCTCTGAGTAAGGTTCAATTTGACATATTTTGGGCCTCATGGGTTAACAGACGCTTGCCACACGAATGTCAATTTGAAGCCCAAATGCGAAAGCCCACTCTATCAAATCAATGGGCCTAAAGAAAGGCATTTGGGTAGGAAGAAGGACTGTTATAGATGAATTTTATAACCCCCATCATAGCCCTCTCAGTCAGCTTTAATTTGATATATTATGGACCCTGTGGGTCAACCACAAACGTCTATTTGAAGCCCAAGTACGAAAGCCCACACTATCAAATCCATGTGCCTAGAAAAAAATATTTGGGCTCAAAGATGGACTGATATAGACAATTTTTATAGCCCACATTATTGCCCTCTGAGTCAACTTCAACTTGATATATTATGTGCCCCGTGGGTCAACCAATGCTGCCACGAATGTCCATTTGAAGCCCAAGTGTGAAATGCCACTCTATCAAATCCATGGGCCTAAAAAAATATTTGGGTTGAAGATGGACTATTATAGATAAAGTTTATAGCCCCTAAAATAGCCCTCTAATTTAGCCTCGATTTGATATATTATGTGCCCCATGGGTCAACCATTGCTGCCACGAACATCCATTTGAAGCCCAAGTGTGAAAGCCCACTCTATCAAAACCATGGGCCTAAATAAAATTAATTGGGCCTGAAGAAAAGCCGCTATAAACAAAGTTTATAGGCCCCATTATAGCCCTCTGAGCTAGCTTTGATTTTATATATTATGTGCCTCGTGGGTCAACCGATGCTACCACGAACCTCCATTTGAAGCCCAAGTGTGAAAGCCCACTCTATCAAATCCATAGGCCTAAACAAAATTATTTGGGCCTGAAGACGGACCATAATAGGTGAAGTTTATAGTCCCCATTATTGCCCTCTGAGTCAACTTTGATTTGATTTATTATGCGCCTTGTGAGTCAACCAATGCTGCCACAAACGTCCATTTGAAGCCCAAGTGTGAAAGCCTACTTTATCAATTCCATGGGCCTAAAAAAATTACTTGGGCCTAAAGACATACCACTATAGAAAAATTTTATAGCCCTCATTATAGTCGTCTAACTCAGCTTTGATTTGATATATTATGGGCCCCGTGGGTCAACCGATGCTGCCACGAATGTCCATTTGAAACCCAAGTGTGAAAACCCACTCTATCAAATCAATGGGCCTAATTGGGCCCGAAGATGGACTACTATGGATGAAGTTTATAGCCTCCATTATAGCCCTCTCATTCATCTTTGATTTGATATATTATGGGCCCCTCGGGACCATCGGTGCTGCAACAAACGTCCATTTGAAGCCCAAGTATGAAAGCCCACACTATCAAATCCATTGGCCTAAACAAAAATATTTAGGCCCAAAGATGGATGGATATAGATAAATTTTATAGCCCCCATTATATCCCTTTCAGTTAGCTTTGATTTTATATATTATGTGTCCCATAGGTCAACCGATGCTGCCACGAACATGCGTTTGAAGCCCAAGTGCGAAAGCCCACTCTATCAAATCCATAGGACTAAACAAAATTATTTGGGCCTGAAGAAGAGCAAATATAGACAAATTTTATAGCCCCCATTATAGTTATTCAGCTTTGATTTGATATGTTATGGGCTCCGTGGGTCAACCGATGTTGCCACGAACATTCATTTGAAGCCCAAGTGCGAAAGCCCACACTATCAAATCCATGGGCCTAAATAATAGTATTTTGCACCAAAGATAGACCACTATAGTTGAAATTTGTAGCCCCCATTATAGCCCTCTGAGTCAACTTTAATTTGATATATTATAGACCCCGTGGGTCAACCGATGCTGCCATGAATGTCCATTTGAAGCCCAAGTGTGAAAGCCCACTCTATCAAATCCATGGGCCTAAACAATGGTATTTTGGACCGAGGATGGACTGCTATAGATGAAATTTATATCCCCCATTATAGCCCTTTGCGTCATCTTTGATTTGATATATTATGGGCCTCGTGGGTCAACCGATGCTGCCATGAACGTCCATTTGAAGCCTAACTGCGAAAGCCCACTTTATCAAATCCAAGAGCCTAAACAAAAATATTTGGGCCTAAAGATGGACTGCTATAGAAAAAATTTATAGCTACCATTATAGCCCTCTGAGTCAGCTTTAATTTGATATATTATGGGCCCCGTGGGTCAACTGATGCTGCCACGAACGTCCATTTAAAGCCCAAGTGCAAAAGCCCACTCTATCAAATTCGTGGGCCTAGACAAAAATATTTAGGCCCAAAGATGGACTGCTATAGAAAAAGTTTATAGCCCCTTTTGTAGCCCTCTGAGTAAATTTTGATTTTATATATTATGTGCATCGTGGGTCAACCGGTGCTATCATGAACGTCCATTTGAAGCTCAAGTGTGAAAGCCCACTCTATCAAATCCATGGGTCTAAATAAAAATATTTAGGCCTGAAGATGGACTGCTATAGACAAAGTTTATAGTCCCCATTATAGCCCTCTCAGTCAGCTTGGATTTGATATATTCTGGGCCCTGTGGGTCAACTGATGCTACCATTAATGTCCATTTGAAGCCTAAGTGCAAAAGCCCACTCCATCAAATCAATGGGCCTAAACAAAGGTATTGGCTCTCGAAGATGGACTACTATAGATGAAGTTTATAGTCCTAATTATAGCCCTCTCAGTCAGCTTTGATTTGAAATATTATGGGCCTCATGGTTCAACCGATGCTGCCAGGAACGTGCATTTGAAGTCCAAGTATGAAAGCCCATACTATCAAATCCATGGGTCTAGATAAAAATATTTAGGCCCAAAGATGGACTACAGTATATGAAGCTTATAGCCCTCATTATAGCTCTCTGAGTCAGCTTCAATTTGATATATTATGGGCCTCATGGGTCAACCGATGCTGCCATGAACATCCATTTGAAGCCCAAGTGCGAAAGCCCACACTATCAAATCCATAGGTTAAAAAAAACATTTGAGCCTAAAGATGGACTACTATAGATAGATTTTATAGCCCCCATTATAGCCCTCTGAGTCAGCTTCGATTTGATATATTATGTGCATCGTGGGTCAATCGATACTGCCATGAAAGTCCATTTGAAGCCCAAGTGTGAAAGCTAACTCTTTCAAATCCATACGCCTAAATAAAGGTATTTGGGCCCGAGGACGGACCACTATAGACAAAGTTTATAGCCCCCATTATAGCCCTCGAAGTCAGCATTGATTTGATACATTATGTGCCCCGTGGGTCAACTGATGCTGCCATGAACTTCCATTTGGAGCCCAAATGCGAAAGCCCATTCTTTCAAATCCATTGCCCTAAATAAAGGTATTTGGGCCCAAAGACAGACCGCTATAGACAATGTTTATAGCCCCCATAATGGCCCTTTGAGTCAGCTTAGATTTGATATATTATAGGCCCCGTGGGACAACCTATGTTACCGTGAATGTCCATTTAAAGCCGAAGTGCGAAAGCCCACTCTATCAAATCCATGGGCCTAAACACTTATTTAGGCCCCCATTATAGCCCTCTGACTCAACATCATTTTGATATATTATGGCCCTCATGGGTCAACCAAAACTGCCACAAACATCGATTTAAAGCCCAAGTGTAAGAGCCCACTTTGTCAAATCAATGGGCCTAAACAAAGTTATTTAGGCCCGAAGATGGAGTACTATAGAGAAAGTTTATAGTCCCCATTATAGCCCTCTCAGTCAGTATCGATTTAATATATTATGAGCCCCGTGGGTCAACCGATGCTGCCAGGAACTTGCATTTTAAGCCCAAGTGTGGAAGCCTACTCCATCAAATCCATAGGCCTAAACAAAAATATTTGGGCTCAAAGATGGACTACTATAGACAAAGTATATACTTCGCATTATAGCCCTCTGAGTCAGGTTCGATTTGATATATTATGGGCCCTATAGGTCAATCGATGCTGCCACGAACATCTATTTGAAGCCCAAGTGCGAAAGCCCACACTATAAAATTAATGGGCCTAAATAATGGTATTTAGGACCGAAGACAGACCGTTATAGAAACATTTTATAGCTCCCATTATAACCCTTTGAGTCAAATTTGATTTAATGTATTATGGGCCCCATGGGTTAACCAATGCTACCATGAATGTCCATTTAAAGCCCAAGTGCGAAAGCCCACTCTATCAAATCCATGGGCCTAGACAAAAATATTTGGGCCTAAAGATGGACTGCTATAGACAAAGGTTATAGCCCCCATTATAGCGCTCTGAGTCAGTTTTGATTTGATATATTATATGCCTTGTGGGTCAACCGATGCTGCCATGAATGTCCATTTGAAGCCCAAGTGCGAAAGCTCACTCTATCAAATCCATGGGCCTAAATAAAAATATTTGGGCCTGAAGATGGACCATTATAGACAAAGTTTATAGCCCCCATTATAGCCCTCTGGGTCAGCTTAGATTTGATATATTATGGGCCCTATGGGTCAATCAAAATTGCCACGAATGTCGATTTGAAGCCCAAGTACGGAAGCCCACTCTATGAAATCAATAGGCCTAAACAAAGGTATTTGGGCCTGAAGTGTTGAGAAACTGCCTCTCGGGCCAAGAAAACCTGAGGATGATGGCGTGAGCTTCCTGCTGTTGTTGAGGGACTACCTTTTGGGCTAGGAAAACCTAAGGTTTATGTCTCACAAGAAGGGCTATTCAGGTTTGAATCCCCAAAACTCAAGGACATGGTTGTTCAGGTTTAAATCCCTAAAGCTCAAAGATAGGGCTATTCAGGTTTAAATCCCTAAAGTTCAAAGATAGAGCTATTCAAGATTGAATCCCCGAAGCTCAAAGATAGGACTATTCAGATTTGAATCCCCGAAGCTCAAAGATAAGGTTGTTCGAGTTTAAATCCCCAAAGCTCAAAGGCTAAGATGATTGTTCAGGTAGTATCCCCAAAGTCAAAAGTAAACGACAACTGAGCTAGGAAAACTTGAAAGTCTGTATCCCTAGAGAAGTGGTAATCGGACCAGAAAAATCTAAGAATCACATCCCTAGTGGTAATAGAGCTAGGAAAACTTAAAAATCAAAGTCAGTGTGGTGATGATCGGGCCAGGAAAAATTGAGAGTCGAGTTTCAGTATGGTGATGATTGGACCAGGAAAATTTGAGAGTCAAGTTTATGTGTTGTGATGATCGGGCTAGAAAAACTCAAGAGTTGATTTTTAGTGTGATGATGATTGGGCCAGGTGGTTAGGGCCCTACACCCCCAGACTTGATTTTGCGTGAGGAGGAGATTTTTAGGAGAAAGGAAAGGGCTATAAGGGTTCATGATGAGCTAAAAGCTGAGGGACATGGGCAAGAAAAAAAATAAAAAAAGAAAAAATAGAGGGGAGGAGAAAAAAACTAAAAGCAAAAAAAAAAAGAACCATTGCTAAAGAAAGGAAGGGGAAGATAGCTATGAAAAACATAGAGTGGGACATTATTGAGAGTGGAAGGAAAATCCAAGCCAAATAAAGTTCACATTCCTTAGGAGAGAAAGGAAGAAAAGCTTGTGTTAAGGTGAAACTCCTACCCAAGTGAAGATCATACTCAAAAGCACATCTCTGAGGGTCCATCACTTTGGTAAAATCTTGCATCCAAGTATATTTTTTTTATAACTTTACCATTTTGTGTTTAATTTAAATGTGACTAAGTAGTTGGTATATTTCTAGTTTAATTTGTTTGTTACACTACTTCATTAACATGATCCCTTAAACTATTACATGTAGATGTAACCTAGAACCTGTTGAATGCATGTGTGTGCGTATCACTTGCTTAGGATAGAAGTGTGGTTGTCTTGATAGTTTAGTTAGCCTGTCGATCAGGCAATGCCTCTTTATAGAGGGATCCCCCCTGTCAATGGAGTGATCACCTTTTCATAGAGGCAATCACTACATTGACAGGCCTCCAAGTAATTTGGCCTCTCCTTTTATGCATTTCTACATAATCCCACTATTTTAATGCATTGAGGAAGCTTGTTGATTAGGAGACGCCTTATCACAAAGGCTTTGCTTCTTCTCAATGAGGTAATCGCCTCTTCACAGAGGCAATCGCCACATTGACAGGTCGACTAGCCATTTGGCTCTTTTCCCTTTATTAATTTTCTCCATGATGCTCACTCCACATGCTTTTTCTATCTTTATACATGATTATTTCATTGCATGATAATGATTGTCTTGGTTATTTGAGGATTTCTTTAGCTTGTAACTTGAAAATCCCTTTTTAGAACATTATTTATAAATATTATCATATATGATATCAAGCTTTGAAAAAGGGAACTAACTGTATCTGTATTGTAGGAAATTACTTGATGATTTCCATCATTGAGTAGTCATTTTCATTAGATAACTCTTTAGAGCATTTCGCTTTTGTAAATATTTATCATTAGTTTACCTTCAGTATATGTTTGGTTTATTTTCTATATATTATTCTTTTATTTTTCCCCAAAGCATTGTAATCCTTAATCCCTTACCCCATTTGATTTTGAATGTATGGTTGTAAATTATTACTTATTTTATTTTTGTTGAATGGTGGGACTTAAAAGCATGAAATTGGATTAATGTGCAAACTTGGACTTAACTATAAAACTTGGAAAGTGGATGAAGGCAAGTGCAATTTTGAATGTAAATGAGGAAATAATTAAATAACTAAAGGTAATAAAATGCAAAACACTAACGAAGGCCAGTCACAAGGTTGGGTGAGCATTCAAATGCTCATACCTAGTTTCTGAACCTAATCTCTGATAATAGCTTCTGGGAACCTCTATGGGATCCAGTTATTATACAATGTGTCCCAGCTTTTATTTGGGTGGTGACTCCATCTCTGAATAGGCCTAAGACCTATATCATATTTCTAAGTGGGCCTCAAGCCCACACAATGTCATGGTCGCCAAACACTTGGGTGCACACTAAACCCCACCGCCTACACTAATGTCCAATTAATTAATTATATGCCTAGTAGAGTTCTTCAAAATCCAAATCCTTTTGAGTTGCTTTTATCATAAACCAACTATATACAATATTTTAAAAATATTTGGTTATGTGGTTTATCCATGGTTACAACCATATAATAAGCACAAATTTTCATTCCGCACTCAAAAATGTGTTTATTTTGGACATTCTCCTACCCATCATGGTCATTTGTGTTTTGATATTGATAAAGATTGCAGTTATGTAGCACGTCATGGATCTTTTAATGAAATAATTTTTCCTTTTAAACACTTATCATTAAGTTCCCATTCCTCCACTACCTCAATGCATCCATAGTTAACTCAATGTACTCCATCTTCATCAAGTCCACCGGCTTCAAATATGGTTAATCTATCTCCTAACAACTCTTCTCTAACTCATAACAATTCTAGTTCATCTGGACCTCTTCCTTCTACCTCTTCTCCATCACATCATTTTTGTTCCATCTTATCTTAATCACCAATAAATCCCTCTCCTACCAAACCATCTTCATCAGCTACAAACTCTCAACCACTCGATATCAATTTAATTGTTTATTTATCCAAATATACTTAGTTATCCCCCCATGAAAACCGAACTCATCCCATGCAGTTATGGTCTACCACCCTTTAACGCCACCATGCCCATACAGTTGTCCATGATTCCACCAAAATGAATTATCTTCATATCGAACCTAACACATTTTTACAAGCCAGTAAATATCCTGAATGGAATAATGCTATGTTTAATAAATTCAATGCCCTCCTTACTAATTCTACCTAGACTTTAGTACCAAAACCTCCTAATGTGAATATTATAGGTTGCAAGTGGATTTTTCGTATCAAAAGTAATTTTAATGGTACAATTGAGCGCTATAAGGCAGTTTAGTAGCTCAAGGGCAAACATTCGACCTTGATTACAAGGACACATTCAGCCAAGTTATCAAAGCTACAACCATACGCACCATTCTTGCCATAGCAACCATAAAATCTTGGCCAATTAATCAATTTGATGTGTCCAATGCATTTCTTCATGGGCTTTTTTTAGAGACAATTTACATGAATCAACCTCTAGGCTTTCTTGATTCTAATCATCCATGTTACATATGTAAATTGCAAAAGTCTCTGTATGGGTTAAAACAAGCACCCCAGGCATGGTTTTAATGACTCAGTTCTTGTTTATTATCACTCAACTTTATTCCATCTAAGAGTGACCATTCTCTCTTTATTTTTTGGAACAAGACTGATGTAATTTTTATTATTTTCTATGTTGATGATTTAATTATTACAAGTTCTAGTTTATAACTTGTACAACACATAATTGAATAATTAAAATAAGAATTCCCCATTTGAGACCTTAGATCCCTGCACTATTTTCTTAGACTGGAGGAGGTGCACCAATCGGATGGCCTTTTAGTACCTCAAAAAAAATATATTGGTGATCTTTTACAAAGAACATCCATGGTTGACTCCAAACCTTGTTTTACTCCTATTGCTACTAAACCTCCTTCGGTTAAAAACCATGGTGCTGCCATTGCTCAAGCTGAAGATTATCATTATATAGTTGCCCTCTAGTACATCACAATAACTCATCCAGATATTGCTTATAGTGTCAATAAATTATGCCAATTTATGAACTATCCAAATGAATCTCATTGGATAGCATTAAAGTGCCTCATGCACTATTTAAAAGATACTCAAATTTGCAGTTTATTATTTTCTACTTCTTCTTCTTCCCTTACCTTATCATGCTATAATGATACTAACTGGGGTGGTGATGTTGATGATCACCGCTCAACAAGTGGTTATGGAGTTTTTCTTAGTGATTCACTTATTTCTTGGATGGTCAAAAAGCAACCAATTGTGGCTCACTGTTTTATTGAAAATGAGTACAAGGTGGTTGCTCATGCAATAGCATAATTATTATAGATTAAATTGCTTTTGGGGAACTTGGGTTTTCTTGTCCGAAAGTTATGCTTTACTATGATAACATTGGAGTGATATATCTTACTTCCAATCATGTTTTCCATGCCCACACAAAACACATTGAGTTGGACTTCCACTTTGTACAGGAAGAGGTCACCAATGGATTCTTAGAAGTTCGGCTTATATATATATTAGATACAAGAACAATTTCCATACACATTTCATAGTTAGTGCTAGTTTAAAAAAATTTGATACGATGAAGATTCAAATATAAAAGCTCTCATGGAAGATCCTTACATATATTAATGGACTAGGAATTATGAGTTATGATATATTTTTGTTGCTCAAGACTTGTGGTTATATTTGGATCAATTGATGGGTTGATGATACATGATCACTCAAGTTGATGAAATTAGTATTGCTTCACCTGATGATATTAACATCATATAAACACTGATTAAGATATATAGAAAAATGAAAGATGCTATAATGGTTTTTTTTTTGGGTTCTTGGCTATTAATGTCCATGAAATTTGCTACAAGGGAAGCACTCTGCTCACCACTTCATGAAGCTACAGAAATGGTAGGTGAATTTATTGGTGTAGATATAGTTTGTAAATTTTTAGACGAAGATAAAGATTGAACCCTTAATCAAGTTATACTACTTAACAACTCAACTTTTAGCTAGACATATACATAAATACTCAATTTTTGGATAATTTGAGTTTGACTATAATAGAAGATCCAATGATGAAAATTAATTGTGAAATTAGATTTATTGAATCTAATTTATTGATTTTGAATTAAATTATAAATTATTTTTAAATTTTATTTATTTAATTTAAAAATTCAAAAAAATAATAAACAGAAAATTCAAAAAATATCTATAAAATTTCAAAAAAAATAAAAAAAAAACTAAAAAAAATTAATTTTGGCTGAATGGGTCAAAGGCGCATTTGCTTTCACACATTGAAACGTTTACAAAATAAAACAATGGCATGTTTCCCATCTAAAAAATAGCCGTAAATTTGCCAACAGCATTGTTTTTCCATTGAAAAATTATATTTGCGATTAGATCTCCAATTAAAAATCTATAGTTCTGATCAGAAATATAGTTTTCTAAAGAAATATAGTTTTCTAATCAATCTCATAGTTTTCTAATTAATCTCATTTTTTTTTATTCTTTTTTAATTGGTTGTTTTTTTTTTTGTGATATATATATATATGTTAAATTTAATTTTATCTTGTACCCAACATAGATTACATGACTAGCTTTTTATAAATAAATATTTTTCTTTTACGAGGAGATTCTGAGGGTTTTATCATTTTTTTCTCTGCTACTATATCCATTAAATCATTTATTCTCTATTTCTTTATCTTTTTATTTTTTATTTTATTTTATTATTTTATTTTATTTCATTGTGATTTTTTTTAACGTTAATTTTAATTTTATTTGTTTACTGATTCTTATTTATTTTATTTTTTGATTCCTTACTTTCATTTGTATTGGAAGAATCAATTTCAAATCGGTACTTTACTGTTTCCTTCACTCTTTGCTTTGTTTTTTTTATTGCTTCTTCTATATCAACTTTTGTTTTCACTTGTTTTGTTACTTTTGTTTTATCATTCTTATTTATTTCTTCGTTTAACTTTTCACTTTATTTTTTAGTTTCACTTTTCATCCATTTATTTTGCTTGTATTTGTTTATCGTTTTTTGTCCTTTTTATTCTTTCATTTTTTATTTTATTCTTCTCTATTTATCTTATTTCATTATTTTTATTTTATCTTGATTTATTTTTATTTTTATTTTATTTAGTTACTAATTTTTATTTATTTTATTTTTTTCATGTTTATGGTGGTGGGATGACTTTTTGTGAAGATGAATATGTGGTTGAACCAAGGAAAACCTATAGAGAATCCATGAATGAAAACTAAGAATCAAGATCCTAATTTTAATTTTATGTATTTTTTATTTTGTTCTATCTTTTTTTTTATGAATTTGCTTAATTTATTTTCTTAAGGATTGTAATTTTAATTTTATTTTCTTTATTATTTTTGGTAAATTTTGTAATAACCCCAGTAGTAGGAATATAGTGAAAGCCTTTAATTTTATGCACTTCAAAATTGATTAGTAAATTAGGTTCAGTTAGATAAAACCCTAATAAAGTCAATGGTGGTTTTAGATTAATTTATATTCCACATAATTAAAATTAGGGTTAGAAATCATTGAATATATGTTTTTTATTCATTATTTACTTTATTTTATTATTTGGAATTATTCATTTATTTTTATGTGTTTTGGGCCTATAGACAATAGGGTTTAGTGCACATCTAAGATTTTATCAACCGCAACACTGTTTGGGCTCAGGGCCCTAAAGAACACACTAACCATTGTCACAAAGACATGGCATGGAGATGAGGAATCGCCATCCAAGATAATAACTAGGACAAATCAAAAGGTGGTATTCGATTCTCTAAAAGAAAGCTAACACCCCAACCAAGAGATTCTAGGAACAGAATACTAACTTTTTTCAGTCTTGTATTCATTTATATTTATGTTATGAATTGCTATTTTATTCTCTAATTATATACAATTTTTTTTTACCCTAAATAAACATCCATGTAACCCAAAAAAGGCTGTCATCAAATTACATGTAAAAATACATACAAAAGTCAGCATCCCTAAGTTTAAACTAGGTTAATTTTAAAAGTTAACTATTTTTACATATTTTTATTTACAAGTGAATTGGACTAAAGAAAGGCCTATATTTTTAATTAATTTCAGTAAACTTAAGTTTATTTATTTAAATTTAACTAAGGAAATAGTCCTAAGTCTACCAAATTTTAAAGGAAAAATTAAATTAATAAGTAGGCCTAAGTCTAACTTGATTTTAAATTAAGTAATGTGATCCTAAATCTATTTATTTTAGATAAAATGAAATTAATGGGCTGAGCTAAGTCTAAATTAATTTAGTTAACCTAAAAATGAGCCTAAGTCTAAATTAATCTAATGGGCCTAAATTGATTTTAATTAATTAACTTAAACCATTTTAAGCCTATTTATTGAGTGGTTTTGATCCTAATATGGGCTTAGGGCCCAAAGAACTAAAAGATCTAAAAACAAAACCCAAACAAAAATCATAACAAAATCATATCAAACACAGGATTTATGTGATTATCTAAAAAAACCCTAAATCAATTTATATGCAACCCTAAATGAATCTACTGCCATCATTAGTTTTAATTGAATTTTACCTAATTGAACCTAAATTATTAACCAATTTTAGTGCAGTGAATATAAAATTCCACTATTTTCCATTTTAGGGCTATTACAAACTACTGTGCAGAAATTGAAAATCAAATTAATTACAACCCAAAACAAAAGCAAATTAAAAGAATGCAGAAATCATAAATCCTACAGGGGTTTTATAGATCTTAATCTATGGCATTCCATGGATTCTTTCAATGGTCACTGCCAAAATTTCATATCACCACCTTTACCTCTAGAGTACCACAGGACATCAATCAAAATAAAAAAACACAAAAAAATTATTAGTAATGAATCAAATAAAAATAAAACAAAGAGATCAAATTCATAAACACTCTCTACCTCCCTTTCTCTAGTTAGTCCCCCTTCACAACCTCCCCTTCTGGCTTTTAAAGCCAGACTCAACCACCTCAGATCCTATGATCACGCAAAGAAGTTACGTGATAGTTGGGAGCGAGATCAGGACTCTCTCAATCTGTATTTTATTTTTTGAATTTTAGAAATTAGGATAATGAGATAATAAATGATAGGATTTTGAAAAATTAAAGACTCACACATAGACACGTGGTGTCCTATATCAATGAAAAAAATTTGAAAAATAAAAAAATCATTATAAAAATTGAGTAAAAATCACTTTTTAGCGAAAATTGGTATTACAAAATGTCAATTTTCAACCCGTAATGATGATTGACATTGCCTAATGAGGTCGACATTAAATGTCGGCCGACCAATTTTTTAAATTAAATGACAAAAAAGGTCCTCTGAAGTTTCTAATTTCTATAATCAAATCCTTAAAAAATAATTTTGCAATTAAATCCATAAAATGTTGAAATTTAGACTTTTAAATCACGAAACTTGACACCAGAGATCAATTCTCAATTAGAATTTCATCATAGGGGCTTTTGTCACACACGTGCACAATTGTATCCTGAAATTAGGTGCTTTCAGTTGCCTTTTTTTATTGTTGTTTGCTTGAAAAATTACAGCAAAGTAATAGTAGCACACAATTTTGAAAGAAAGAATTAGGATACTTCATTGTATCTTAATTGACTTGCTAATGCTTAAATTGTTGAGCAATTTTAAGCAAGATATTATGTTTAATATGTTTCACTATATTTTTTATGGAACGTCTATTGAAACTTATACATTTCGCTATATTCCCCTTGGGACGTCTAGCAACTCGTGATTTGAAAACATGTTATAGTTCCTATGGAATGTCTAGCAATAATACCACAACTACTATGTAGTGACTAGTGGACTGCATTATATTCCCTTTGGGATGTCTATTGATAATGGATTTTGTTATATTCCCCGTAGGATGTTTTAATAAAATGAATGCAATGATTCTCGCTATATTCCCTATAAGATGTCTAGCAAGCCTTTGTTTGAAAGAAGTGCTATAGTTCCCGTGGAACATCTAGCAATTCGGTGATTTAAAATCTTACTATATTCCCTATGGGATATTTAGCAATTCATGATTTGAAAAATGTGCTATAGTTCCTATAGAACGTGTAGCAATGATACTATAATTACTGTATAGTGTTTAGTAAACTGCACTATATTCCCTTTGGGACATCTAGTGATAATGAATTTCATTGTATTCCCTATGGGACGTTCAACAAAATGAATGCAATGACCCTCGCTATATTCCCTTTGGGCTAGTGAACTTTAAAAATGGTGCTGTAATTCTTATGGAACTTCTAGTGATTTAAGATCCGCTGTATTTCCTGTGGGATGTCTAGCAACATCACTATAACTATTGTGTAGTGTCTGTTGGTAAAAAGTCTGAAAAAAGTCATGTTATAACTACTATTGAAGCATATAACATGTGGAATTTGAAATTCATGTCATGACTATTGTACAGCACAGAACATAATAATTTTGAAAATTTGAGTTTCAACTACTATTTAACATAAAATGAATTTTGACATTTGATTGAAATGATGCATGTAGAAATGTAAAGTTGAATTATGTAATATTTTATATTCTATACTTATAAATAATTCAGAATAAACATAAACACTATTAACTGATTGATGACGTGAGTTGAATGAATCATTTAGGAATTAAATCCTAATTAAAATGCAATTATATATGAAATTGCAAAGAAAAACTTGATTTTAAATGCATGCATAGTCAAGGAACCAAAATGGATATTTTCCATTTATAAGAAGCTTCCCTCCTTATTTTTGATGTTATTCTTTCATTTCCCTCTCCATTTCTTTCTTTTTTCGATTTTATTCTTTTGATTTCTTGCTCATCCAAGGTTCGATTCATGATCTGTCAGATCCTATGGCTAACCCACAATATAGGCTACATAAAGAAATAAAGATTTTAACTTATCCGGCCATTGTGTCTCTCCATTTCCCCATAACAACCTTTGACTCCGAGAAGGTTCTATTGTGCTTCCTTTAACTTGCCTTCACCTTTATAGGTGCACAGCTATGGGCAATGAGGTAACACTTCCTCACTTTTGTTTATTCCTATAAAAATTTATTCATATAGTTAGTAATCAGAATTAATTTCAGAATGTAAATTAGTGTGTATATTGTTGAAATTGGATTAAAAATACTCAAAAATGCATGAAAATTTTAAATTCAACCCGGGAACATAGGATTTCAGTTGAATGGCCGACCAAAGTCTGAAAATCAGAGTTAAAAGTCTAGAAATTGGTTGGCATTTGGCATTGTATAATGTCGATCTCTAATTTTATTATTATTATTATTATTATTATTATTATTATTATTATTATTATTATTATTATTATTATTATTATCATGCTCATTTGTTCCCAAAATACTCCCAGTGGTCGATGAAGTTCACGAGCTACCAAAGGATATTGCACAGCTGGTATGGGCGTTCAGGTTCAGATGATTTGTCGTTGGGCTTCTGACTGCTCAAGGGAGGTCTAATCACCATTCTTTATTTGTACTAATCAAACGGTGGATGGACACCACCTATACATTTCATACTCGTGTAGGTGAGTTGACTATTTTGCCTATGAGTTTTTCTATAATCACCAGAATTGCCTTCGGATGGACTCCCATTTCCTTCGACATTAGTTATTGGCAGTCTTCATAAGCATGTATAGAGTCAGTATGTGCAAGACTTGATTGGATTTATCCCAACATGGAAGAACTAGAAGAACGTTGTTCTTTCATCATTGGTCGAGGGATTCAGTTGTCTTCCCACCTAATTCAGACATCTTCCCACCACCGTACCTTGTTAGATTACTTATAAGGCGAGGTGCTTCCTCCTGATCTTGCTTGGCATGACCCTTTTCTATGAGACTTAGATCGAGTTATCACCCTCGACTAGGGATCTACAATATTGGCTTATTTGTATTACAAATTGGACACTATCCGTAGAGGCATTGTCACCATGTGCAGCTTTTGGCATGTCCTATATGTGAGTCTGTCCCCTTTTCATTTCTCTTCTTCTCTTTTTCTTTTCTTTCTTTTTGTTAACTTATTCTCTCTTTCAAATCTAAAGCATAGAGATTAAGTTGATTTATGGCTTCAAGGTTATTAGCTCTAATAGGAGTCTCCCCCTAATGAAGAGATAGGGCTCTTCCCGTCTAACAAGTGTCAGGAATACTGTGTAGACCTATCGTGATCAGCTAAACACCATCAAGTGGGACCTGGTAAGAAAATAAAATTATTAGTACTTTATGACTTAATACACGTTAAACTTAATTAATCCTGATTTTGCAGATCTATTTTGATTGGCTAGAGTCAGCTGATGACATCCAATCATATGACTTTATGGATGTCATAGTACAACTTGAGAAGATGAGGGTTCTACTCCCTGGTTATGGCTATCAGATGTGGTATTTGGGAGAGTGGGTATATTGGTGGCGCTCTAGACCTTCTCGATGCCGTACTCCTATTTTTGTCCCCTGCTCGATGCTTTACAGTTCTAATCTGACCGGTTCAAAGTTAAAAGAGGCATTATAGGGATATGATGCCACTATTTTTCTTAAGCAATCTCACCATTATTGGCTGTTCATCTATGAGATCCTCTTAAAGTATATTCCTATTGATCAGGCTGAGGTAACTTCTAATCATTTCTCTTTTGGAGTTTTTCAAATCACTTATTTTCTTTTCTCACAGTTTACTTTTCACAGTTTAAGGAGGTTCACTCCCCTACTAATGAAGTGATGGAGGAGATGGTTGGGACTGATTATGGGTTTGAGACTTCACAAGAGAGTGAGGCTACCCTTGAGACAGAGATTGCACCTAAGGTCCCCAGACCTAGTCCTGGCCATGCAAAATGCACTCAGCATGTTGGCATGAGGGAGCTTTTACCATTGCTATTTTTGGAAATGTTCCCCTTCTTAATAGATCCATACTTTATTAGGCTCCTACTGTTCAGGCTTTGGTTAAGCAGTAGATACATTTCAATGATGTTTAGCTCCCCAACTTTTCTCCAGCTGATACTTCTCATATGAGTTTATATGAATTATTTCTTGTATTACCTGTACACTTGGTATTGATGTTAGTAAAACTTTACAAAATAAGTCCCTCAAATATAGGCAAAGTATTTGCATGGACTCACCTCATCTCAGAGGTTATTTGCCATATAAGTGATAGATAGTTAGTGGTTAAGCATATACACTTATTATACAAATGTATGCATAGTGTGCATGAAGTACATATGATATAATGCTTCCTATATGTGCAGAGTTATTCATGGGATCTAGAGATGGAGATTGAGATGCTTCACCGGTGGCTTGTTGACTTAGGCCTTGATCCCTACAGTGTTGGTACTTCATCTGCTAGACCTCCAAATACCTATCAACATGATGACCCTAGTAGAGGATGGAGCCCATGGCCTAATTCTAGTGCTCGGGATGACTAATTTTGGGCTATTTTTTTATTTTGTAGTTAGGACAAGCTATCTTTTATACTGCTCTATTTCAAACTTCCCTTTTCTTAAAATTAAAACTTGCATGAACAAATGATTCTAAGTGAACTTTATTTTATTATTATTATTTTATGCCATAATTTTTGCCTAAGCTGACCTTTTGAGTTTTCAACTTAACAGGTATGCCCTAACTTTTTCCTAAGTCCCCCTTTTGAGTTTTCAACTTAGCAGGCTTCTTATTTTTACTTTTCAAATCAAGGTCATGGTACAAGCTATAAAGCCACCCAGATTCTCTAGATATAAGAGAATTCAAGCTTTACATGATGAGTCTCAGAAGAAGAAACATAGGTACCACTAGAAAAAAAAGGTCTCATAAAGCTAGTCTTAATCTTTTATGTTCTGTTTTCCTTTCCAGTGCTTATGTATTATAAATAAGATTGCATGTCATAACAAAATTTCAATTTCAATAAGATTTATTAATTAGGGAAAAAATGAGTACATTTGCTACATCACATGATATAGATTCTATTATCAGCTAGTCCTTTTGGATTTTCTAACTGAATATTTTTTACTCGCATTTTATTTCCCTAATTTTTGCCTACTACAGTTTTTTAATCAAAAGGACATCTTTTTATTTTATTTTATTCCCTAATTTTTTCTTGCCAACCCTTCGCAAGTTTTCTAAACAACGGGAATGTTCTAATTTTTACATGACTAGCCTTTTAAGGTTTTTTAGTGAGCGAACTTTTTTTTTCTTTATACTACTTTTATTTATTTTTATAGATAGTATTTCTTGAGGTGATCCAGGCTAACAGGCTCCATGAACTCATTCCCTTCAAGATCATATATGTTGGCGGCTCCTTTTGGTAGAATTGACTTAACTAAGTATGGTCCTTCCCAGTTTGGTCTGAACTTTCCTCTTCGGCTAAACACCACTGCTATAGATTGTTTTAGTACCATATCTTTAGATTTTATTTTCCACAGCTTTACCTTTTTGCTAAATGCCCTTGCTATCCTCTTCTGATATATTTGGGTATAAAATAAAGCATTCATCCTCTTCTTGTCCAGAGACACCACATGATCACATCTTTTATGTGCCTATTCACTCTCAAGCATTTTGGCCTCTATAACTACTCTTAGAGACTTGATCTTAGTTTCTATTGGCAAAACTATTTCACAACCGTACACTAAGGAGAACAGAGTTTCGCTTGTGGAAGTTCTAGCTATAGTTCTGTATCCCCATAAGGCAAAAGGAAGAAACTCATACCAATCCTTGTAAGTTTTGACCATCTTAGAGAGGATTTTATTGATATTTTTATTTGTTGCTTCCACTACTCCATTAGCTTAAGGTCGATATAGTGAAGACTTAAAATGCTCCATCCCATACTTCTACAATAACTCTGCCATTTCTGCTTGGAACCCCATGTCTGCAAATGAGATTCTTCTCGATAAATTGAGCCATTTAATTTACCTTTAGAGCATTAAAAGATTTAGCCTCTACCATCTAGAGAAGTAATCAATTGCCATAATTATATACTTATGTCCATTCGATGTTGTTGGCCTTATTTCTCTTATGATATCAATCCCTCAAGTTGCAAAAGGCTAAGGAGATGATAAACTATTCAGCACCATTGGAGGAAAGTGGTTAAGGTTCCCATAGACCTGACACTGATGGCATTGTCTCACGGTTCTAGTACAATCCTTTTCCATGCTCATCCAGTAGTACCCTTGTTTAATTATCTTCTTTGCTAGGATTCTTCCATTTAAGTGAGAACCACAAGCTCCTGCATGAATCTCCCTTATCACCTCTTCTGCTTTATCTTTCTTAAGACATTTGAGTTATATCCCATTCAACATTCTCTTATACAACACCCCATTGTGACTTGCAAAATTGCGTGCAAGAACACGTAAGGCATATCTTTCTTTTGAAATGGGCCTCATTTGGATATTTTCCTTAATGAACCTCTAAACATCATAAAATCATGGCTTCTTTTAAGGCCCTATTTGAATTCCTAAAATCTGTTCACCCCCATAACACGGAGCCTTTGATTATATGATCACTAACGGCCTCATAGTCAACCCATTCACACTATCCCACATTAAAAAGAATGTTGCTAGTGCATCTACCATCTAATTGTCATCTCTTGATAAATGGATAAAGAGACACTTAGTGAAATTCTTTGTTAAAGCTTTCAAATAGCAGACATAAGGTTTCAGCTTTTGGTCTTTCACTTCCCATTCCTCATTAGCCTAGCTGATAACCAATATAGAATCCCTATATACTAATAACCCCTTTGCTCCAGCTGTCATCGTCACTTCTATTCCATGAATGCATGCTTTATACTCAACCATATTATTGGTTACTTTGAAATCCAGCTTCTTAGCCATTGGTATGGTTTCTCCCTCTAGTATGACAAGGATCACTCCTAACTTGGTTCTTTTGTTGTTTAATGCACCATCAAAATAAAGCTTCCATTCCTGATGCTCTACAACTGCTAGATTCTCATCTGGGAATTTTAGGCTCCATTGTTCATCGCCCTCCACTGCGTTTTGAGGTAGGAATTCTATTATTGCCCTTCCTTTAATAACTTTTATGGTAATGTACTCTATATGAAATTCAGTCAAGAGAATGAGCCATTAAGACATCCTTCTGATCAAAGTAGGTGCCTGCAGTAAGTATTTTAATGGGTCTATTTTCAAAATGGCCTAAACCCTAAAAGATTGAAAGTAATGCCTTAAGTTCCTTATTTCCCAAATCATTATCAAATATGTCTTCTCCACCAAATCATACTTTTCTTCATACAGCAGGAACTTCTTATTGAGGTAATACATTGAATGCTCTACCCATCTAGCCCTTCTTGTGCTAACATTGCCCCCATTGCCTTTTCTTCTAGAGACAAATATAGGATTAAGGGTTTACCTAGCCTCGGTGGTTTAAGTACAGGTGGATTAGTGAGATACTCCATTATTTTATTAAAGGCCCTTTGACAGTCATCATTCCACTCTACAGGTTAATCTTTTCTCATAAGCTTGAAGATTGGGTCATAAATATTAGTAAGCCTTGCAATGGACCTATTAATATATTATAACCTGCCTATGAACCCTCTCACATCTTTCTTTATCCTTAGTGCTGGCATTTCCTAAATGGCTTTCACTTTATCTAGATCCACTTTGATTCCTCTGCTACTGACTATATGCCCCATCAACTTCCCTGAAGTAACTCTAAAAATGCATTTTTTTGGGTTGAGTCTTAAATTATACCTCTCAATACGTGCTAAGAATTTGTCCAATGCATCAAAATGCCCCTCTCTTGTTTCTGACTTGATCATCATATCATCTACATAGACCTCCACTTTTTATGCATCATGTCATGGAAAAGAGTGGTGGCTACCCATTAATATGTTGCACCTGCATTCTTCAACCCGAAAGGCATAACCTTATAGCAATATGTCCCCCATTTCGTAATGAAAGTTGTCTTGATCTTATCCATAACTACCATCATTATCTGATTATACCCAGAGAACCCATTCATGAAGGAGTATATAATACTTGACACTGCACTATCCACTATCACATTGATATGAGGTAAAGGGAAGTCATCCTTTGGACATGCTTTATTTAAACCCCTGAAATCAGCTCAAATTCGCACTTTACCATCTTTCTTGGGTAATGGGATTATGTTTGCTAGCCATTAGGGATAATCTACTACCTCTAAAAAGTTGGCTTGAATTTGTTTAGTAATTTCTTCTTTTATCTTTTCAGTCCATTCTAGTCTCAGCCTGTGTAATTTCTATTTAATTAGTTTTATTTTTGAATGAGTTGGAATGTTATGCTCTGCAATGCCTTTATCTAAACCTGGCATGTCTTTGTAGGTCCAAGCAAATACTACCTTTCTTTTTGGTAATATTCTCTCAAAATTTTCTCTCTCTTCAAGAGTTACATCATGTGATATAAAAATGTTCTTTGGATTATCATTTGTGCCCATATTAAATGAATCAAATTAAATTGAATTAACGTCAAACATGCATGAACAATCAAAATTATAATGCACAGAACTATCAGGATGCATATTACATAATTAAGCAAAACCAGTGTTCAAATCATTAACCAAAGAAAAAGCACATTTTTTGTCCTCATAGAAATCGGATGTTATTACATCAGTTTCTTCATAAAAAAAATACTAGTAAAGCTATCACTAATAGAAGTAGCTAATCCTAGAGTGGCTCCTCTTCAAGTGGCAGACACAACAGCTCTTCAATAGTAGCATCCCCCATTCTTCTAGTTACTTGCTTAATAACTTCTTCTTTGTTGCTCTCAACTAAGTTTTCCATAATTTAGTCCTTAAAAATCTCAAACCCATGAACATTTTTGCCAGTGACATTAATGGACTACTTAATAGCCAGATAGTACTTGCCCCAGATAGTACTTGCCCTCTCCTAGCTTGATGAAATTCTCACTTAATGGCTTAACTCTCCCCAAGGGATTATTTATCTTAGCCTTCTCCTTCTTTCTTGCCCTTTTGATAATAGATCTTGTCTCAACACACCCTAATCCTTTAATGTCATTTTGACTCTTGAATTTTGGTAGCTTACGACTTCCTTACTCATCCTTGCCTAGCCCCTATCCAAGTTAGTAATTCATGCTCCCCACCATTTTTGCAACCCTTGGGTCCATCTCAGTCCCATCAAATATCCTAATAATTTAAAAATCAGGAGGAACATACTGTAGATGGTGGGGTCTAGCGTGCGTCCAAGATTTTAGCAACCATAACACAATTTTGATCTTAGGGCACTAGAAAACACACTAACCACTATCGCAAAGACATGGCATAGAGATGAGGAGTCACCACTCAAGGTAATAACTAGGACAAATTGAAAATATGGTACTCGATTCCCTAAAAGAAAGCTAGTACCATAACCAGGAGATTCTAGATATGGAATACCAACTTCCTTCAGCCTCGTATTCATTTAGAATTAGTTTATGAATTACTATATTATCCTTTATTTACATGCAATTTCATTTAAACCCTTATTCTAGCAATTAACTCCAAGGCAAACCAATCATCAAAATACAAGTAAATAATGCATTCAGTCAAACATATAATCCCTAAGTTAGTCTAATATACATGAATTTTAATTAAATGAGCTAAGTCTACTTGTTTTAATAAGTGAGCCTAAAGACTAATTCCTTTTAATTTTAATTACATGAACCTAAGTCTATTTATTTTAATTCTAAAAATGGGCCTAAATCTACAATTTATAAAGGTTAAATTAATGGGTCTAATTCTACACATTTTAATTCTAAGGTGATCTTAAATCTACAAATTATGAAAAAGACTTAAATTAAGTGGGCTAAGTCTCAATTAATTAAATTAAATTAAGTGGGCCTATGTCTAATTTACTAGATGAGCTTAAGTTATCTTTAACCTAAAAATCTAATTAATTATGGGCCTAAAATGCATTTTAATCAATTAAACCTAAAAAATCTAAATTTAAATGGGTGGATTAGAATCTTATATGGGCTTAAGGCCCAAAACACATAAAAATAAATAAACAAGCCCAAAAACAAATAAAATATATTAAAATAATTAAATAAAATATTAAACAACTAATTAAATTAATTCCTTCTAAAACCCTAATTTTCATTAATATGCAACCTAAGTTAATCTACTTCCTCCATTAATTTTAATTAATTACCCAATTAAAACCCTAATTTTATTAATCAATTAAATAACATAAACATGCAATCATACATATAATTCCACTATTCCCACTATTAGGGCTATTACAATAATCTATTGAAAATAAAAATAATTAATACAATCCCAAAAATAAATAAATAAAATTAATCAATAAAAAAATAATAAAAAAAACCCTAGAAACTGTCTCTACAAGGTCATATTTATGGCATTCTATGGACCTTTTATAGATTTGATTCTTCAAATATGACCATCATGTGTTTTCCTCCATAATCACCATAAAAAAAATAAAAATTGTGATTAGTGAATAAATAATAAAATAATCAAAAAAATTAAAAATTAATGAAATCAAAAAGAAATCAAATAAAAGAGAAAAAAGAGAAAATGATGCTTATGGATGATTTTAATGGAATGCTCCTCAGATTTGTAAAATCACCATTCTTTGATAAGACTTCGAATATTATTCCTTAAAAATTCTTCAAATATCTTTTTAATAAATAAAGCAAAAAGAAATTTATAGAGAATAATATTTTTCTCTTTTTTTCTTATTTTTTTCTTTCTTTCTCTCTTTTCTTTTTGTTTCGTTCCCTTTTTTCTTCCCTCACCTGCGCCTTCCCTTTGTTCTTTGTTTCTCCTTCTTTCCAGAGCCAAAGCCCTCCTTATATATGGATACATTTTGACACCCTAATTATAAATTGATTCCTAAAAGACTTCTATTTCTTTAAAAACATTATCAAAATAATTTTAGGAGAATTTCAGACCAATTAGGACTCAATTTATCTAGAAAATTTGAGGTTTATCTGGAAAATTCGATAATTAGCGGAAGGAATGTAATTTCGATCAGAATTATCACCCTTTTTTTAACTTTTACTTACATAAAGGTCCTTGAAAGAATTTACATTTTGCAATTAGATCCCTAAAAAGCATTACAATTTAGTCCATGAAAATCTTAAATCCTTTCTTTGAAAAAAATGCAATTAGACCCTTGAATTTTCAAAGTTCAAATATTGAAGACCTATTCATGATATTTTCATCATTGGAGTCTTTTTTGTATCCATAACTCATCATCCCGAAATTGGTTGTCTACAGTTGCCCCCCTTTATCGTTGTTTCCTTAACAAATTATAGCAATGTAAACTAGCACCTAATTTCTTAATTAAAAGTTAAGATACTTACTTGTGCTTCTTGAAGCTTTTGCTTATGAACTTGCTATACTCAAACATATAGTATTGATTTAAAATGACATATCATACTCGGTTGTATGATATTGACTATACTTGGTTGTATAGTCTTAGGTGAAAGGAACTCATTGCACTCGATCATACAATGTCGACTACACTCGGACGTATAGTCTGAATTGAAAAGGAACATCACACTTGGTCATCTAATGTTGATTATACTCGATCATATAATCTTAATTGAGGATATATTGCACTCAGTCATACAATGTCGACTACACTTTATCGTATAGTCTATTTTAAAAAGAAACATCACACTAGGTCGTATGATGCTGATTATACTCGATCGTATAATCTTAGTTGAAAATACATTGTACTCGATCGTACAATGCCGACTACACTTAGTCGTATAGTCTGAATTATCTTATAGGATTATGCTATAATCCATAATTGCTCGCGATTAGCTACAACACTTTCATTGCTCACTGATGATGCTGTAATCCAAATTGCTCAAGATTAGCTACAACCCTTTCATTGCTCATCAATGATGCTACAATCCATAATTGTTGGTAATTAGCTACAACCCTTTTGTTGCTCACTGATGATGCTACAATCTATAATTGCTCATAAATTGCCTGCAATCCTTTCATTGCTCACCTTTGATAATGCTACAGTCCATAACTGCACACTAATTTTAATTAACTATAACCCTCTCGTTACTCTCCTTCGATGCTGCAATCCATAATTGCTTACAAATTGACTGCAATCCTTTCATTGCTTGCCTTTGATAATGCTATAGTCAATAACTGCTCGCTAATTTTAATTAACTGCAACCCTCTCATTGCTTGCCTTTGATGCTGCAATCTATAATTGCTTGCAAATTGACTATAATCCTTTCATTGCTCGCCTTTAATGCTACAATCTATAATTTCTTGAAAATTTTACCTTTGGTTATTTAAGTTAAATGCTTTGAATTCTCAGTGTTGACTGACTTTGAATTTTACTATGTTAACAGATTAGAATTTCTATACTGATTGATTTTAATTTTATTGTGTTAACCATTTCTACCAGTTGGGTGATCTTTCTTCAAATTTGCAAATTCCTATAGACTTATTAAAGTTAGTTTTAATCATGATGAATGCACAAAAGTACCTTATAGTGTTGAAAATTTATGAGAAAATTCATAACTTTTCATGAGATAACGTGCACTTAATAAATCTCACTATTTTTTATTTTCATGACTATCATTTATTTCGCCATTTACAAAGGTCAAAGGCATCGTTAACCATCTTATGCTGAGAACATGTCTTTTACTAAGTGAAGAGCTTACTTCCATATCTAATTTTATGGAGAATTGACTAAACAAAACTCTTGGAAATTAAGCATAAAAATCAAATTCTAATTATCAAAATAGCCTTTGAATTATTTTTTATGCTTTCATTCCTTATCCAAGTATTCCCCCGCCTTTCTCATATTACTCAACGTGGATACCATCAGAAAGGTCCTTTGGATACTCATACTATTATGCAGCATTGGAGTAAATAGAGCAACCTTTGCCTTTCTTGTATTACTGTTAGAGGTTTCATGTTTGTACTCTTACTCATTTCTGAGCATTGGAGTATATTATGCTTGCTCTTATTTCAATTCTCCTCTTAGTGTTCCCTCGCTTTTCTCATATTACTCAGCATGGATACCGTCAAAGGATTTGTACTCATCCTCATTTCTAAGCATTGGAGTAGAATATATACACATTTATCATTAAAAGACTAAAATGATAATTTAAAATTCAAGCAATTTATGCTTCATGTCCATAGATTTTGTTTTTACATTTTCTTCCCCTTATTTAGGTGCAAAGCCAGCATTATATTGATTAGAGTTTATAAACTCTTAGCACAAAACTATTAAATACTCATCTAAATTCTGCGAGGGTAAAAAAAGAAAGCCATTATGATCAAAAGTAATAAGATAGGCTTTTTGCACATGATCTCGTGAAGTGGATGAATTTCCTTTTAATTTGTGAATTTTATGATTAAGATGGTACTTTATTATAGAATCTAAGGAAATAGAGTTCTGTTACTTCCCTTTATTATCTTGATGAGTGCTTGCCATGCAAGATGATACTTTTAATGAATGATTAGCATTTGCAACCTTTCCCATTCTTATTGATGCATTGGCTCCTTTCACCTTCTTTATTCTCTTTTGTTCTTCCCTACACAAACTACCATAAATTAGTATGGTCTATTCGCAAGTGAAGAAATTTTGTTAAAATGCAATGTTATTCTTTTTTTGCATTCTTCCCTTTAGATTTGTCTCTTATCGCAAGGTCATGATACTCCACCATTGAAGTTATGGCTTTGGGCTACATTTGTATTTTTACCATTCCATTAATGCTATGGTAGAGGGCTTCATTCCTCTTCTTGATATCTCCTACAAAAAAAAATTCAGGAGTTAGCAATCTTATTTCATGATTACATGATTTTTCAGAGTACATTCATTTTAAGTTTTAAGTGCATTCTTCCCTTTGTAGGGTCTACAAATGTATTGTTGATATATTGGACCTTCTCATCACCATATTCCATACCCTACATTGGTCTAACTATTATGGAATATATTCCAAATGATTCTCTCAATGAGACTATAGAGATGGATGCTAAATCTGAGGAGCTTGAATGTCCTATCCAGCCTCTTAAGATAGCCAAGATGATGCTTTTATAAGTATCACTGCCGATGATATTCCCTCACTAGATGGGCCCTTTTAGACTCTTGAGGTCTAAAGTCCCATTGAGTATCAAGTTCACTTTATTAGTGCCACCTTTTCCTTTTAGATGCTTTACATGTGCACATTCTAATTACTTTCCTGTACTTTCACAACACTAATTTCAAATGTTAGTAACAGAGTATCTATACAATCTTGTCTAAGCTTAAAGACTTTTATTATACAAAATAAGTATTTCACAAAAAAATGTATGCAAGTGTATACATGCTATTTATGATGTGCATGATGATATATTATCTTAAAAAGGTAGTACATAGTTCTTTCTAGTTAGCTCTCACAGATTTCTCCAGCCTATGATACCAGTTTACAGTCATTCCCTCTAAAGATAATACAAATAACCTAGTGATCACTTCTAATAGGGCCTTAGTAGTGCTCATAGTTATTTTGTATTGACTGAGATGAATCCTAGGATCTCCAATTCCATCAAACATCTGCAGCTAAGGAATTTTGCACTTCTCAGGTAGCTTATTAACCTCCATTAGCAGCATATCATCAAAGTCAAATGAATATCCCATGCTTTGTCCCCTGATCAGCTCTTCCATATTGGACATCTTCTATGTCAGTGCTCGCATCTACTTGGACTTACGATTATGTACCAGTTCAAGGGATTCTTTCTTTGCCTTCTCTACTATGTAATTCTTAACATCCTCTGGCTTCATATCAATAGCAAGTGGGTTTTTAGCAGCAGGTTACCCCCAGCATTATTGGCAGTAGGTAAAGAATTTATAGTAGGTGGGACAGTAGCAGCGATAGGTGCTTGTTCAATTGTAGGTAATGGTATGACAATAGTAGGTTGCAACAGTCCGGATAGTGCTTATCTCTACTCATCTTGCATCACAGCCCTTATGTCATCCATTAGAGCTCCCTTGATATCTTCTAAGGTATAGTTCCTTTATTATTGTTCCATTTATTTAGATTTAGGTGAAGTTAGTTTAACTTCCAAGTAAAGTAGGTTGATAAGGCTTCTTTCCAGACTATTTAGTCTATTCAAGATTTCCTTTGCTAAGGCTTTAGGACTCTAACTCATTTTTCTTAGTTTGCCACCTCGTCATTCCTAAATATAAGAAGACCCCAACATATCTATGATGGCTGCAAAATAAGGTATTAGTATGATGAATGAGATGCATGTATGCATGACGTGCTATGCAATAAGTAGCAAGTATCAATTAAGTGTACAATATACATCCTTCTAACCTTATTCCTCTCACACACATGTTCAATGGTGAGTCTCTTGTCCTAGGAATTTTTGTCTTGGTCTTAATATCAATGGGAGATATGAGGGACCAATGCACATGCCAGATCTCTCTTAAAGCAATGAACATAGAAACAACATTTCTAAGTATAAAGGTTTAGCCCAATATTCATTACCCTAAGGCACTTCAAAAGTATGGGCCTTGGCTTTTATAGATAGAAATTCTTTATGGTAATAATTATAGAAATAATAGTTCTGAGTATAAAGGTCTAACCCAATCTTTATTCACCCAAGTAGGCTTCAAAAGTATGGGACTGGGCTTTTATAGATAGAAATACCTCATGGCAAAAAATTATACAAGCAATTTTTGGGAGATCCTAAAGGAAGTAACTAAGCCATTATATGTGGTTAGGGTCTGATAAAAAGGTCAAGGTTCTCTTAGCAAGATGCCCTCCTTTAAGACTTGAGTTACAAGCCAAGGTTAAAGGGGCCTGGCATCCTTTTCAAACTTGAGAGAAGACTACGCCCCTTTAGGACTTAGGTTACAGACTCTGGTCAGATGAGCCTGTTAATCTCTCTTAAACCAAGTTAAGGCTAAGAGTGATAGTTAGCCAATTTATAACTCCATGAAGCTAGTGGAATTATGGAATCATAAACCAATGCCATCAGTTTAATAGCGACATGCAGAATGAATACAAGAATAAAATAATAATTAATAAAATAACTCTTCATAGACTCTCTCTGCCTCCCTTTCTCTAGCTAGTCCCCCTTTACAACCTCCCCTTCTGGCTTTTAAAGCCAAACCCAACCACCTCAACTCTTGTGATCATGCAGGGAAGTTGCATAATAGTTAGGAGCAAGATCACGAGTCTCTCAGTGTGTATTTTATTTTTTGAATTTTTAAAATCTGGATAATGAGAAAGTGATACGATTTTGAAAAATTAAAGACTCACACGCAGACACGTGGTGTCCTGGACCAATGAAAAATCTAAAAAATGACAAATTCAATGTAAAAAATTGCATAAAAATCACTTTTTAGCGAAATCAGCATTTATCGACTGGCATTGACTAATGTTGATCAAAATTAAATATCGACTAACCATTTTTTGAAAATTAAATTACAATAAAAAGGGCCTCAAAATTTTCTAATTTCTATAATCAAATCCCTAAAAAAGCCAATTTTCCAATTAAATCCACAAAATGTTGAATTTAGTCCTTTAAATCATGAAACTCGAAACTAGAGATCAATTCTCAATTAGATTTTCATCATAAGGTCTTTTGTCGTACACGTGCATAATTGCATCCCGAAATTAAGTGCTTATAGGGCCCTTAGCTCATGTTAGGCTCTAACTCATTTAATTAATAGGTTTTTAAAATTGGATTTAGGTTTAATTAACTTTAAAATAAAATTAGATCCATTAGGATTAACTAAGACTTAAGCCCACTTTAGCTCAATTAAAATTAATTTAGACTTAACTCATCCCATTTAAATTATTTTCTTTTTTAACATAAATAAATTTAGGATCATTTCATTTAAATTAAAATTAATTAGAACTAGGCCCACTAATCTAACCCAACTTTTTTCCCTTAAAATTAATAGACTTAAGCCCACTTTTTAGAATTAAAACAAATAGACATAGGCTCACTAGTTTAATAAGGCCCACCTTTAGCATATTTTTCACTTGTAAATAAAATATGTAGATTTAGCTGACTTTAAATAAAACTAATATATAATAAACTAATTTAGGGATATTGTGCTATTTGGATGCATTGTTTATGTGTTTTTTTATGACTAATTTCCTTGGAATTAGATTTATGCAAAATTAGGGTTTATATGAAATTGCATGTAAATAAGGAATGATTTAATAATTGATAAACTAATTCTAAATGAACAAAAAACTAAGAGAAGTTGGTATTCCATATCCAGAATCTCCTCTTTGTGGTGCTAGCTTTCTTTTAGAGAATCGAGTACCACCACCTTTGAATTGTTGCATTTATTACCTTGGGTAGTGACTCCTCATCTCCACATCATATATTTATGATATAATAGTGTGTTCTCTAAAGCCCTGAGTTCAAACAATGTTACAGTTGCTAAAATCTTGGACATGCACTAAACTCTGCCATCTATAGTGGCAACTCCATTGGGGATAAGAGATACTGATTCTATTTGTGTTCTTTAGAATCATTTTGTTAATTATTATTTTATTCTTGCATTCATTTTTCATGTCCCAATTAACCGATGGCATTGGTTTATGGTTCCATAATTCCACTAGCTTCATAGGATTATAAATTGGCTAACCATCATTCTTAGCCTTAACTTGGTTTAAGAGAGATTACCAGGCTCATTTGACTGCTAAGTTCTAAAAGGGGGTCATCTTCTCTCGAGTTTGCAAAGGATGTCAGGCCCCTCTGACCTCGGCCTATAACTCAAATATTAAAGGAAGGCATCTTGTTAAGGGAACCTTAACTTTTTCACCAGATTCAACTCAGGTAGAGGCCTAGTAACTTCCCTTAGGATTACCTAAATTTCTTATCAATGTTGCCATTAGGTATTTCTATCTATAAAGGTCTAAGCCCTTACTTTTGAGGCCCATTTAGGTTAATAAAGATTGGGCTAAACTTTTATACCTAAAAATATTGTTTCTATACTTTACTACTTTAAGAGATATGGTATGCTCGTTAGTTCTTAATATCCCCTATTGATATTAAGGGCAAGACCAAAAATCCTAAGAAATTGAACTCATTTATAGGAGGAATAAGGTTGGAAGGATATTATCCACATTAATTTATTACTTGTATACTTAACTTGAATTACTAAATAAACTATGCATAATGCATACATGTATTTCATGCAACATATTAACACTTTATTTTTCAGCCATCATAGATTCATCTGAGGCTTCTTGTGTTTGGAAATGAAAAGGTGGCAAACTAGTAAAAGTTAAACCAAGTTCGAGATCAATAGCTAAAGATATCCTTAGAAGATTGAAAAAGAGTCTTATTAACCCACTCAGCTTAGAAGCACCACTAGCATCGACTTGTCACTCAATTGAAAAAATGGAACAATAATAGAAAGGAAATTTGTCCATGAATGACCTAAGGGCCATGATTCAAGATGAATTAAGACTAGCTTTAGCTAGGTTAGCACCACCTCCTACAGTTACACCTATACATGCTACTGCCATACCACCTATTGCTACTATCCCACCTATCATGGATGATCCACCTATTAATAATAACAATGCTAGGGAACCACAACTGATTGCTGCTAGGAATGTACTTACTATGGAAATGAAATTTGAGGATGTTGAGAACTACACTATAGAGAAAACCAAAAAAGAATCACTTGAGCTTATTCAAGATCTTGAGTCCAAAAAGACACTGACTCAAAAAATTTCCAATATGGATGAGCTGATGAGAGTGCAAGGCATGGGCTATTCATTTAACTATAATAATGTCCTAGATAAGTTCAAAATGCTTCAGTGTTGACCATTTGCATGATCAAACTCCTAATTTTGGACTTTAAAAAACACTTTTTATACTAATAATTTTAATTAAGTGTGTAGGGAATTATATACCAAACATATAACAAGCATATACACTTTTGGATGAATAGTGACTTTTTGGGCTGATTGAATCTCTAAGATTGAAGAAGACTTTTGACATATTTAGAGCTCTTAAATGAGAAAATGAGCTTCTTAAATTTTTAGGTAGACATCTTAAGCTTTCTAAATTCAGCTTTCTTGTCAAATTCCAAGTTCATTTAGGTATGAAAATCTTCAGTCGAAGTCAGCATATGCAGCTTGCATTTTAGTTTGCACAGCTCTTGGTATTTCAGTAATATCTTGAGTTACAGATGTCCAATTGAGGTAATTCAAAGTTTTATAGAAAGATAAGATAATTTTATACAACTTTTATGAAGAACATTTTTTTTAATTAATCGTCTTTAGTCCTGTTAATGAGCATCTTTTGAAGTAGTCAGCAGTTGTCCTTCAATGGAGCCTTTGGAGCACGTTTTTGCCAAAAAATGACAGTACCCCTCATGAGCTGAGTGCTTATGACCCTGCTCATAAGAAACCACTGATAGCATCCAATAAGAAAATTTGAATGCAACGGATATATTTTTGCTCCTCACAAGCACTATTCACTCATGAGCCGCCCGTGAGCATTCTTTGAGCTACCAAAAGTCTAAGAATTGATTCAAAATCAATTATAAACATTTGAGACATGATTGACACATCCAAAAAATATATTTTTAAGTGTTTTTATATATAAACACAACTTAGAATTCAATTGAAAGGTTAAGAAAACTTGTTTATTATTCATTATTTTCTTAAACATTCAATTGAGCTCTTAAAATTTCCTTTAAACAATTATTTGTGTATAACTCTTATGAGAGTTAGTGAGTGATTAGAATAGACATTCTTATTCTTCTATTTTCTAGGTTTAGAAAATGGGAAGTGAGATGCTATTCTAAAGGAATTAGTTTAAGTGTTTAGCCATTAAAGCACTTGGGAAATTGGTTTTAGTGTGAGCCTTGAAAACACTTGTAATTTGGTTTTTGAGTGAGCCTTGAAAACTCAAGTTATAAGGTTGTAAGAGTGAGCCATAAAACTCTTGTGTATTCTCAATCTTATGAATAAGATTGTGGGTGATTAAAAAATCCTAACTTGGTGATAAGTTAGGTGGAGACGTAGGATTATTGTTGAATCCGAACTCCTTAAATATTTGTGTTCTTCACTATTCCTTCTCAACTCTTACTCAATTCTTGCAAAGAATTCCTTTAAATTCTTATTTTTGTTTGATAGTCCTATTCACCCCCCCTAGGACTTTTTTAATTAGTATCAAAGCTTGAATTCTAGGTACTTCATTGCTAGAATACAAGATCATGGGGAGTGAATCTAAAAACATCTCTTCTCTTGGACCATTCTTTGATGGTAGTGACTATCCACATTGGAAATTCAAAATGGAATTATATCTTGATTGTGATTCCATCAAACTTTGGGATATTGTCCTAAGAGGTTAGGAACCACCTACAACCATCATTGATGGTGTGATAACTCACTTGATCCTAGAAAGGATGTTTGTAGTGTTGATGATCTTGTAGGTGACAATGAGATTATGGAAACACAAGAAGAAAATGCTAGTAAGACTTTAGAACTTGAAGATCCAAGCAAGAAGGAAAATGAGGAGATACCTTAACCTACCTTGAAGGATGAACTTTCAAAGGATTGGCAATTCAAGAAAGCTCACCCTCAACACCTCATTATAGGTGACACTACAAAAGGGGTAACCACTATATCTAAACATAAATCTATTGTCAATTTAGCTTTCATTTCTCAAATTGAACCCAAAAATGTTGATGATGCTTTGAGTGATGAATTTTGGGTCCTTGCTATGCAAGAAGAGTTAAATCAATTTGAGAGAAACAAGGTTTGGAACTTAGTTCCTAGACCTAAACATCATCCTATTATTGGCACCAAATGGGTGTTTAGAAATAAGATGAATGAACAAGGTGTCATAACTAGGAACAAAGCTAGACTAGTAGCTAAAGGTTATAATTAAGAGGAAGGAATTGATTATGATGAAACCTTTGCCCCCATTACAAGGTTAGAAGCTATTAGGATATTACTTGCATTTGCATCATACATGGATTTTAAACTTTATCAAATGGATGTTAAGAGTGCATTTTTAAATGGTTTTATTAAAAAGGAGGTATATGTTGAACAACCTCTAGGTTTTGAAAATTTTGACTCTCCAAATCGTGTTTTTAAATTATCAAAAGCATTGTATGGATTGAAACAAGCTCCAAGAGCTTGGCATGAAAGATTGAGTAACTTTTTACTAGAAAAAGGTTTCTCTAAAGGAAAGGTTAACATAACTCTTTTCATAAAGAAATCCAAGCATGATTTATTAATTTTTCAAATTTATATTGATGATATTATTTCGGTGCTACTACCATTGCTTGTGAGAGGAATTTTCTAAGCTAATGCAAGGAGAATTTGAGATGAGTATAATGGGAGAACTCAAGTTCTTTATTAGACTTCAAATCAAGCAATGTAAAGATGAGATTTTCATCAATCAAACCAAATATGCAAGGAACATTCTCAAGAAGTTTGGAATGGATGGAGCTAAATAAAGCCAAACTCCAATGAGCACCATAACTAAACTCAACAAGGATGAGAATGGCAAACCGATTGATGAAAAGCAATTTAGAGGTATGATTGGATCCCTTCTTTATTTAACCACTAGTAGACCTGATATTATATTTGTTATTTTCTTTTGTGCTAGATTTCAATCAAGTCCTAGAGAGTCTCATTTGAATGCTATCAAAAGAATTTTCAAATATCTTTATGGTACAATGCATTTAGGACTTTGGTATCCTAAGAGTTCTTCCTTTGACTTGATTAGTTATTCTGATGCTGATTTTGTCGGTAGCCTACTAAATAGAAAAAGCACTTCTGAAACTTGTCAAATTTTAGAAAATTGCTTAGTTTCTTGGTTTAGTAAGAAATAAGTTTCTGTTGCCTTGTCCACCGTTGAAGCAGAATATGTGGCGGCTAGTTGTTGTTACACCCAAGTTCTATGGCAAAAATAACAACTTTTGGACTATGGCATTGATATTAATCACATTCCAATTAAGTGTGATAATACAAGTACTATAAACCTTAGTAAAAATCCCATTTAGCATTCTAGAACTAAGCATATTGACATTAGGCATCATTTCTTGTGTGATCATATGCAAAATGGTGATATTTTTCTTAATTTTGTTGATACTAATCATCAATTAGTAGACATTTTTACCAAGCCTCTTTGTGAAGAAAGATTAAATTTTATCAAATATGAACTTGGTATGATTGATGGCTTAAGCTTGTCTTGATCACTTGTTAAATTGATGAATTGATGATTAGAGTCTTATGTGATCATGTTCTTTAGAAAAATTATTTTCAGCATCATGTATATATTTTGTTTTAAAAGTATTTGCTATAGCAAAATTTACTTCATAGACATGAAATATTGTATTTTCCATTTGCATGATCTTTGTATTAATTTTAATTTTATTTGACTTGGATTTGTGTAGATTCATTCAATTTTTTTTTTTAAAAAAAAGTCCCTCCTATTTTGTAAATTAATAATTAATTATTGAGCTAAATTCAATTAATTAATTATTTTAATTTAGCATAAATATTCCTCCTCCTCAACAAAATTTTTTATATGTATTTTTATGCTAGTTTATGCTTAGTTTATTTTCAGTATACTTTTCGTATCTAAGTTTTGAGCTACTAGTCTATTTTTTTTAATTCATTTTATGTTAGTTTCTGTTTGGTTTATTTTCAGTATACTTTTTGTATCTAAGTTTTGAGCTGTTAAGGGTGTTTTCAGACTATTTTTAATCAGTTTATGTTCGGTTTATTTTTTGGATATTTTCTAGATATAAACCATGAGCTATTAGTCTATTTTATAATTATTTTGTGTTAGTTTTAGTTTGGTTTATCTTCTGGATATTTTTTGGATATAAGATATGAACTGTCAGTTTTATGTCTTGTTTACAATTGGTATTTTAATATCATTGTAACTCTTTTTTTTTTTTTTGCAATTTTATTTGCATTTTGACAAAGGGAAAAAATATTTGAGTTTGTTTAATTTTTTTTATTGTGTTTACGCATGAATATTTTTTTTTATTATGTTTATACATGCATAATTAATGTTTAATTTATTCATGTATCAATTCTTCTTATGAATTGTTTTTATCTTTGATAATGCATGGATATTTTTAAGATTTGGTCTATCTTTGCATTTTGAAAAAGGAGGCAAAAATAATTGAGTTTGCATGCGTACTTAGTTAGTTTCTTTTTAAGGAAGAGAATTTTTAAAAAAAAAGATGTGTTTATGTAAGTGACATAACTATGTGATAGTGTGTCCTTAATATCAAATTTTTTTCCATTGAAATAGAGGGAGAAAATTGTTTGAATTTCTTTCACAGAAATTTTTTTTGCATGCATAGTAACAATGTAAGTGTGGCTAGTTTTGTCCTTGTGATAAATAGCCTTGTTTTGCTTACTTTGTTTTTATATGACATGAATTTTTTTTATGCATGACTATTAATTGTGCTTATTCATGCAAAATTCATATTCATGCATAAATTCTTCTTGGGAATGGTTTTTATTTTTAAAATGACATGAATTTTATTAGAGACTTTAAGTATCTTTGCTTTCATTATTTTAGTTCTTGATCTTTTATTCCCTCTAGTATTTTTGGCTCCCTTAGGTCAAATTTCCCCTTATATCTCTCTCTTTTTTTTTGCCTTTAACAAAGGGGGAGAAGAAACTATATGCTTAGTGAATAAATAATTGTGTTTAAGATATGTTTATGTATGATTGATTGACTAGTTAAACTCTACATGATAATATAATGTTTGAATATAGCATATATACTATTTTGTGATGCATTATAGTAGCGCTATATACATATATGTTTGAAATTATTTCCTTCATGTTGTCTAACATTTTTTTAATAATCATGTTATCATCATTTGTTATGTTAGGCCATGTTCTTGATAACTTTTTATGTTGTCTTTATTTTTGACAAGAAGGATAATAAAATTTATTTATATTTCTTATCATGTCCAAAAAGGAGGAGAAATAAAGAAATATATTTGTTAAAGGAATATATTTATTCAACCCTTATACATGCTATGATAATTCATTTATTTTTATGCTCTGATACATGATAAATATTAAATTTATGCACATGTTAAGGAGGAGCAAAATATTTTCTCATTTTGCATCTATTTAATTTGAAAGGGGGAGCTATTTTTATTTAATATGCCTATACATGTTATTTATTTTTTACACACACACACATATTATTTATCATCTTTTCAAATTGGTTGTCAAAGCTAAAAAGGGGGAGATTGTTAACCATTTGCATGATCAAACTCCTAATTTTGGACTTTGACAAACACTTTTTATACTAATAATTTTAATTAAGTGTGTAGAGAATTATATACCAAGCATATACACTTTTTGATGAATAATGACTTTTTGGGCTGATTCAACCTTTGAGATTGAAGAAGACTTTTGACATATTTAGAGCTTTTAAATGAGAAAATGAGCTTCTTAACTTTTGAATTAGACATCTTAGGTGGAGACGTAGGATTATTGTTGAATCCGAACTCCTTAAATATTTGTGTTCTTCATTATTCCTTCTCAAATCTTACTCAATTCTTGCAAAGAATTCTTTTAATTTTCTATTTTTGTTTGATAGTCCTATTCACCCCCCCCCCCCTCTAGGATTCTTTCAATTGGTATTAGAGCTTGAATTCTAGGTACTTCATTGCTAGAATACAAGATCATGGGGAGTGAATCTCAAAATATCTCTTCTCTTAGACCATTCTTTGAAGGTAGTGACTATCCACATTGAAAATTCAAAATGGAATTATAACTAGACTATTTATGCTATCTTTAGAAGGTATAGCGGTAAACTGGTACTAAGGGATGAAAAGTCACACTCGAACTAATTAAAGAGAGTTTTCTAATGTTTTCTTAAAGTAGTATGACTATAATACCAAGCCAAAAGTGTCTATTAAGGACTTAGAATTTTTAAATTTCTTAACAAGGTTCATGAACAAGGCATATTTAATAAAGAACAAGCTAGCTAAAAAAGATCGGGTAGGGATGATTATTTAGGATGTATTACCAAATCTAATTGAAAGGTTGCACAGATGTTTGTAGACCTCTATAAAAATGGATTACAAGTTGAGGAGATGGAAAATGAAAAGAAGAAAAGCTCTAAAACTATTGGGGTAAGGAACTACCCAATTGGGGGCAGACAGCAAAAAAGCACTAGTCGAGTTGTGGAAGTGTATGTTGTTCAACAACCATAGAGATTCTCCAATTTTAACCAACCCTTATCAAAATTCCTAGACCACCTAATACAAAAAGGCTTGGTCAGACCCCCTACCTTTTCTAAACTACCAAACCCAAATGTCTCAGGATATGACCCGAATAGTTATTGCAAATTCCACCAAGTTACTAGCCATTCCACAGACATTTGTCTCACCTTAAATAAGAAATCCAAAACCTTATAGACTCTAGATAAATCACAGACCCTAAAAACCTAAGCACCAAAAATAATCCTTTCCCAAACTAGCAAAATTTACCTCACCTAACTATCATAATGATCAAGTCAAGAGTTAATGAGGAAGAAGTGTTAAACTCCTTTGAGAACATAAACCTTGAAACTAATGAGAAATCTCCTAATGTCCTTAAATATATGGAAAGAGTTGAGGATTTATTAGGACAATACTCAGGCAAATTTAATTATAAGGTGTTTTACTCTAAACCACATTCTTTTAATATACTCAGTCAATTGTGCCTAGAGGATGGTGTGATGAGTTTGACAATGAGAAGTTTCTTCACAAGAAAGAAACTTACAAAATGAAAGTATGAAAGGATGGAAAGAAAGCAAAACCACTAAAGGAGAGTTTTGTCAAAGAAAGGCATGGGAAGTCTTACCTCAGTGCAAAAGAATCGATTAATATGTATGGTGTGGATGTTAAGATCTTTAAGGAACAGATTATTGAGAACCTACAAGACAACAAGGATGAGGAAATGCAAGAATAGTTGTTATGTCAGCCACCTGAAGGACAACCACTATGAGACTTAGCATCCCTAGCATCTAGAATAGGAAATAAATTTTCTTATTGTCTTTTTTGAATAAAATTTTAGTTTCTTTGGAACTTGTTGATTGATGATATGAATTTTGATCATGCTTACTTATGGAATATGCATCCTCATGGTATTGTGCCTTGTGATATTGATTACATCTACATGATTGACATAAATGTAATCCAATTAGATTCATTCAATATGGGCATAAATAAAAATTCAAAGAACATTCATATATCACATGATGTAACTTCTAAAGAAAAGAATGATAAAAATAAAAATCAAGAAGAGAGAAGAAAAAAAAAAGAAAATCTAAAAGGACTAATTGGTAATAGGAGTTCTATCATGTGATGTAATAAATGTTCCCATTTTTTCCCTAATGAATGAGTAAAATTGAATTTGAAATTTTTTTCAAATATCGCATAATCATCTTTATCATATTGTATAACTATCTCAATAGAAAGATAAAACATAATAAAAGCTAAATAATCTGAACTATGAGATCACTATTCTAGTTATGTTTGTCTTTTATCTCCCCTTTGTGATTTTATTTGTAAGTCTAGTGTCCTCTTGTGCATAAATAATTTAAGTGGCTCGATAAATTGCATTATAACTATCATCAATCATTACATCAGCATCAAATATTCTACTTAAGAGCAAGTCTAGTTGATTTTAGTTTCAAGAACTCTCTTCAGTCAGTTCACTCACTCCTTTGCATCTCTAATACATGAGACTACAACTAATGGGGTTGGATTAATAGTAATCATAAACTGAGTTTCATGCACACATGAAAAAGACTACCAGAATAAAGTTTATGAATTCAGAATGAAACTAGGGGGAAAAATCTAGCTTTAGGGACGAATTGCAAAATAGTAAGTCTATATTCAAAGAGCGAAGATGGAACACTGAAATACAAAGTTAGCAAAAGAGATATCAGGGCTCAAAAAAGTAAACTACAAGCATATAGATACATTAGTTATCATACAACAAAAATAGTAGTAAAAATAAAAGTTCAATAGTGCATCAGCCAATCACAAGCTCCAGTGTCAAGCCATAGACTCCACTTACTAGCCTAGCTAACTATCTAACAAATTGTATTAGAAGCTCTCACATTAAAAGTACCATCAGTGAAGCATTCAAAGCTCAAACCTACAAGATATTAATAAAGCATCTCATTTTTACACTTTAAGATCAGCAATATAGCTCTATTCCAAATAAAAGACCTATTAGGATCATGTATATCATACATAGGATGTATACACTTACATACATTTGTAGTGAAATACTTATTTTGCATAATAAAGGTCTTGGGCCTAGACAAGATTGTACAAATGCTATACTACTAACATTCAAAATTAGTATTGTAAAAGTGTAGGAAAGTAGTAAAAGTATTCATATGTGAAGCATCTGAATGAGTGAAGATAAGAGGAATGATGCTATCAAGATAAACTTGATGCTTCATAGGCCTATCCAATAAAGGAATATCACCGACAATGATACTTGCAAAAGCATCATCCTGGCAACCTTAAAGGACTGGATAGGAGTCTCAAGCTCCTCAGACTCAACATCCATCTCCATATTCTTATTTAGAGTATCATCTAGAATATCACCTGGAGTCTTAATAAAAGGAAAAACTATTCCCATAAACTGTAAAAGTAAAAGACAGTCAATGAAATGAAGACTAGCAAAAGACAAGGATACCTCATTTGGGTCAATGGGATTCTGCTCCAATAGATACTTCTAACTATACCTCTGTGACAAAAATGCTTAGAAAACCTCAATAAACTCCTGACTAGTCAGAGAAAAATTTCACAACATCAAGACCAACATAAGGTGTAGAAAGTGACAATAAAAAGGCCCAACATGTCAGCAATACATGCATTAGCTGTAAAAAGGGAAGGATGCACTCAAAACTTGAGATGAATACATTCTGAAACCTCTTTGATCATGAAATAAGACATCTAACTCCGAAACCTTTTTTGTAGGAGATTTTAATAAGAGGAACGAAGCCTTCTACCATAGTATTAATGGAATGGAAGAAATATAAACTTAGCCTAAAACCATAACTTTAATGGTGAAGTATCATAACCCTGTGATCAGAGACATCATCATCATAATCAAAAGGGAAGAATGCAAAAGAATAACTTTTCATTTTAACAAAATCTCTTCACTTACAAATAGACCATACTAACTTATGGTATTTTGTGTAGGTAAAAAAAAGAGAAGGAAGAAGGGGAAAGGAACCGATACATTAATAAGAATGGACAAGATAGCAAATGCTAAACACTCGTCAAAATAATCAAGGGAAGTAACAGGACTCTATTTCCTTAGACTTTGTAATAAAGTACAATCTCAATAATAAAATCCATAAATTGAAAGTAAATTCATCCACTTCACGTCACGAGATCATGTGCAAAAACTTATCTCATGAATTTTGATCATAATGGCTCTTTTTTATTAGCCTGGTAGAATTTAGATGATTAATTAACAACTCTGTGATGAGAGTTCATAAACCTTAATCACTCTAATGTTTGCTTTGCACCTAGATGAGGGGAAGAATATGCAAAAAAAAAAAATCTATGGACTTGCAGTATAAATTGCTTGAATTTTAGAGTATCATTTCAGTCTTTTAAATATTAAATGCGCATATAATCTACTACAATGCTCATAAATAAGTATGAGTACAAAATCCCTTGATGATATCCACGCTGAGTAATACGAGAAAAACGAGGGAATACTAAGAGGAGAATCAAAATAAGAACAAGCATAATTTACTCTAATGCTCGTAAATAAGTAAGAGCATCAACGTGAACCTCTAATGGTATCAATGTTGAGTAATACAAGAAAGGCGGCGAAATACTAAAAGAGGACCACATAAAAAGTTGCTCTATTTACTCTAATGCTCTATAAGAGTATAAGTATCCAAAGAACTTTTCCAACAGTATCCACGCTGAGTAATATCAGAAAGGTGGGGGAATACTCGAATAAGGAAGAAAAGCACAAAAATAACTCAAAGACTATTTTAATACTCAGAATTTGATCTGTTTATGCTCAAATTCTCCATAAAATTAAGCAGAATTACACTCTTCACTTGGTAAAAAATATGCTCTCAATGTAAAATGATTAATAATACCTTTGACCTTTGCGAATGGCAAATAAATGATAGTCATGAAAATCATAATTAGTGAGATTCATTGAGTGCACATTATCTCATGATAAAGTAATGAATTTCCATATAAATTTTCAAAAATATAATGTACTTGTTTGTGCAATTATCATTCTGAAACTAACTTTAATAAGTATTCAAGAATAGCAACTCCAGAAGAAGATAAACCCAATATATGGAACTAGCACTAGCGCTATCAAGTTAATCAAAAAGTGCAAAATTCAAAGATGATCAGCAAAAATTCCACTCAATCAGCACAATTGATTAATACAAAATCTCAAAATCCTAGTTAATATGAAATTCCAATTTGATTTTTGCATTTTGCATACACAACACAAATTTCATATTCACTCTATTATATGATACACAGTAATTATAACACAATTTCAAGATCACTTAGTTATATGTTACAACATAGTAGTTATAACTCAAATTTACAAACTCACAATTTGCTAGACACTACACATTAGTTATAGCATATTTTTACTAAATATTCCATAGAAAATATAGCAAAACTTTCAGTCATAATTAATAGACATTCCACAGGAATTATAAATCAATTAGCTAGACACTACATGGTAGTTAAGCATATTTTCGCTAAACATCCCACAAGGAATATAGTGAAAATCATTATCATTAAACATCTCATAGGGAATATAGTGTCACCTGCTAAACGTTCCATAGGGAATACAGTGAAAATCACATGTTAAACATCCTACAAGGAATATAGCAAAATGCACTAAACACAGTGTCAATTGCTATTCACTGAACACCGTGTCAATTGTTATTCACTAAACACCGTGTCAATTGTTATTCACTGAACAGAGTGATAGCATCACCACTATATTTTCTACTAGAACTATAGTTTGTTTTCAAAATACACTGAACACAGTATCAATTGCTAACACAATGATACCATCGCCACTATATATTCCACATTAACTATAGCCTGTTTTCAAAATGTACCAAATGCAATGTCAATTACTATTCAGTGAGCACAGTGATAGCATCACCGCTATATGTTCCACCAGAACTATAGCATGTTTTCAAAATACACTGAACACAATGTTAACTGCTATTCATTAAACATAGTGATAGCATCACCACTATATGTTCCATCGGAACTATAGCCTATTTTCAAAGTGCATTGAACGTAGTGTCAACTGCTATTCACTAAACACAATGATAACATTACCGATATATGTTCCACTAGAACTATAGCATGTTTTTAAAATGCACTAAACACAATGTCAATCGTTGTTTACTGAACACAGTGATAGCATCACCGCTATATGTTCCACCAAAACTATAGCATGTTTTCAAAATACACTGAATGCAGTGTCAATTGCTATTCACTAAACATAGTAATAGCACCACTGCTATATGTTCCACTGAAACTATAGCCTATTTTCAAAATGCACTGAATGCAGTGTCAACTGCTATTCACTGAACATAGTGATAGCATCACCGTTATATGTTCCACCGGAACTATAGTCTATTTTCAAAACACACTGAATACAATGTCAATTGCTATTCACTAAATAGAGTGATAGCATCATCGCTATATGTTACACCAGAGTCTATTTTTAAAATACACTGAACATAGTATCAATTGCTATTTACTAAGCATAATGATAGCATCACTGCTATATGTTCCACCAAAATTATAGCCTGTTTTCATAATACAATAAATACAATGTCAACTGCTATTCACTGAACATAGTGATAGCAGAACTATAGTATATTTTCAAAACACACTGAACACAGTGTCAACTGTTATTCACTAAACACGGTGATAGCATCACCGCTATATGTTCCACTAGAACTATAGTCTATTTTCAAAATGCACTGAACATAATGTCATTCGCTATTCACTAAACACAGTGATAGTATCACAACTAGAAATTCCACAAGAATTCTAGTGTTCCTTAAATTACATTCAACACTACATATTGTCATGCATAGTCATGGCATACAGGTAAGTGTTAAACTCTTTACTTTGAAATTGTTGCTTATTCTCTTTGCCATAATTTGTTAAGCAAACAGTGATAAATGGGGCAATTATAAGCACCCCATTTCTAGATAACTTGAGTTTGAATGTGACAAACGACCCAATAATGAAAATTAATTATGAAATTAGCTTTATTGGACGTGATTTATTGATTTTGAACTACATTGTAAATTATTTTTAGATTTTATTTATTTAATTTAAAAAAAATTTAAAAATAATAAAGAGAAAATTCAAATATATATATATATATATATATATAATTTAAAAAAATAAAAAAATAATAATTTTTGCCCGAATGGGCCAAAGGTTCATTTGCCTTCACAAATTGAAACGTTTTCAACATAAAATATTGGAATATTTTCCATCCAAAAAATGGCCATAAATTTGGCCAAATGCATTGTTTTCCGATCGGAAATATAGTTTTAGATCAGTCCATAATTTTTTTTAATTTTTATTTCCTTTTTCTTTATTTATTTATATTTGTTATTTTTTTTTCTAATTTTCATTGGTTTTTTTGTTTCATGTGATACATATATGTTTTTATTAGATAAATAATATATATATATATATATGTTAAATTTAATTTTATATTGTAGCCAACATAAAGTTACAGGACTGATTTTTTATAAATAAAATTTTTCTTTCATAGGGAGAGGATTTTATCATCTTTTTCTGTCTTTTTGATTCTTAGTCGTGAGCCACCAAAACGCAATACTTTTTCTTTTATTTTCACATTATTTTTTTTATTTTTTATCATAATTAGATTCAAATAAACTAAAATCACAAACAAAACAAAAGTTATAAATTTTTTATCAACGGGGAAATCATCTATTCTCTATTCCTTTTATCTTTTTATTTTTTATTTTGTTTGATTCTTTTATTTTATTTCATTGTGATTTTATTTAATGTTAATTTTAATTCTGTTTGTTTGCTGATCCTGATTTATTTTATTTTTGAATTCTTTATTATTCATTTGTATTCGAAGAATCAATTTCAAATCGGTACTTCACTATTTCATTCACTCTTTGCTTTGTTTTTTTTTTATTGTTTCTTCTTGACCAACTTTTGTTTTCACTTGTTTTGTTACTTTTGTTTTATCATTCTTTTTTATTTCTTCGTTTATCTTCTTACTTTATTTTTTAATTTCACTTTTCATGCATTTATGTTACTTGTATTTATATCCATTGTTTATCTTTTTTGTCTTTTTATTCTTTCATTTTTTATTTTATTCTTCTCTATTTATCTTATTTCATTATTTTTATTTTATCTTGATTTAATTTAATTTTAATTTCAATTTTAATTTTATTTAATTACTGATCTTTATTTATTTATTTTTTCTATTTATGATGGTGGGATAACTTTCTGCGATAATGAACACGTCATTGAACCAAGAAAAGTTTTTAGACAATCAATGAATGAAAACCAAGAATTAAAATCTCAATTTAATTTTTATGTATTTTTTATTTTGTTCTATCTTTTTTTTTTTGAATTTGTTTTATTTATTTTCTTAAGGGTTGTAATTTTAATTTTATTTTCTTTATTATTTTTGGTAGATTTTATAATAGCCCCAGTAGTAAGAATATAATGGAAGCTTTTAATTTTCTACACTTTAAAATTGATTAGTAAATTAGGTTCAATTAGATAAAACCCTACTAAAATTAATAGTGGCTTTAAATTAATTTAGGTTGCATGTAATTAAAATTAGGGTTAGAAATCACTGAATGTATGTTTTTAATTCATTATTTGCTTCATTTTATTATTTGGACTTGTTTATTTATTTTTGTACGTTTAGGGCCCTAAGCCCACATTATACTTTAACTCATTTAATTAATAGGCTTTTAAAATTGGATTTAGGTTTGATTAACTTTAAAATCAATTTAGTCCTATTAGGATTAACTTAGAGTTAAGCCCACTTTAACTTAATTAAAATTAACTTAAACTTAACCTAGCTCATTTAAATCATTTTCTTTTTTAAAATAAATAAATTTAGGATCATTTCATTTAAATTAAAATTAATTAGGATTAGGCCTACTAATCTAACCCAACTCATTTCCATTAAAATTAATGGACTTAAGCCCACTTTTAGAATTAAAACAAATAGATATAGGCTCACTAATTTAATAAGGCCCACCTTTAGCATAATTTTCAGTTATAAACAAAACATGTAGATTTAGTTAACTTTAATTAAAACCAATATTTAATAAACTAATTTAAGGATGTTGTGCTCTTTACATGCATTGTTTATGTATTTTTTCATGACTAGTTGTATTAGAGTTAGATGTAAGCAAAATTAGAGTTTATATGAAATTGCATGTAAATAGAGTATAATTTAGTTATTAATAAACTATTTCTAAATGAACACAAAACTAAGAGAAGTTGGTATTCCATATACAGAATCTCCTGATTATGGTGCTAGTTTTCTTTTAAAGAATAGAGTATCACCACCTTCAAATTGTCTCAATTATTACCCTGAGTGGCAACTACTCATCTCCATATCATATCCTTATGATATGATAGTGCGTTCTCTATAGCCCTGAGCTCAAATAGTGTCACAGTTGCTGAAATCTTAGATGCATGCTAAATCCCATTGTCTATAATATGCTTCTTAGATTCATAAAAAATGTGAAAAATGTAGCCTTAAAAACTAATCTAGACACATACCATTTGGTTTAAACTAAAAATTAATAGCACTTACCCCTCTTTTACCCATTTGCCTACTTTGTATAATCAATATCCTCTTCCTTCATCCTATAATGTACTGAGTTCTTTCAGTATAGTTTTATAGATGTTCATTAATTATAGCATACAATTACAAGTGTTGCCATAAATTTTGACATTTTATCAAGTGGGTAAATAAAGAAATGAGAAAAAAGATCCTAAAACCTCTCCCTAATATATTGATTATTTGCATTCCATCCATACTTAATATGTTGTACATATATTGATCTAAGTTTTACCTATATAACTCATATGATGGTCTAAAAAAATACAGCATTAGGTGCTCAAAGTGTTTTGTTTCTCTTATAAGTCTATCTAACTCAAATTTTAGATTAGTCAAAATTCTTATGGCTACCAAAAGTAAAAATAAATAGTTTATATAAAGTGCTGACATAGTATCATAATCAATAGTGATAGGCTTCCCACTTAACCGGTATTTAAATTTCTTGTGGGATCTGATAATTACAGAGTTGTGTAAAACTCTGATGTTAAATATTTATACACATCATGATTGAGACCCATAAATTTCTTCCATCCTAATTTATCATAAAGTGTTAATACCCTATCCTTTAACTTAACACCTTCTAGAGTCTCCATATCCAAACATTTAAGGACAATAAAAAAAATTTTGAATAAAAATAATGTACTTATCTCCTTCTTTTAGGGTTTGGATTGGGAAAGGTGCTCCATACTTCTTGGCAAGATTAACTTCCCTCTCCTTCTATGTAATTTCAGTCCCCAACATCTTTACCTTCTTCTTGCTACATGATGTCGACATTGGTTAAAAAATGGAGATGTTTTATTTTTGCAATAATGGGAGAAGGGGTTTTGTGATGATTTGCGAAAAAAAGTGCTAGAGCTAGGATGTGATGAGATAGAAAGGATGCAATTTAAGTTAGGTTAATAGATTTAAAGGGAGAAATTGATTTGGGGATAAAATTTAGTAGTTAGCGAAGATTGCGAGAGGTTAAAGATCATAGGTTTTAAAAAATAAATAGGGGGGAAATGGGTGGCGGTTGATTTAATTATTGTTTAGGGTTATACCGTGATCATGGTTAATGCACAATCGTGATAAAGAGGCTTGGACAGCTAAAATATAGGAAGACATGATCGCAAGTAATTCATAAGTGCATACTGAGCATAAAGGCTGGCCTATTGATCATATAGTGATCATAAATTTTTCCTGAAAATTTGATTGAGCAATCACATGAATGGCAGCAGTCGCGACTTTTTCCCTACACCCAAAGAAATACTAAATTAACATATAAGCTTCAAATATAAATAATTAAAAGAAACTTGATAGATGATAATCGCTAAATAAAAATATAAATCAAATTTGAACAAAACAAAAAGTAAAAATCAAAATTCAAATTAAAAATATGTTAATTTTGGGTCTTTAGCTTAACCATGTCCTTATTTATTCAATGTGTCAAATGATTGTTAAGGTTGAGCACCCTTCATCCTTAATATTGGCCAATGCTTGATGTTCATCCTTTCTAAAATGTCTTGAGTCAAGCTTCATTTTGCCCTTAAAAGCAACATACTTCTTAGGAATGTATATCATCCTACTCATTTGCTTAGCTCTTTTCTTCAAATTTATTTTAGTTTTGACTCTCTTCACCTTATTCTCGACTTAAAAAGGTAAGGGATTTTAATTCAAAATAGGCTACTATTTCTTTAAAATCAATGATGCTTCCTTGATTTCTTTATTCACCTTTTTTTCTTCTTCATTAGGATGTTCATCCTTTATGTCCTTTCTAAGCCTATTCATCATAAAGTCCACCTTCTCTTCTCCAACCCTTAGAGTAATTTTGCCCTTATGTACATCAATCACTACCCTTCCAGTGTTGAGAAAGTGACTTCCTAAAATCAAGGGGGAATGCTTATCTTGCTCATAGTCTAATATCATAAAGTCCACCGGAAATATGAACTTGTCAACTTGAACAAGCACATCTTAAACCGCTCCATATGATTTTTTAATTGACTAATTAGCAAGTTGAAGAGTCATGTTAGTATTAATCATATCTCCAAGATTCAATTCCCTAAAAAAAGAAAGAGGCATAAGATTGATGATAGTTCCTAAGTCACACAAGCATTTAGGAAATTCTTTAGAATCAATGGTACAAGGGATTGTAAAACTTCCTAAATATTTTAGTTTGACTAGAATCTTCCTTGAAATGATGAAGCTACAAGCCTCTGTACTCTTCTATAAAAGAAACACTTTGGTTGCTTTTTTTTTTAGAGAGGTACTTGAGGCTCGATAGCCACTTTAAGCTAAAGAAGGTTCAACTAGCTTGAATTCATAATTTACAAAAGGACACTAGGAAGTCAAGAATACTTTTGATGTTATTACACATCAATTATTATACCTTTACTTATGTTGAAGAGGGCACCAAAGGTCTTCAAGAAAGCAGGGCATTTGTTGCCACAGCAATGCACAAACCACCTCCAACAACTAACTATATAATAGTTTTTCGATGAGGTTGAGTTGTTCAATCTTGGCTAAACATCCTAATGACCAAGGTAAATTAATGACCTATAAGTAATTAAGTTGTTACTAGTTCTTTCAAGAAACCTAACTCATAAGGTATGTAATCTTTTAGGAGATTATTCAAGAATAGTATTTCTTTTAATGTTGAGGATACACCGAAGATATGTTTCACTGAATTTATCATGTAAACTTACTTTTAACTAAGGTAAGAAGAAGAAAAGGTATTGCGCCAAGGTTTTCAAGTTTTTTTACACAAAGTTATTCTTGTTCAAAAATAGTATATCAAGTCTTTATGTAAAAACCTAAGAAGCTATTGACCCAGTAAGGAAATGAAAGGATGTCTAAAAAAGATAGGCCACTAATGACAATAACCAATGTGGGGAAACTAGTAAAAAAACATTATTGCTTAAATCTAGTTCATAAAAGTATAGAATTGATGGAATTGTATGGAAGATGGCAAAGTGAGGAAGCTAATCAATGAAGCCATCAATACTAGGGGTAGTAAGTTGAAAACCATGGAGTTAAAATGGATTAACAAAGTAAAGAAATGACTCCCATTTTGAAGAAGAAGATAAGGATTAAACAATTCTTGAAATGTAATATTTATAGGATAGCGACAAGTAACAGTGTATCACCGCCCATTGTAGATGGCGGAGTTTAGCGCACACCCAAGTATATTGCAATCGTGACACTATTTGAACTCAGAGCTCTAGAAAACACACTACTATATTACAAAGATATAGCATGGAGATGAGAAATCACCACTCAGGGTAATAACTACGACAACTGACTAGTAGTGGTAACTCAATTATCTAAAAGAAAGTTAGCACCATAACCAAAAGATTCTGGATACAGAGTACCAACTTTTCTTAGTCTCGTGTTCATTTAAAATTAGTTTATAAATCACTATCTTATTATCTAATTACATGCAATTTCATATAAATCCTAATTTAGTAATCAACTCCAGACAACAAGTCATATGAAAAAACACATAAAAATTGCATTTATTCAAAGCATACAACCCCTAAGTTAGTCTAATCTACATTGATTTTAATTAGATGGGTTAAATTTACATATTTTAATTTGCAAGTAAACGTAAAAACTAATGAGCCTAATTCCTATTTAACTTTAATTAAGTGAACCTATATCTTCTTATTTTAATTCTAATAAGTGGGTCTAAGTATAAAAATTATGAAATATTTAAATTAGTGGACCTAATTCTACATCTTTTAATTCTAAGGTAATCCTAAGTTTACAAGTTATGGGAAAGTGCTTTAGTCAATGGGCTATAGCTAATTAATTTTAATTAAACTAAATGAGCCTATATCTAAATTAACTAGGTGGGTTTAAATTATTTCTAACCTAAACCAAACTAATTATGAACCTAAAAATATATTTTAATTAATTAAACCTAAACCTAATTAAATTAGGATTAATATCATATATGGGCCTAATCAACGCCCTTTATTTCTTTTGTGGCATGCCCGCTTTTTTTTCTTTCATTTCTATTTGGTTTGCTTTCACTTTTGTCAAAAGTTTGGGACTTTTTGAAAGAATGTCCCAAACTTTGGCCTTTTTGCGTGTTTTTGATTTTTTCAGTAATTTTTTTTCCTATTTATTATTCTTGAAGTCATTTTTATAATATAAGTTTATTGTATATATTTATTTAATTTGTATATTTTAAATAATTTAATTTTATATTTAAAATAATAATTTTTTTAATTTTGAAACGTACTATTATTTAGAATATAAAAATTAAACTAATTAAACTAAAAAATTACTCATAGTCTTCAATAATTATTTTTTTCCTAATTATTTAGAATTTAAAATTTAAAATAATTAAAGTAAAAATTACTCATAGTTTTCAATAATTATTTTTCAATAAAAATAACAAAAATATTATGAAATATATCAAATAAATTATTATTTTTATTATTGATACTAATAAAAGGAAAATTATATTTATGGTTTTAATTTTATTATTAATGATGAAAAAACTAAAAAAAAGAACAACAATCAACAATTATAAAATTTTGTTGATTTTTTTTGTTTTATTATTTTAGTTGTTGTTTTTAGTTTTTTTGTATTTGTTGATTTTTTTTTTTTTTGAGTTTTTTTATATATTACAAATACATCATAAGAATTGTAAATTTGTTATATATTGATGATCAAATAAGTATCAAATAATTTTTTTTTAAAAGTTATTGGACATTTTAATAAATAAATTAAAGTAAAAATAAAATAAAATCCTTATTCTTTACAAATATAAAATGAGAAAATTTTATTTCTTTATTGTTATTACAACATTTGAAGTTATTTATTGCTTAGTTTAACAACAATTGAATATGTTTAGTTCATAATTATTCATTTAAAAAAAATCTTAATAGAAAAAAATATTGAGTAAAAAAATACATTGACAATAAAATAAAGGCAGTACCTTAAAAATAAAAATAAAAAATTTTGAGAAAAAATGAAGACATTAGAAAAATTGTTGAGAAAAAATAAAAGATAAATATAATACTATAAAAATAGAAAAAAAATGTTTAGCAAAAAAAATGTTGAGAAAAAAATGAAGATAGTAGAAAAAATATTAGAAAAAAATGTTGAGCCAAAAATATTGTGAAAAAAATAGATAAGACAGTAAAAAAATATTTAAAAAAAGAAGAAAACAGTATAAAACAAAAAAAATTGTTAAAAAAGGAAACAAACAAAATGTTGAAAAAAAATATATAAAGTAAAAAAATTGAAAAAATCAGTAAAAAAAATATTAAAAAAAAGACAACTCTAAAAATAAAGGTGACAAAGAGAATAAATTATATTTGAAAGAAAAAAATTTTAAAAAATAGTTTTAAAGTCAACAATGTTTTTTTTTTTTCATTTTTTGTATATTTATATAAAGAATTCATTAAATTATTGTTGACCATTTGCATGATCAAACTCTTAATTTTGGACTTTGACAAACAAATTTTATACTAATAATTTCAATTAAGTGTGTAGGGAATTATATACCAAACATATACCAAGCATATACACTTTTGGATGTATAGTGACTTTTCGGGCTGATTGAACCTCTGATATTGAAGAAGGTTTTTGACATATTTAGAGCTCTTAAATGAGAAAATGGGCTTCTTAACATTTGAAGCAGACATCTTGAGCTTTCTGAATTGGGCTTTTTTGTGAAAATCCAAGTTCATTTGGTTATGCAAATTTTGAGTTGAAATTCACGTATACGTCTGTCATCTCAGACTGCACATCTCTTAGTATTTTGGACATATCTTTAGTTACAGAAGTCCAATTAAGGTGATTAAAAATGATATAAAAATATAAGTCAAATATATACAACTTTTATGAAGAAAATATGGACAAATTCAAATTTATTCAGGAGCAGATCACGGCTTCAACTTGTGTATAGCTGTCTGACAGTATTCTGCATTTCAGATTGCACAATCCTCAGTAATTTGGACATATCCCGAGCTAAAGAAGTCAAATTTAAGTGATTCAAAATTTTATGGAAAGATAATTCAAATATCTACAGCTTTCATGAAGAAAGTATGAGCAAATTCAAATTTCTTCATGAGCAAATCACAGCTTCAATTTGGGTATAGCTGTCTGACCATAGTCTGCATTACAGATTGCACAATCCTTAGTATTTTGGAGATATCTTAAGCTAAAGAAGTCAAATTTAGGTGATTCAAGTTGATATGGAAATATAATTCAAATATCTACAACTTTTATGAAGAAAGTGTGGGCAAATTCAAACGTCCTGAGGAGCCAATTACGGTTTCAATCCATGAATAGCTGTCTGATAGCATCAGTCTCAATAATTCAAAATATAGACGTTGGATACATCATTTGCACCTCTAACAGCTATATTTTTTTAGTATAAATACCTCTAGAGCTGAATGGAAGTGAAGCAACTTGTTTTATCATTTTATTATCTCTTAAGCTTTCATTGAGCTCTCAAATTCTCTTAAATAATTCTTTGTTTGTATAACTCTTGTGAGAGTTGGGTGTGTGTTAAAAATAGAATTTCTCTTCATCTTAAATCTTGGGTTAGATTAGAAGGGAAGTGAGATTTATTTCTAAAGGAATTGGTTTAAGTGTTATCCATTGAAACACTTGGGTTTTGGTTTTTTGAGTGAGCCTTGAAAACTCATGTTGTAAGGTTATAAGAGTGAGCCATAAAACTCTTGTATAATCTTAATCCTGTGAATAAGATTGTGGGTGATTAAAAATCCTAACTTGGGGATAAGTTAGGTGGAGACGTAGGATTGTTATTGAATCCGAACTCCTTAAATCTTTATGTTCTTCATTCTTCCTTCTCAACTTCTATTTAATTCTTACAAAGAATTCTTTTAATTTCTCATTTTTATTTCATAGTCCTATTCACCCCCCCCCCTCTAGGACTCTTTTCATTTGGTATCAGAGCTTGAATTCTAGGTACTTTATTGCTAGAATACAAGATCATGGGGAGTGAATCACAAAACATCTCTTCTCTTACACCATTCTTTGATGGTAGTGACTATCCACATTGGAAATTCAAAATGGAATTATATCTTGATTGTGATTCCATCAAACTTTGGGATATTGTCCTAAGAGGTTGGGAACCACCTACAACTATCATTGATGGTGTGGTAACTACACTTGCAAGAAGCCAATGGAGTGTTGATCAAAAGGAAGAAAATCACAAAAATAAAAAGGCTATGATTACTCTAGTCTCCTCCATGACAAGAGAAGAAGGAGGCAAGCTTCAACATTGCATTTCAGCTAAAGAAATGTGGGAGACCTTGGAGAATCACTATGAAGGCAACATTCAAGTGAGAAGCAAGAAGGTTCAACTTCATATGTATGAATATGAACTCTTCAAAATGAAGCCTCAAGAATCAATCACGGAGATGACAAACCGTCTCAATGCTCTCCTCACAACCCTCAAGAAACTTGGAAAACATTTCTCCAAGGAAGAGGTAAACAACAAGATTCTAAGAATCCTACCTAAGAAGGATTGGGAATCTCGTGTTACCTCAATTGAGGAAGCTCAAGACCTCTCCACTCTATCAACCGATGTGCTCATTGGTAAGCTCTTGACACATGAGCTCACCATCAAGCAAAGAGGTGAAGAACAAGAAGAGAAAGAAGAAAAGAAAAAGAGCATTGCTCTAAAAGCTCTTCAAGAAGATAGTGAAGAGGAAAGCATTAAAGATTCTAGTGATGAAGATGGTGACATTGCCATGCTCACTAAGAACTTCAAGAAGTTCTTAAGAAAGAAAAATTTCTCAAGAACAAGGGACTTCAACAAGAAGTTCGAAGGAGATGGGAGGAAGAAAATAAAAGAGGTTACTTGCTATGAATGCAAGAAACCAGGACACATTAGAAATGAATGTCCCAAACTCAAATTCAAGAGCAAGGGAGCAAAAGATAAGAAAAAGGCATTCAAAGCTACTTGGGATGATTCCTCCGAATCCGAAGAGGAAGAGGAACAACAAGAAGTTGCCAATCTTTGCTTCATGGCCATTGAAAATGAAAATGAGGTACCATCCACTTCTTACTCCTCTTTTGATGATTGTGATGAATATTGTGATGATCATGATGATGATGATGAGAGCTCTATTGTGAGCAAATTGCTTGCTAAATGCAAAAGTTTGTTATCTAAGAAAAAAAAATATAAACATGAGTTAGCTAGCTTAAATAAGGATTTTGAATGTTTGAAAATTGATTTTGCTAAACTTGTTGCATCAAATGAAAAACTTGTAAGTGATGCTAAATATTGTAATTCTTTGGAAGACCAACTTAAGAAAGCAAATGATGAAAATCATAAGCTTTCTAAGGAAGTCTTAGAATTAAAAAATTCCATTGCTAAATTTAAGAGAGGAAAAGAAACTTTAGATAGTCTTCTTGACTCTCAAAAATTTCATGGAGATACATATGGAATTGGATATAAAAATGGAATGTCTTCATCATCCTCATCACATATTACTTTTATTAAAGCTTCACATGATTCTACTCCTTCAGCCTCAAATGAGATTCAAGCTAAAAAATCTCATGTGTTAAATAGCAAGGCAAAATCTCATATCCCTTCATTAACACAAAGAGGTAAGTCTCAAACTAGAGCACCTCAACCTAAGCATACTTATATGTACACTAGACATAATTGTAATAGGCATGTTGCACAACATAATGCACATAAACATATTACACAAACATATCAAAATGCTCATCACCATTGCCAATGTATGTCTCACTCAATGTCACAAAATAATAACAAAAGATACACACAACACCAAAGGCATGCTGCACACACTAGGAAAGCATTTCATTCTAGGAGAAATAAATTTAAAAATATTGTATGTTCATATTGCATGATTAAAGGACATACCAATAATGTGTGTTTTTATAGAAAACTGCATATGAACTTACTTCCTACGGATTATCTTAAAACTAACCAACCTAGACCAAGAAAGGTTTGGGTCCAAAAGAACACTTAAATTATATTGTGTAGATGTGCTTGAAATCCACAAGAACAAAAAGCAAGTGGTATCTCGATAGTGGATGTTCAAGGCACATGATAGGAGACAAAGAGCAATTCAATAAACTTGATGCTAAGGATGGAGGACACGTTACTTTCGGAGATAATGCAAAAGGAAAAATTATTGGCATTGGAGAAATAGGTAATCCTCAATCCTTATCTATACATCATGTGTTGTTTGTTGATGGTCTTAAACACAATCTTCTTAGCATAAGTCAACTATGTGACATGGGAAATAAAGTAACTTTTTATCCTAAAAATTGCTTTGTTAGTAGTCTTGATGAAAATAAAATTATTTTTAGTGGTGAAAGAATAGACAATGTTTATGTCATTGATTTGAATAAAATTGATAAAAAAGACATAAAATGCTTAGTGTCTATCTCCCATGACACATGGACATGGCATAGAAGATTAGGACATGCAAATTTTGAGCTTTTAAATGATCTTTGTAAACATGAACTTGTACTTGGTTTACCTAAGCTTGAATTCACTAAAGATAAACCTTGTGATGCTTGTCAAAAGGGAAAACAATCCAAGTCCTCATTTAAGCTAAAAAATGTAGTGTCCACCTCTAGACCACTTGAACTTATACATATGGATTTGTTTGGACCAACAAGAGTTGCTAGTCTTGGTGGAATGCACTATGCTTATGTATTGGTTGATGACTACTCTAGATACACTTGGGTGTGTTTTCTTGCTCATAAGAATGATGCATTTAAAGCTTTTGAAAATTTTTCAAAAAGAGTTCAAAAAGAAAAAGGATTTTGTATTTCATATATTAGAAATGATCATGGAACCGAATTTGAAAATGAGTTTTTCAAAAACTATTGTAATGAAAATGGTATTTCTCACACATTTTCATCTCCTAGAACTCCTCAACAAATTGGGGTAGTTGAAAGGAAAAATAGAACTCTTGTGGAAATGGCTAGAACAATGCTTCATGAGTATAATTTGCCTCTGTACTTTTGGGCGGAAGCCGTTAACACATCTTGTTATATTTCAAACCGAGTTTTCAAAAGATCAATTTTAAATAAAACGTCTTATGAGCTATGGAACAACAGAAAACCCAAAATCTCATATCTAAGAGTATTTGGATGCAAGTGCTTTATATTGAACACCAAGGAAAATCTTGGAAAATTTGATTCCAAAGCTGATGAAGGAATTTTCCTAGGCTATTCCATCTCTAGCAAGGCATATAGGGTCTTTAATAAGAGAACTATAGTAGTTAAAGAGTCAATGCATGTGGTATTTGATGAATCAAACTCACTTAATCCTAGAAAGGATGTTTGTAGTGTTGATGATCTTGTAGGTGACAATGAGATTATGGAAACACAAGAAGAAAATGCTAGTAAGCCTTTGGAACTTGAAGAGCCAAGCAAGAAGGAAAATGAGGAGACATCTCAACCTACATTGAAGGATGAACTTCCAAAGGATTGGCAATTCAAGAAAGCTCACCCTCAAGACCTCATTATAGGTGACACTACAAAAGGGGTAACTACTAGATCTCAATTAAAATCTACTGTTAATTTAGCCTTCATTTCACAAATTGAACCCAAAAATATTGATGATGCTTTGTGTGATGAATTTTGGGTCCTTGCTATGCAAGAAGAGTTAAATCAATTTGAGAGAAACACGGTTTGGACCTTGGTTCCTAGACCTAAACATCATCCTATTATAGGCACCAAATGGGTGTTTAGAAATAAGATGAATGAACAAGGTGTCATAACTAGAAACAAAGCTAGACTAGTAGCTAAAGGTTATAATCAAGAGGAAGGCATTGATTATGATGAAACCTTTGCCCCCGTTGCAAGGTTAGAAGCTATTAGGATGCTACTTGCATTTGCATCATACATGAATTTTAAACTTTATCAAATGGATGTTAAAAGTGCATTATTAAATGGTTTTATTGAAGAGGAGGTATATGTTTAACAACCTCCGGGTTTTGAAAATTTTAACTCTCCAAATCATGTTTTTAAATTATCAAAAGCATTGTATGGATTGAAACAAGCTCCAAGAGCTTGGTATGAAAGATTGAGTAACTTTTTACTAAAGAAAGGTTTCTCTAAAGGAAAAGTTGACACAACTCTTTTTATAAAGAAATCCAAGCATGATTTATTAATTGTTCAAATTTATGTTGATGATATTATTTTCAGTGCTACTGACCATTGCTTGTGTGAGGAATTTTCTAAGCTAATGCAAGGAGAATTTGAGATGAGTATGATGGGAGAACTCAAGTTCTTTCTTGGACTTCAAATCAAGCAATGTGAAGATGGGATCTTCATTAATCAAACCAAATATACAAGGGACATTCTCAAGAAGTTTGGAATGGATGGAGCTAAATCAAGCAAAACTCCAATGAGCACAACAACCAAACTAAATAAGGATGAGAATGGTAAACTGGTTGATGAAAAGCGATTTAGAGGTATGATCGGATCCCTTCTTTATTTAACTGCTAGTAGACCTGATATTATGTTTGCTACTTGCTTGTGTGCTAGATTTCAATCAAGTCCTAGAGAGTCTCATTTAAATGCTATCAAAAGAATTTTTAAATATCTTTGTGGTACATTGCATTTAGGACTTTGGTATCCTAGGAGTTCTTCCTTTGACTTGATTAGTTATTCTGATGCTGATTTTGCCGGTAGCCTACTAGATAGAAAAAGCACTTCTGGAACTTGTCAAATTTTAGGAAATTGCTTAGTTTCTTGGTTTAGTAAGAAACAAGTTTCAGTTGCCTTGTCCACCGCTGAAGCAGAATATGTGGCGGCTAGTTGTTGTTGCACCCAAGTTCTATGGCAAAAACAACAACTTCTGGAATATGGCATTGATATTAACCACATTCCAATTAAATGTGACAATAAAAGTGCTATAAACCTAAGTAAAAATCCCATTCAACATTCTAGAACTAAGCATATTGACATTAGACATCATTTCTTACGTGATCATGTGCAAAATGATGATATTTTTCTTGATTTTGTTGATACTAATCATCAATTAGCAGACATCTTTACCAAACCTCTTTGTGAGGAAAGACTGAATTTTATTAAGCATGAACTTGGTATGATTGATGGCTCAAGTTTGTCTTGATCACTTGTTAAATTGATGAATTGATGTTTGGATTCTTATGTGATTTTATTTAAAAAATATATATATTATTTTCGGCGTCATGTATATATTTTGTTTTAAAGGTATTTGCTTTAGCAAATTTAGTTCATATACATGATATATTGTATTTCCCATTTGCATGATCTTTGTATTAATTGGATTTGTGTGGATTTATTCATTTTTTTAAAAAAAAAAAAATCCCTCCTATTTTGCAAATTAATAATTAATTATTGAGCTAAATTCAATTAATTAATTATTTTAAATAGCATAAATATTCCTCCTCCTCAACAATTTTTTTATTTTTTTTTTTGCTAGGTTTATTTTCGGTATACTTTCTGTATTTAAGTTTTGAGCTGTTAAATGTGTTTTATAACTATTTTTCGTTAGTTTATGTTCGGTTTATTTTTTGAATATTTTTTGGATATAAAACATGAGCTGATAGTTTTATATCTTGATTACAATTGGTATTTTAATATCATTGTATTTTTTTTTAATGCAATTTTATTTGCATTTTGACGAAAGGTAATATAGGTTGGGTATGACCTACAAAAGTTTTCAATTGGTATCAGGATAAAAAAATTTTTGAGTTTGTTTAATTTTTGTGTTTTCTTAGAAATTATTTTTATCTTTGATAATGCATGGATATTTTTAAGATTTGGTCTATCTTTGTATTTTGACAAAGGAGGAAAATAATTGAGTTTGCATGCATACCTAGTTAATTTCTTTTAAGGGAAATTTTTTTTCAAAGATGTGTTTATGTAAGTGACATAACTATGTGATAGTGTGTCCTTAATATCAATATTTTTTTTAAATCCATTGGAATAGGGGGAGAAAATTATTTGAATTTATTTCACATAATTCTTTTTCTCATGCATAATAACAATGTAAGTATGACTAGTTTTGACCTTATGATAAATAGCCTTGTTTTGCTTACTTTGTTTTTATATTACAAGAATTTTTATTTGCATGACTATTAATTGAGCTTATTCATGCAACATTCATGTATATATATATTTTTTTAATGGCTTTTATCTATTAAAATGACATGAATTTCATAAAGATTTTGAATATCTTTGCTTGCATTGTTTTGGTTCTTAATCTTTTATTCCCTTTAGTATTTTTGGCTCCCTTAGGTCTGTTCCTCCTTATATCTCTCTTTTTTTTTGTCTTTGACAAAGGGGGAGAAGAAGCTATGTGCTTAGGGGATAAATAATTGTGTTTAAGATATGCTAAGTACCACATGATTATGTATGATTGAATAACTGAACTCTACATGATCATGTGATGTTTAGATATAGCATACATATTATTTTGTGATGTATTACATGTTTGAAATTATTTCCTTCATGTTATTTTGTGATGTATTACATGTTTGAAATTATTTCCTTCATGTTGTTTAATAACTTGTTATCTTTATTTTTGACAAGAAGGATGATGAAATTTATTTATATTTCTTATCATGTCCAAAAAGGAGGAGAAATAAAGAAATATATTTTTGTTAAAGGAATATATTTGTTAAACCCTTATACATGCTATGATAAATCATTTATTTATATGCTCTAATACATGATAAGTATTGAATTTATGCACATGTTAAGGGGGAGCAAAATTATTTCTTATTTTGCATCTATTTAATTTGTAAGGGGGAGCTATTTTTATTTAATATGCTTATATATGTTATTTATTTTTTACACATACACACATATTATTTATCATCTTTTCAAATTGGTTGTCAAAGCCAAAAAGGGGGAGATTGTTGACCATTTGCATGATCAAACTCTTAATTTTGGACTTTGACAAACAAATTTTATACTAATAATTTCAATTAAGTGTGTAGGGAATTATATACCAAACATATACCAAGCATATACACTTTTGGATGTATAGTGACTTTTCGGGCTGATTGAACCTCTGAGATTGAAGAAGGTTTTTGACATATTTAGAGCTCTTAAATGAGAAAATGGGCTTCTTAACATTTGAAGAAGACATCTTGAGCTTTCTGAATTGGGCTTTTTTGTGAAAAACCAAGTTCATTGGTTTATGCAAATTTTGAGTTGAAATTCACGTATACGTCTGCCATCTCAGACTGCATATCTCTTAGTATTTTGGACATATCTTTAGTTACAGAAGTCCAATTAAGGTGATTCAAAATGATATGAAAGTATAAGTCAAATATCTACAACTTTTATGAAGAAAATATGGACAAATTCAAATTTATTCAGGAGCAGATCACGGCTTCAACTTGTGTATAGCTGTCTGACAGTATTCTGCATTTCAGATTGCACAATCCTCAGTAATTTGGACATATCCCGAGCTAAAGAAGTCAAATTTAAGTGATTCAAAATTTTATGGAAAGATAATTCAAATATCTACAGCTTTCATGAAGAAAGTATGAGCAAATTCAAATTTCTTCATGAGCAAATCACGGCTTCAATTTGGGTATAGCTGTCTGACCATAGTCTGCATTACAGATTGCACAATCCTTAGTATTTTGGAGATATCTTAAGCTAAAGAAGTCAAATTTAGGTGATTCAAGTTGATATGGAAAGATAATTCAAATATCTACAACTTTTATGAAGAAAGTGTGGGCAAATTCAAACGTCCTGAGGAGCCAATTACGGTTTCAATCCATGAATAGCTGTCTGACAGCATCAGTCTCAATAATTCAAAATATAGACGTTGGATACATCATTTGCACCTCCAACAGCTATATTTTTTTTAGTATAAATTCCTCTAGAGCTGAATGGAAGTGAAGCAACTTGTTTTATCATTTTATTATCTCTTAAGCTTTCATTGAGCTCTCAAATTCTCTTAAATAATTCTTTGTTTGTATAACTCTTGTGAGAGTTGGGTGTGTGTTAGAAATAGAATTTCTCTTCATCTTAAATCTTGGGTTAGATTAGAAGGGAAGTGAGATTTATTTCTAAAGGAATTGGTTTAAGTGTTATCCATTGAAACACTTGGGTTTTGATTTTTTGAGTGAGCCTTGAAAACTCATGTTGTAAGGTTATAAGAGTGAGCCATAAAACTCTTGTATAATCTTAATCCTGTGAATAAGATTGTGGGTGATTAAAAATCCTAACTTGGGGATAAGTTAGGTGGAGACGTAGGATTGTTATTGAATCCGAACTCCTTAAATCTTTGTGTTCTTCATTTTTCCTTGTCAACTTCTATTTAATTCTTACAAAGAATTCTTTTAATTTCTCATTTTTATTTCATAGTCCTATTCACCCCCCCCCCCCCCCCTCTAGGACTCTTTTCAATTATGAATCTATTTAGTTAATTGGACTAATTAAAAGATGGACCTAAAGTCTGGTTAAATAAACCTAAATTAATAAATATACAAATGAGCCAAAAATAATAAAATAAATAAAAAGCCCAAACATAAACAAAATAATAAAAACCTAACGGGCCTAGAAAATAAAATAAAAACCCAAACATAAGCAAGTAAAAAAACTTAATCTACTGTTTTCCTAATTGTAATTAATTTTACAAGAAATCCTAATTAAAATCTGAGATTAATTTGATTTTGGGCCAACTTCGGCCCCTTTCATTATCTTTTTTTAATTTTCTCTTTCTCTTTTTTTTATTTTCTTTTTTAAAATTTATTTTAAAAAAATATAATTAAAATAAATAAATAAACAAGCAAATAAAAATTTAAAAATAATTATTAAAAATAATTTACAATTTAATTAAAAATCAATAAATTAGATTTGATAAATTTAATTTTATAATCACTTTTAATTATTAGATCTTCCGTCACATACAAATTCAAATCATTCAAAAATTAGATGATTATAGCTATTAATTTTTCAAAATAATCTCCAGTTAATAGCCCCATTATTTGGGGAAAAAAGGCACATCAATTTTCTTTTTTTTATATATATTTTACCGAGCCTCAATACACTATTCATGTAGCTACACGTTGTATATATATATATATATATATATATGATAATGATTTATATCTATTGATTAGCTTCATATATTTAGGGTCAATATGTAATATTAACTTAAAAATTTTTATTTTTTTAGTTCCATTTACAATATTATTCATGTCACTAATATATATATATATATATATATATATATATATAGCTTCATTTCCAATATTAAAACTTTGTTATATAGCTGCTTTTTTTTATTGAAATTACAAGGTGTACAACCTACACCATATTAAACATGAAAATAATTTCTATTCACATTTTATGGCTAATGCTGGCACAAGAAAATTTAATAGGATGAAGCTACGAACATAAAGGCTTTTGTGGAACCTCCTCACATACAATAGTGGATTGGGAGTAAGTTATGATCCACTTTGGTTGCTTATAACTTGTGGTTATATTTGGATCAATTGATGGGTTGAAGACGCATAATCACTCAAATTGATGAAAGTGCCATAAGAATAGATTTTCTGGTTCTTTAATGTTCACAAAAAGTTTGCTAAAATGAAAGTGCCATATGCAATTTCGGTCCATATGGATAAAGACTGCTCTCATTCCCATGTAAAAAGAAGCAATGATCAAACATTTAAAAGAAATTAGTGCGCCAATAAGCGGTGGGAGCTTTATTTGAATGCTAAACTAGGCCTACTAATTATTTATTTTCAAAGATATTTTTAAAATAAAAAGATTATCTTTTATTATACAATCTATCAATATTTAAATTATATAATTTCATATAATAATAATAATAATAATAATATCAACAATAATTACTTCATGTAATGATGAAAATTCATGTAGCTCACTCTAGTTATACTTGTGAAGCTACAAATTCGTAGGTAATTTATTATTTATTGCTTATTTTTATCATATAAATAGTTTGATGGTTTATGATCAGCAATACTCATTAAGAATTTTCAAGACATATATCATTTAGATTCCTAAAAAATTATGAATCAATGCACTTTAAATCTGGATATCATAAACTATTAGTATTAGTTAATAAGAGATTATTTCCACTTAAATAATGTTTCAACTTAAGTCATAGAAATTATGTTAAATCAGTTATTAAAAGATTTTTCTTTTTTTTTACCTTATAATCCTACTCAGGTATAAATAAATTAGTTACAGTTTGCTAGAGTTTAAATCTCAGAAATTTAGATTTAAAAAAGTTAATTTAGATGCATAAATTAACAGAATTTAATATTTTTTATCTTCTAAAATGAACTCTTCCAAGTTGTTAAAGTTTCTGATAATAGATTCATGCATGCATATAGATGCTCAATTCTAATAATCCTATCCCTGTTGAAAAGTAAGGACCCTATCCTCAGCGATGGAAAGACGAAGTGATGTGGAGGAACGCAAAAATCATGTGGACCGACGAAGCTATGTCAAAATTTTGGACCATCCAAGCCCTAAGATTTTTATTTTGGATTCTTTACATAAAAAATTAAAAAAAAAAAAAATTCAAAGCCCTCGATGATCAAAATTTTTTCAAAATTAGTTTTTCTAATTTTTTTTAAATATAAAATATTTTTCTTGTCACTCTTATATTTAGGATTTTTTTTTCCAATAATTTTTTTATTTTTACTGATTTCTTCAACTTTTTTATTTATACTTTTTTCCTCGACATTTTATTTATTTTTTTAACATTTGTTTACTTTATCCTGTATTTATATATTGTTTTCAATTTTTTTATTCAATAATTTTTTTTAAAATAAATTCTACTCTCTTCCTTTTTTTTTCTTAATATTTTTTTTACTTTTTTTTAATTTTTATGGTAATATCTTTATCTTTTTTTTCAATATTTTTTAAATTGTCTTTATCTTTTTTTCTCAACTTTTTTTTGGCTCTACATTTTTTTTTATTTTTAAGATACTGTTTTTATTTTATTCTTAATGTTAAATTTTTTTTGGTTCAATATTGTTTTTCTCTTAAGACTTTTTTTTTCAAATGAATAATTTTGAACTAAACATCTTCAATTGTTGTTAAATCAAACAATAAAAAACTTCAAATGTTGTAACAACAATAAATAAATAAATTTTTTTCACTTTATATTCTTAAAAAATAAAGATTTTTTTTTCTTTAATTTGTTTATTAAAATGTCTAACAACTTTTTTTAAAAAAAAATTGTTTAATACTTATTGATCATCAATATATAACAAGTTTATAATTTTTATAATGTATTCGTAACATAAAAAAAATTAAAAAAATAACAAAAATCAACAAACCGAAACATCAACAAAATTTTACAGTTAAATTTTTACTTCTATTAATATTAATGATAAAAATAATAATTTTTTTGACATATTGTAATAATCCTGATTTTTTTAAAATTATTTTATTAAATAATGAGATATGCAGTGTTAATAAAATTTAAAAGTTATATTTAATTATTTTACTATTTTGTAACTTATTATCATTATTGTATGTTTAATTGAATTTTCTACGTAAATAAATTATTTTAAACGTTTAAAATTTCATTGTGTATATTTATTATTTTTTAATACTATTATTTTAATAATGCTAATTTAGCACATGAATATTTTAATATTATTTCTTTTAGCATTAATATTATTCTATTACTTGATATTATTATGTATTATTAATATTTTTGAAAGTGTTCCACTACCATTAGTAATATTATTATTTTCATTGCTATTTATGTGAGTTATTATTACTATTTTTATTTTATTAAATATACATTAATTGTATTATTAATTATTTAATAATTATGGCTTATATTATTGTTAATTTTAAATAACATTTTATGTATTGTTATTAGTTAATATTTATGTGTTTATTTTTATGTGTGTGTGTGTAAATATATGTGTATGTATGTATATATATATAAGTGAGATATTTTTCTTTTTAGTGGTAGAGATTTGTTTAAACTAAATTTATGTTATATTATGTCATAGAATTATAATATAATATAATATAATATAATATAATATATATATATATATATATATATATATATATATATATATATATATATATATATATATATATATTCACTCATAAAAACTAGACTAAAAAAACTCATCTTCCTTCCTCATTTCCGCCTGTCACTGTGTGTGACCCCTCTGCATCGCCACACTTCCACCACCGGACGACCACCAGCATTTCCACCTTCCACTGGACGCCGGCGACTGCAAGTGAGGGCTGTCTGAAGCCATGGAAGTCACGAAGCAGCAACAGCCTCTCCCTCCTTGCACGAAGACCACCAACAGCTACCTTCCTCCGCGACACCCAACTTCGCCACCACCACCATCTGCAGTCACCGGACATGGCAGCATCTCCAGCATCCTTCTGCCTTTGATCTTCCTACTTGGTAAGTGTGTGTTGGTGTTGGTAAAGGTTAGTTGTTAGGTGGTTGTTTTTGGTAGTTCTTAGGTTGATTTTGAGTTTAGTTAATTTACATATTATGTATTTAATTATTCAGTATTTAGGTTAATTATTTGGTTAATTTTGAGTTGATCCAAGTTATTTTGGTTAATTTTTTATTATTTTATATTTAATTATTAATTATTAAAATTTTTGTTAATTAATTATTTTAATTATAAATTTGGTTAAATTATTGTTGTTATATATTGTTAGTAAATATAATGTTGAGGAATTAATTTTTGGGAATTTTGTACAATTTTTTTTTTATATAAATATTTTTTTTAGTTTATGTAAATATTGAATAGTTGAGTAAAATGAATAATTTGATTGAATTTAAAATTAATTGTGTGTTTTATTTGATATTAAAATGTTATTTGATGATAAATAAAATTTTTATGAATGTCTATAATTTTTATGGAATTTTATGTATATTATGTGTATTTTGAATTGTTAAGTTAAATAGGTAATTTTGAGGAAATCATTGATTAAATATGTGTTTTGATTGATATTAGTGTATTGTATAATGATTAAATAATTTTAATGAGTTTCTATAATTTTTGAGAAAATCATTTAGTATATTTAAGTATATTGAATATTTAATATTATAGGGGTAAATGTGTAATTTTGTGTTAATTATAGTTAAATATTATATTTTAGTTGATTTTATAATTATTTAAGGTAATAAAATGATTTTTACAAATTAATTACTATTTTAACTAATTAATATTATTTTTATTAGTTTTTTTCAAAAAATATTTTCAAATAATAATATTATATGCTATTTTGGAAATAAAATGGGTTTTAAACTAATCTTATTATATAAGTAAACTATTTATGTAATTAAATGTGAATTTTATTATGTTATGTTGAATAATTGTAAAATTGAAATTGTATTAATAATATATTATATTTGAGATTTTATTAGTTAAATTGTGATGATTTTTGGAATATTATGTAAATACGAAGGGTATTTGTTATTTTGAGATTATATGTGTATTTTATTATTTTTGTGATGCTAAATTGTGATTTTAAATATTATTTACAAACTATATTAATTTAATTGTAAAATGAGAATTTTATTCCATTTATGAATTTTTATAATCAAATATTATTTAAACTAGACTTTTATGTTTTAATTAGAAAATAAAGGTGTTAAATATGTTTACGGGTTTTGATTAATTCTATTATTTTACTGTTTGATATTGTTGGGTTATGAATTGTGAACCTCGGTTGGGGATTTGTGGAGTTTGGAGTCCCAACCCGAGGTATTGAGTATTTGATGATTTTAGAAATGTATTTTCTGTGCAGGATCGACCCTACTTTTATAGGGAGATATCCGTTTTACTGAAGAGACTCTGTCGAAATTTCGATCGATTTCTCGTAAAACATGACAACCGGTCCGAGTCTAATTTTGAATTCTTGATTGAGTCTATCTATAGTAATCCTAGAAGTATAGAGTTAAAAGTTTATTCTGACGGTTATTTTTATTTTATTTTTCTAGCTGCACTGAGACCGAGGCCTAACGGACCAGGCCCGCTGAGTCTGTCTCGAGGAGCGCACACCAGTGAGTTATTATACTGTATATATATGTATTGCATATAGAATGTATCACTTAGGGTTTTTCATTTTCATTATATGTTTTTAAAGTGATTTTAATTATAATATTTTTGGTATATCTAGGGTTGTATTTATATATATATATGCATGTTATTTTGATATATGCATGTTAAACAATTAGGTTTATGTTTAATACATTTTAATATATATACATGTTTTACATGTACATTTAGTCACAATTATTTTATTGAATAATTAGTATACTTTAGGCATAGATTCAGTATATTTTAGGTTTATTCTTAAAAATAATTGCATGCTATATTATGAACCTATACTTAAATTGTTTTTAAGTTTATTTTGGTATATTTTTTATATGTTTCCTAAATAAATGCATGTTTTATTATTAATTCAAACCTAACACATTAGCGGTATACTTAGGGTTTAATTGTGAGTATATGTAAACCTAAACGCATATTTTAGTACATACACATATTTAAATGAATATTTACACATAATTGTTTTATTAAGTGATTTATGTACTTAAGGTATATTCTTTGTATATTTAGGTACGTTTTTTTTTTTAAGCAAATGCATGTTGTATTATTAAAATGCACTTAAATTGTTTTTTAATTATATTAATGGTTTACCTTTAGTTTATTTCATATTTTATTTGGCATATATATATCCGAAATATACTGGGTATATTTTAAGTATATTTTTGGTATATATATAATTGATTTTACATTATAAAAATTGTTCTACATTAATTATTTTTCGAATGAATGATTTATTTAAATGAAAGATATTAATAGAACGTGTTTCCTAGTAGGCAACAGTATGACTGTGTACGTACCGGTGTGATAAATAAGGGTTGAGTGAGAACTAATTTTGGTGATTATAATTGATTTGACTAAGATTAATGGTATGTTAGATAGTGTGATTGCGGGGCCAATTACACTGATAGTCAGACTACTGGAGCTCGGTAGACTTAGTGTCTCTGGATCAATCTACTGTCCATAGTGGAATAAATGATCTATTAATTTGATTGAGATGTGAGGTGATAAATAGTGTGATTGCTAGAGCTCGGTTGACCAGGGGTCTCAGGGCCAATCACACTGACAGTCAGACTGCTGGAGCTCGGTCGACTTAGTGTCTCGGGGCCAGTCTGTTGTCCAGTTTAGAATAAGTGTTCTATTTGGAATCAAGTGAGCCTGTATGGCTAGAGTGGTGATGGGGTTGATTGAGGTTGCTATTATTAGGGTTCTATGGATCCTTCATGAATTAAACTAAACGTTTTCTACATTTAGTATATTTATATAAGCAAAGTCGGCAGATATGTGGAATGCATGAATATATATATATATATATGTGTGTGTGTGTGTGTGTGTGTGTGTGTGTGTGTGTGTGTGAATGCATGATTGGATATGTTTTAGATTGCATATATATATAGTATAATAATTCACTCAGTGAGGTCTGACCCCCCCTCAATTATTTTTTTCAGGAGATCCTATATCGTCAGACCTTAGTAGTAAAGTTCCTCGCCGGTGTTCTTCAGTCCCGGCTATATTATGTAAATGTACTTTATGAACTCTGATTTGTATTCTAGAAACTACAGTAGTAGTGTTATTGTATCAGAAAAGTATTATTTTGTTTGGATATTAAATACTCTAAGAATTTGTATTTGAACACTGTACGAATATGTATTCATTTATGAAAGGATTTGGAGTATTTATTTTATATATTGATTCAAAAAATTTTAATTCTGTCATACTTTTATTTATTTATTGCATGGTTTTATTTTCTAAGGCTTGCTACGGGTTCCGGATTCAAAAGAATTCCCATTCCCTAGCGCCGATCAAGACTCCTAGTTTGGGTCGTGACAAAGTTGGTATCAGAGCCTAGGTTTGGAGATGTGGACCTAGGTTGTCGAGTCGTGTTTTCTTTGGAACTACTGCAGTTAAATTAGGTTCGGTCATGTCTTTGAAAAGTCTTCCTTGCATTAGGAATTCCGCGTAACCATTAGGGTGTTTGTTGATATTTGTGATTGTTTGAACTATTTATTTATTTTTGCTCCTTGTTGATTGCCTTGAGCATGAGTCGCTCCATCGATCGATGATAGTTAATCTTCTGAGCATGAGGTTCTACCCCTTGTGTAGCCTGTTAGGCGTAGGGGTAGAGATGGACTTAGAAGGCCAGATGATCGTCGTAGACAGCGAGAACCACTAAATGAGGAGCTGGTGGCTTAGCATTGCGATGATATTGCTTCTGTAACAGGAGTTTCACAAAGTGCAGTGTCGATACCTTTGATCATACAGCAGATGTAATTTCTTTTTCAGTTAAGAACTCGAGATACGTCAATTCTACGTATATTCCATATTCTAAATCCTGTTGAGTTTCCATATCTTTTCAGTGTGGTGAATGTGAATTATTTCTTCTACAGAGATGATATAGATAATCAATCTTTTTAAGCAAGTTGTGGTTATAGTTTCAGTCCTACTACACCTATCTAGTATAAGGGTAGGTTAGGGGCAACTGTAATTCAAGGGTTCAAGTAGTCATTGTAAGCAGTACAAGCATTCCTTTAGAACTTGAACTTGCAGCAATTGTGGCTAAGATAGCCGAGATTAATAAGAGCTTAATAGCATTTAGCTAAGTTTGGCAGTTGTTTGAATATGCTCTGACGGAGGAATTGGGAAAATGTCTAATGAAGACGAAACACTCTTGTATTCTTTATGGTAAAGATGTCAGTTCTGACTGCAACATTTAATTTGAGTTAAAGAGGTATTTCTAAGATACTTCCATCCACCTTCAAGGAGGGATAATTAACTGTGGCTGTTACTGCTCAGAGTAAGAGAAGACTAGTAGAATTATGTGTTATAGGATTAAGTTTAATATATTGGCATCTGAACTGAGAATTGAGATTCAGAGAGTTATCGTGAATTCAGTCTTTTGGGTGTAGTTGATCTTGATGAGATGTGAAAGGGTTGTCAGGAATATCTGGCCCTAGTCAAGTATACTTCAGTGGAGAAGTTGTCTCTCCCAAATGTTTCAATTGCCTGTGAGATTCTGATGTTTTTCCTGATGAGTTGCCAGGTTTACCACCTCACAGAGATTGAATTTTGTATCGATGTGGTTCTTGATATAACTTCTATTTCGACGTAGCCCTACAGAATGGCACTTGCAGAGTTGAGGAGTAATTACAAGATCTGTATGATCAGAGTTTTGTCAAACCTTATGTTTCTCCTTGGGGTGCACTAGTCATATTGTGAAGAAGAAGAAAGGTACCCTGAGACTGTGCATTGACTGCAGAGAGTTAAACAAGATGACAGTGAAGAATAAATATCCTCTTCCGAGGATAGATAACCTGTCTGATCAGCTACAGGGTGCACAGTTCTTTTATAAGATTGATTTAAAGTCGGGTTATCATTAGTTGTGGATTAGTTTGTATTAGTCTTCATTAATGATATACTAGTGTATTTGAAGTGAATGAAAGGGCACGTATATCACTTGAGGACTATACTACAGACACTAAGAGAATGTCAACTTTATGCTGAATTCAGGAAGTGTGATCATTGGGTGGAGAGTGTTATTTTTCTTGGAAGTGTGGCGTTTAAAGATAGTATTCAAGTTGACCCACAAAAGATCAAAGCAGTATCTGAGTGGCCCATCTGACATCATTATAACATTTCATCATATCATCATAGCATCTCATTACAGCATTTCATCATGACATTTCATTTCAACATTTCATTATAATATTTCATCATACCTTTTCATCATAACATTCATCATAGCATGTCATCATGGCATTTCATCATAGAATGATCTACTGGTAAAAGATGCATAAGTTAATTAAATAGGGTTGATGTTGGAAATTTAAGAGAGAGAATTGCTATGATTTTTATGGTTGGTTACCTCATTCGAAGGGTGAATATAATTCCATTTAGGTGATTGTAGATAAATTGACCAAGTCAGCTAATTTTTGGCCAGTGGAATACCTGTGTCCATTGTATAAGGTAAAGATACAACATTTGCCTCTCAATTTTGGCAGAAATTACAGAAAGTAATAGGCACCTGGTTGGATTTCAATACCGCTTTTCATCCTCAGACAGATGTCAGTCTAAGAGGACGATCCAGACACTAGATGATATGTTAAAGATGTGTGTTTTGAATCTGGGAGGTAGCTAGGTTGATTATACCCTACTTGTAGAATTCACTTATAATGACAGCTATCATAGCAGTATTGGAATTACACCACATGAGGCTTTTATGGAAGGAAGTCTTAAATAAATATGAGATGGTTTAGAATACAGCGGAGAAAGTTACTGTGATCAGAAGAGCTATGCGGATCCTAGACGCAGAGATATGGAGTTTCAGATCAAAGACTGTAATTCTGAAGATGTCTCCAAAAAATGGTGTGATGAGACTTGCCGGACAAATGTAGAACTAAGTAAAGACCTGAGGTTCAAAAAGGAATCAGTTGCGATTGTAGATTATTAAGTTTAACAGCTTCGTTCAAAGCAGTTTCCGATGGTTAAGGGGTGGTGACGAAGCAATAATGTGGAAGAGCTTACCTGGGAGACTGAAGTTGAGATACGAGCTTCTTACCCGTATCTCTTTCCTCCTTAAACTTTGCATTATTCTTTTCTTGAAATTCGGGGACAAATTCTTATAAGGAGGGGAGATTGTAATAACTCTGATTTTTTTAAAATTATTCTATTAAATAATGAGATATGCAATGTTAATAAAATTTTAAAGTTATATTTAATTATTTTACTATTTTGTAACTTATTATCATTATTGTATGTTTAATTGAATTTTCTACGTAAATAAATTATTTTGAACGTTTAAAATTCCATTGTGTATATTTATTATTTTCGAATACTATTATTTTAATAATGCTAATTTAGTGCATGAATATTTTAATATTATTTTAAATATTATTTCTTTTAGCATTTATATTATTCTATTACTTGATGTTATTATGTATTATTAATATTTTTGAAAGTATTCCACTACCATTAGTAATTTTATTATTTTCATTGCTATTTATGTGAGTTATTATTACTATTTTTATTTTATTAAATATACATTAATTGTATTATTAATTATTTAATAATTATGGCTTATATTATTGTTACTTTTAAATAACATTTTATGTATTGTTATTAGCTAATATTTATGTGTTTATTTTTATGTGTGTGTAAATATGTGTATGTATGTATGTATGTATATATATATATAAGTGAGATATTTTTATTTTTAGTGGTAGAGATTTGTTTAAACTAAATTTATATTATATTATATCATAGAATTACAATACAATATAATATAATATAATATATATATAGATATTCACTCACAAAAACCAGACCAAAAAAACTCATCTTCCTTCCTCATTTCCACCTGTCACTGTGCGTGACTCCTCTACATCGCCACACTTCCACCACCGGACGACCACCAGCATTTCCACCTTCCACTGGACACCAGCGACTACAGGTGAGGGTTGTCTGAAGCCATGGAAGTCGCGAAGCAGCAATAGCCTCTCCCTCCTTGCACGAAGACCACCAACAACTGCCTTCCACCGTGATGCCCAGCTCCGCCACCACCACCACCTACTGTCACCGGACATGGCAGCAGCTCCAACATCCTTCTGCCTTTGATCTTCCTACTTGGTAAGTGTGTGTTGGTGTTGGTAAAGGTTAATTGTTAGGTGGTTGTTTTTGGTAGTTTTTAGATTGATTTTGAGTTTAGTTAATTTACATATTATGTATTTAATTATTCAGTATTTAGTTTAATTATTTGGTTAATTTTGAGTTGATCCAAGTTATTTTGGTTAATTTTTTATTATTTTATATTTAATTATTAATTATTAAAATTTTTGTTAATTAATTATTTTAATTATAAATTTGGTTAAATTATTGTTGTTATATATTGTTAGTAAATATAATGTTGAGGAATTAATTTTTGGAAATTTTGTACAATTTTTTTTTATAATTTTTTTTTAGTTTATGTAAATATTGAATAGTTGAGTAAAATGAATAATTTGATTAAATTTAAAATTTAATTATGTGTTTTATTTGATATTAAAATGTTATTTGATGATAAATAATTTTTTTATGAATGTATATAATTTTTATGGAATTTTATGTATATTATGTGTATTTTGAATTGTTAAGTTAAATAGGTAATTTTGAGGAAATTATTAATTAAATATGTGTTTTGATTGATATTAGTGTATTATATAATGATTAAATAATTTTAATGAGTTTCCATAATTTTTGAGAAAATCATTTAGTATATTTAAGCATATTGAATATTTGATACTATAGGGGTAAATGTGTAATTTTGTGTTAATTATAGTTAAATATTATATTTTAGTTGATTTTATAATTATTTAAGGTAATAAAATGATTTTTACAAATTAATTACTATTTTAACTAATTAATATTATTTTTATTATTTTTTTTCAAAAAATGTTTTCAAATAATAATATTATATGCTATTTTGAAAATAAAATGGGTTTTAAACTAATCTTATTATATAAGTAAACTATTTATGTAATTAAATGTGAATTTTATTATGTTATGTTGAATAATTGTAAAATTAAAATTTTATTAATAATATATTATATTTGAGATTTTATTAGTTAAATTGTGATGATTTTTGGAATATTATGTAAATACGAAGGGTATTTGTTATTTTGAGATTAAATGTTTATTTTATTATTTTTGTGATGCTAAATTGTGATTTTAAATATTATTTACAAACTATGTTAATTTAATTGTAAAATGGGAATTTTATTCCATTTATGAATTTTTACAATCAAATATTATTTAAACTAGACTTTTATATTTTAATTAGAAAATAAAGGTTTTAAATATTTTTACGGGTTTTGATGACTTCTATTATTTTACTGTTTGATATTGTTAGGTTGTGAATTGTGAACCTCGGTTGGAGATTTGTGGAGTTTGGAGTCCCAACCCGAGGTATTGAATATTTGGTGATTTTAGAAGTGTAATATCCCGTGTTTTTAAATATTTTTACATTGTATCGGGATATGCAGTGTTAATAAATTTTGAATATATATGTAATATTTTTACGAGTTAATATGTATTTAAAACCTATTTTTATTACTATGCATTATTTCCAGTGTTTTACGTAAAATTTTCCCGGGACTTATATTTTTGGGGAAATTTTCACGTAAATAATTTATTATTAATTATTTTAAATATATTTTCGGACTTACATGAACTCATGCGTATTTTTAAATTATTAAATAAAGCCTGTGTGTGCATATTTATTTAATTAGGGTTTATTATTACCCTAATATTATATTAATTATTTATTAGTTTTATTGTTATTTAATTATTTTTATTTAGTATAAATTATTAAAATATTAAAATTTTATATGTGTGGTGTATATTTAATGTGTGTAATTTAATATTATTTTAATATATAGTATAAAGTATATATATATACATATAACACATCAAAAATCAAGTTTTTTTGGAAAATTACCATTTTGCCCCCGTGAGCTTCTTGTTCCCCGATCACTTTCCCTTCGCCGTCCGGACGCCTGCCGTGCCGTTCCCTTGCCGTGAGAGTGCCGTCCGGTGTGCCACCACCTTCCCCAACCTTTTTCGCCGCCTGTGGTAGCCGTTTCCGGCGCCTGGAAGCCATTTTTGGCCAGACAAGCCGAAAATCGAGCTACCGTCGATCACGTTGATTCTAGCCACCGTTTTGGACACCGCCGGTCTCTTTATTCTCCTTGAGCTCCGGTGAGTGTGATTCTAGCTTTGTTTTGAGCTAAAATGGTCTAGAATTTCTTAGGTTTCGAATTTTCAATTTCGGCCTATTAGGGTTTTTGATTTTTTTGAGCTTCGAATTGAATGATTCATGAAAACTGACTTCACAAATGTTGTTCCTAGTAGCTCAATCTACATTTATGAATTTTTGTAGAATTTTTGGAGATTTTTTGGATTTTTGGGTATTTTTGAATATTTTAATATTATTTTCTAATTTTCGGAAATTAATTATTTAAATTATGAAATTGGAGTTTATGGTTAAATTAGGTGTTGAAATGAATTATAGTAATTTATTTGGAATTTTTATGAATTTTTATGTATTTATTTTGAATTATTGAAGTTTATGTAAATTTGAAAAATTAGGTTAAATGTGTTTTTAATTGAATTTAATTGTTTAATTGAGTTTAATTATTAATATTATTGATAAATATGTTGAGAAAATTAATTTTGGATAGTTGTATAATTTTTGGTGAATTTTTGAAGTAATTATAGTATATTTATATATATATAGGGGTATTTTGGTAATTTTACCCTAAATTGTCTAAAAATGTAATTTAATTGGTTTTAATAGTTATTTAAGGTATAAAAATGATTTCTAAAAATTATTTAGTATTTTTAACTAATTAAAACTATTTTTCGTGAATTATTTTCAATTATATATATAATATACGATTTTACTAATAAAATGGGTTTTTATCGGTTTTTACTGTGTTTAAAGGCTAATTATGTAATTTCTAATTATAAAATGAATTTCTATGTTGTAAGGATATTTTTGGTATTTTTGGAATTATTCTGTGTTTGTGGACCCCGGTCGGTAGATTGTAGTCTGGAGTTCGACCGAGGGGTTATGGATTTGTGTTGAGCCTATTTTTTGAAGTGTATTTCTTTGCAGGGTCGGCTCTACTCTTTTGAGTAGAGAGATGTCCGTTTTACAGGGGAGGTTCTGTCGAATTTTCGATAGAATTCTCGTAAAACGTGATATCCAGTCGAACCCTAATTTCTAATTCTGTGTTTAATACTCTAGATCGAATTCTAGGATTTCTGTTAGGATTTATTCTGATGTCTATTATTTATTGCTTGTTTAGTTGCGCCGAGACCGAGGGCTAGTGGACCAGGCCCGTCGGACCTGTCTCATGGAGCGCATTAGGTGAGTTACTATACTATATATATATGCTTAGGATGCATGATTTAGAAATATATATTCTATTTTGATTAAAATGCATAAATAATATGATTTGTATTTAAGTATATTTTTGGTTTATTTTTGGTATATATTAAATTATATGCATGTTTTGTAAATAAAATATATTTAAAATGTTTTTAAATATATTTCCAACTTAATTTATAATTTGATTGAATTCATTTGACATATATATACTCGAAATATACCTGGTTTACTTTTGGTATACTTCTAGTATATATATGGTTTATGTTGTTATTTTATTGAACTTCATGCATCATTTATTTTTGTGAATGAATGATTTATATTATTAATGAAGGATATCGATAGAACGTGCTACCTAGTGGGCAGCACTAGGACCGAGGACGTACCGGTACGCCTATAGTATTTAGGCTATAATACTAACTTATTTGTGGATATTGATTTGATGTGATTATTGATATGTGTGAGATATGGTTTGGAGGTGTAATTGCTGGAGCTCGGTTGACCAAGTGTCTCGGGGCCAATCACACTGGCAGTCAGACTGCTGGAGCTCGGTTGACTTAGTGTCTCGGGGCCAGTCTACTGTCCAAATGGATTAAGTGGATATATTTGGAATAAGTGAGCCTGTATGGCTAGAGTGTTGTTTAACACTATTTTCTGAGGTTGCGATATTCTAGGGTTCTATGTGATCCTTCATAAAAGATGATTTTCAGATGAAATATATAAAAATGATTTTTATTGCATCTGTGTGTAATTGTCTGTATATATATACATATTAGATATATGCTATTGACTGTATGCATTATCACTTAGTGTGTATGTATATATATTATAGTAATTCACTCAGTGAGGTCTGACTCCCCTCCGTTGACTATTTTTCAGGAGAGTCAACTTCTTTAGACCTCAGTAGCAGGTCGATACGCCGGATTTCTTCCACCCCGGCTTTTTTATGTAAATTATTTACTTGAATCTTATTTATTTTATCTAGACACTGCAGTAGTTGTGAATTAAAGTATTGAATTTCATGTATTTTATTTAAAGAGATGTATTATGTTGAAACTGGATTGTATTAAAGAGATTATATATATATGTGATGAGATTTTATTCAAATCCAGTGATGAAAATGTTATTATGATATTTAAGATTTTTATTTCCGCTGCATATATATATTACTGTTATTATTACTATTGCATGTTTTATTTTATTTTTAGGCTTGCTACGGGTTCCGGATTCAAAAGAATTCCCGTTCCCTAGCACCGGTCATGGCCCCTATTTTAGGTCGTGACAAGAAGTGTGTTTTGTGTGCAGGATCAGCCCTACTTTTGTAGGGAGATGTCCATTTTACTAAAGAGACTCTGTCAAAATTTTGGTAGATTTCTCGTAAAACGTGACAACGGTCCGAGTATAATTTTGAATTCTTGATTGAATCTGTCTATAGTAATCCTAGAAGTATAGAGTTAGAAGTTTATTCTGATGATTTTTTTTATTTTATTTTTCTAACTACGTTGAGACCGAGGCCTAACGGACCAGATCCACTGAGTTTGTCTCGAGGAGCGCACACTAGTGAGTTATTATACTGTATATATATGTATTGCATATAGAATGTATCACTTAGGGTTTTTCATTTTCATTATATGTTTTTAAAGTGATTTTAATTATAATATTTTTGGTATATCTAGGGTTGTATTTATATATATATATATATATATATATATATATATATATATATATGCATATTATTTTGATATATGCACGTTAAACAATTAGGTTTATATTTAATACATTTTAATATATGTACATGTTTTACATGTACATTTAGTCACAATTATTTTATTGAATGATTAGTATACTTTAGGCATAGTTTCAGTATATTTTAGGTTTATTCTTAAAAATAATTGCATGCTATATTATGAACCTATACTTAAATTGTTTTTAAGTTTATTTTGGTATATTTTTTATATGTTTCCCAAATAAATGCATGTTTTATTATTAATTCAAACCTAACACATTAGCGGTATACTTAGGGTTTAATTGTGAGTATATGTAAACCTAAACGCATATTTTAGTACATACACATATTTAAATGAATATTTACACATAATTGTTTTATTAAGTGATTTATGTACTTAGGGTATATTCTTTGTATATTTAGGTACATTTGTTTTAAGCAAAGGCATGTTGTATTATTAAAATGCACTTAAATTGTTTTTTAACTATATTAATGGTTTACCTTTAGTTTATTTCATATTTTATTTGGCATGTATATACCCGAAATATACTGGATATATTTTAATTATATTTTTGGTATATATATGGTTGATTTTACTATTATGAATACTGTTCTACATTAATTTTTTCCGAATGAATGATTTATTTAAATGAAGGATATCAATAGAACATGCTTCCTAGTGGGCAGCACTAAGACCATATACGTACTGGTGCGATAGATAAGAGTTGAGTGAGAACTAATTTTGGTGATTATAATTGATTTGATTGATTTGACTAAAATTAATGGTATGTTAGATAGTGTTCCGGCCCAACAGTCTGTTTCCTTTTTACAATCTATACAACTATAAATTATAATCTTAATAGAGTTGGTTACTGGATCATCTTCTTAATTAAGTTTCTGATGTACCAGATCCTTCATAGAGGCAAGTACAGAGCATACTCCTTAATTTAGATAGGTAGAATGATTATAATTCATAATCTAACTACTAGAGAAGAAGAAAGACTTTTAGAAGGCCATTGTTTATTTAGCATCTGAAATTTTTTACAAGAGGGGTTCTGTCCTCCAACTGAGACAGAAAGCTCCTTATATAGAGAAGGAGCTGAGATACAAGGAGGCCCTTACATAAGCAAATAAACAACCATAGATAAATAGACAAATGTGGATAGATATCCACTGATAAAAGTAATAACTTTAAATTACAACCATTTGTGACAAATTGGCTCATGACTTGGAGATAGATTCTTATCTTCAGCACTGTCTTCACTATGATAAAAGAGGCTGTCTTCATCAGGATCCTGTGAGTGTCCTGCTAGTGGCATACGTGAGTCCTCTGAATTAAAAGAGTTCAACCATATCTGTTCTGCAGATGAGCTGGCTTGATAAGGATCAGATGAGCTGGCTTGATAAGGATCATCAATTTGCATGTGAGATAGGATGGATGTAGTTCTTTATGTCTTTTCCCAATATTCCTTGTCTACTAACAACTGTTTTCCATAATCGGAAGGAAATATTTCCCATGGGGCATCATCATATATCTTTGGCCATATCTCTTTTGGAATAATACCATTTTTCTCGAACATGTGTCTTTGAAACTCTCTCTATGGTGAAAGATCTGTGGTATCTATGGTAATATAGTGCATCATTGAGTGTCTATAAGTCCCATAGATATTAAAGCATAGTACATCAGTAAAAACATCTTTTGCTTTGAAGAAAGTTCTTTTAAGGGTGATGATACTATGACATTCGAGAGGAGGTGCCACCTGTTGAGTATAAGCTTCATTTGTCAAATAGGATTTCCATTTTGATAAATTTTGGAACCATTTGAGAAATGTTGACAAATGTGGATTCAGACCTTCATTCTTTTCAAGCAAACTGATATACCTAGCAAGCTTTAATAGTTGAAGATCAAATGGGATCCAATATAGATGACAAAGATACCAAAACAGGATTAATAATTCAGGAGGCCAATAAAATTGATTTTCAGGACTTTGGTTTAGGAAGCTAAAAATACAGGTGAAAGGATAGATAGGATGAAAGCCTAATTTGTGAAAGAAAAATGACCCATATTTTCTTATTAGTCCGGATTGAAGTTCAAAAATTTGAGTTCTTGCTTTTTGATTAAGGGGTGGTCATGGAAATGTGTGATGGTAAGGATGGAGAAATACATTTTTCAAGAAAGTTGGCATTAATAGTTTGGTACATGTATAGCATGGGAAGAACTTTTAGCTGAAAGGGTTTTTCACAAGAGACAGGTGGTCTGCTTAAAAGATCTGGTAACAGGTTATCCTCTCCTTTGATGTGTTCTACTTCAAAGTCATACTTACTGAACCATTCTTTCATTCTGAGAAGTTGAGGATGGGGCAGAGTCTTTCCTTTGAATTCAAGCATTTTTGGAAATGATGAGCAGTCCATCACAACTTTGAAATGATGTCCAATTATATGGAATTCAAACTTTTTTATGTCATATTTAACTGCTACGACCTCTTTAAAGGTTGAGTGATAATGACATTCTCCATCTGTGAACTTTCCACTAGCATGAGCATAAATCTATCTTTTCTTATTGTCATCTTCTTCTAAAAGAATAGCTCCCCAAAATTGATCACTTACATCTGTTTGAAGGATTCTTTTTTCTGTGGAGGGAATCTGGAGATCAGGAAGATTTTTTGTGCAAATTTTGAGTTGTTCAAGAGCTTCTGTTTGTTCTGAGGACCATGGTAGAGGATTCTTTCTTAAAAGAACTCTGAGAGGGGTTGTCTTCTTTGTCAAGTGAGGAATAAAATCTCTGAGATAATTAATAATGCCAAGAACTTGTCTGATTTGCTTGACAGAAAGATTTTCTTTTGGAAATTTATCCAGTTCTGTTGCAACATGAGGACCTAGAAGATACTTCCCTTCTTTGAATCTCATTCCAAGAAAATCTATTTTTGTTTGGCCAATGAACATTTTGGTGGGTGAAAGCATAACACCATAATGTCATACAAGATTAGCAAACTGTTGGAGCAGTTTCTCATGGGCTTTTATATCTGCAGAAAATAAAATAATATCATCAATATAAATAAGAGCGCTGGAGAGGATGGGCTCAAAGATTTTGATTATGGCCTGTTGGAACAGTGATGGAGCTACTTTAAGTCCAAAAGGCAGTACATTCCATTGATAGTGTCTGTTTGGAATACAAAAGCCTGTTTTGCATCTGTCTTCCTCTTTGATTCCAAGTTGCCAAAATCCAGCCTTCAAATCAAATTTTGAAAAGATTTTAGCTCCCGCCAAAAATACAAATAATGAGGAAATTTTTAGTAGAGGGAATTTGTTATCTCTGAGGAAGAAATTCAAAGACTGATAGTCAATCACCAATCTTTTCTTTCCATGAACTTGTTTTGATCTTTTGTTTACATAAAAAGCTTGGCTTGTCCATTCTGATTTTGTGGGAGCAACTAGACCTTGGTCTTCTAATTGGTTGCATTCTTCAATTGCCAATTTAAGATCGGAGGGAGTCATTCCTGGATGAGTTGCCTTTGTTGGGTTGACATCTTCATTTTGTTTAAAAGGTAAGGAGATGAAGAACTCCTCATTTTTCCACAATGGTGATGAGCATTTCTGAAGAAACTCTGTATGAGACTGAGCACTACATTCTTTTAATAAAAACTCATGAATAGTCTGAAGGTTTGGTTGGGAAACGGTTTGGCCAACAAAAAGGATAGATGAAATATTGGTATTAGAGCCTTGTTTTTGCATAAGGTGGAATTTTTATAATTCATACGAAGACTAAAAGAGAAGAAATTCTTAAATACGACAGAACCAGAAAGCTCTTCTGTTCCCTCTTCTACTCCCTCTGTAATATGTGATTATAAGTATGTGTCAACTAAGTCTGTTGTTGTTACCCTATCACCCCCCATCAACCAAACCACCCAGAAAAAGGCCGATTACTTGTATGAATTTACTTACCTTCCTGAATACCAAAAGATTGAAGAATCAAAGTTTCCCCTGTTGAACCCTTATGATGCCTTTTCAAAATCCAAAATAAACTGAAAATAATCTTTTAAAGCTCTTGTAAACCGACCCACTTCTTCTATAAAAGAATATGTTCAAGCCTCCAGCTTTGATCAACACCATATAGCAGCCTCTCATACAGAACAATTCGTGACCTTAGAAATTCCTCCAGAATTTCTAAGAACTTGGCTTAACCAGGGATACACTCACATCCACTTTGGAGCTATAAGGTTAGGACTCTCTTACCATGGCAGAGCAGGGTAACCTATTTTCTCTAGGATCGCTCTTTTGGATTCTAGATATAAACAGTATTAACATGCTGTAATTAGGACTGTAGAGACATCCTTAAATGTTGGCTCAGTATTCTTTATATTTTTCCTAAATTATAATCTTGCCCTTTCTGATCCCCATGCCTTGACAGCTTTAAAAGTCTAACTCCAGATCCTTGATGCTGAACAAATCTCCACAGCTAAAGTAGCCACCCTTCATTACCAAATTGTCTACCGTCTCTAAAACCATGCTATCAACCTGTCACTACCCTGTGTCCAAAATGATGCTTTGTTCATAAAAGCAGACTCTCATAATACTCCCACGTGTATCCACACACCTAAACAACTTTCTAGGAATGATTTGTTAAAATTATTCCCAAAAAAATGGATCACCAATTATGAGAAGTTGCATGAGACAGTAGAGCCAATTCAAGGTACAGACCCAGAACATATCAAAAGATTTAATGGATCAATTAATACAATCTTTAGGAGAAAATAAGAGACTCCTACAGTTTTTAATACACTGTTCATGATCAATCCTTGGGATCCAGAAGACAACATTCCTGTAGCCTCTTTTAATAATTCTGGAAGACCAGTCTATGCTTTTAAGCGTGATGGTCACTGTTATTTTGATTATTGTGATTGTGATGATTGTTATGCTGCATCCTACTTTGATGATTATGAGAAGAAAAAGAAAAAGAAGAAATCTCCAGGAAAATATAGTGAAAAGGAATTCAGAAGAAGATATGAAGATGGAGATTCAAGCATCTGCACTCTGGGACAACCTTTAGAAAAATATGATTATCTTGTATCATATTCTCCTCCTGTTTGGTATAAACCACCAGCTACTCAAAATATCCCTCCTGAACCTTGCAAGCCTCAAATACCTCCTTCCCAGCCGAAACCTAAGTCAGCTCCTCTCCCATGTTACAAAAAAACTTTGAAATGGGTAAGAAAAGAAAACTCAGCCGAGATTCAAAAGCCAAATTCTTTACCCCAAATCTGTATGTTCCAATCACACTGACAGTCAGACTGCTAGAGCTTGGTCGACTTAGTGTCTCTGGATCAATCTACTGTCCATAGTGGAATAAATGATCGATTGATTTGATTGAGATGTGAGGTGATAAATAGTGTGACTGCTAGAACTCGGTTGACCAAGGGTCTCGGGGCCAATCACACTAATAGTCAAACTACTGAAGCTCGGTCGACTAGTGTCTCGGGGCAGTCTGCTGTCCAGTTTGGAATAAGTATTCTATTTGGAATCAAGTGAGCCTGTATGGCTAGAGTGGTGATGGGGTTGATTGAAGTTGCTATTATTAGGGTTCTATGGATCCTTCATGAATTAAACTAAACATTTTCTACATTTAATATATTTATATAAGCAAAGTTGGCATATGTGTGGAATGCGTGAATATATATATATATATATATATATATATATATATATATATATATATATATATATATATATATATATATGTGTGTGTGTGTGTGTGTGTGTGTGTGTGTGTGTGTGTGTGAATGCATGATTGGATATGTTTTAGATTGCATGTATATATAGTATAATAATTCACTTAGTAAGGTCTAACCCCCCCCCCCTTAATTATTTTTTTCAGGAGATCCTATATCGTCAGACCTTAGTAGTAAAGTTCCTCGCCGGTGTTCTTCAGTCCTGGCTATTTTATGTAAATGTACTTTATGAACTCTGATTTGTATTCTCGAAACTGCAGTAGTAGTGTTATTGTATCGAAAAAGTATTATTTTGTTTGGATATTAAATACTCTGAGAATTTGTATTTGAACACTGTATGAATATGTATTCATATATGAAATGATTTGGAGTATTTATTTTATATATTGATTTGAAAAATTTTAATTATGTCATACTTTTATTTATTTATTGCATGGTTTTTTTTCTCTAAGGCTTGCTACGGGTTCCGGATTCGAAAGAATTTTCGTTCCCTATCGCCGGTCATGACTCCTAGTTTAGGTCGTGATACATATTTCATAATTTTTATTTTTTTTGTTGTTATTTTTTTATTTTTAACAAAAATCAACAAATATAAACAAAGAGAAACAACAATTGAAACAACAAAATCAACAAATATCAACTAAAGAAACAAAAAATTACAGTTGTTGATGTTGTTGATTTTTGTTGTTATTTGTTGTTTTTTCATCATTAATTAAAAAAATTAAGATCATAAATATAATTTTTACTTTTATTAGTATCAATAATAAAAATAATAATTTATTTGATATATTTTATAATTTTTTTATTATTTTTATTGAAAAAATAATTATTGAATATTATGGGTAATTTTTACTTTAATTACTTAATTTCTAAATTCTAAATAATTATGAAAAAAATAATTATTGAAGACTATGAGTAATTTTTAATTTAATTAACTTACTTTTTATATTCTAAATAATAGTAAGTTTTAAAATTAAAAAATTATTATTTAAAATATAGAATTAAATTATTTAAAAAATACAAATTAAATAAATACATATAATCAATTTTAGTTAAAAATACCTTCAAAAGAATAAATAGATAAAAAAACTGAAAAAATTAAAAAAATTAAAAAAAATAAAAAACGCTAAAATTATGGAATGAAAACATGGGACTAAAAGTAAAAACTTAAAAAACATAACTGAGAGAAAAACTTGAGTCAGGCCACGAACAAAATTCAATGAGTCGAAGGCTTAGTGATATTTCCTTTTTTATTTTTCCCAAAAGTGAGAATCGAAAGCTTAGATTGTATAACAATTAAGATTATCTCTCAAAAAACAATTAATATTAGGGATTTTTTCAAAAATAACTAAAGAATGGAGAAATTTGTTTAAAATATGGTTGAATTTTTTTAAAAAAACGGTGTTAATAATAATTTTTTTTTTAAAAATATGATTGTTTTTTCGTGTATAAACAACAAATTAATAACAACTTGACAACAATCATTGCAGAACAACTATGTTACAATTACCAGCAATTACTAAAAGTATTTTTGCTTTTTTTTTTTTTGTTGTTTAGTATTTGTATTTTTTTATTTCCGATTGTTGTCAAATTGTTGTTGCTGTGAGATTGTTATTTTTATTTTTTTCTAATTGTTATCTGGTTGTTATTTGGTCATAGTTGAGTTGTTCGTTTTTAAAATCTTTTTCTTTTTATTATTTGATTGAATTTATTTATTTTGTAGAAAACCATTAAAAATAAAAAATCATAATTTTAAAAAAAAATCCATATTCATTGAATTTATTTAATGAAAAAAATATATATTTCACTTTCAAAAAATTTTAACTAACTCAATTGTTAAAAAATTCGTAATATAAAAAAAAAATCAAACAACTAAAATAGAGTAAAAACACAACTTAAAACAAGCAAAAAACATAGAGAACAACCTACCAACAACCAAAAAAAGCAACAACCCAACAACAATTAAATAATAACTTGACAATAACCAATTCAAATAGTTCTATTTACCTCTGTTTTACAAAGCGTAAACATAGCAGAAAAATATACATATATATTCATGCAATAAAAAATTATTTGATCGTAGAAAACCTTGTGAATGGGAAGAGGTGACTTCTGATGATAGATCACGTGTAGCAAAATTATAGAGTTCTGATGCTCATAAGTGCAAAAGGACAAAGCAGTTGTTGCACACTAAATACGGCTCAGGGAAATTTGAGAATTTAAAATTTTCAGAATTATATTATATTTGAGAATTTTAAAAATTAAATTTTTAATATTAATATTTAATTTAAAAATTTTTATATTAATACTATTTCATTTTTTGAAATAGAATTTAATTTTATCCAAATAGATTGATATGATACGGTTGAAAATGAATTTTTAAGAATTCATGTAATAAATAATTTTATATTATTAATTTAAATTATATTTATTATTCATTATTTTTTTTGAAGCAATTACATAATTTTTTAATTAGTCCATCAATAATATTATTTATCAATAAGTTATCAAATATAATAATTAATAAGTTATAACAACGCATTTTAGTTAAAATTATAATATTTAAAATCATACAATGTTAATTTTTATGTTTCATATTTTTTATTTTAAATTGAAATATAACGTGCTATCTACATTTTTACTTGTTATTCATAATAATAATAATAATAATAATAATAATAATAATTTTATTATTTATCATATTTTGAGTTTAAAATATGTTATAATGGATATTTCATATTCTTATTTATTAATTGAATTATTTGAAACTATCCAATGTGAATTTTTTTATTTTTATATTTTAAGTTCAAATTGTAATAGACATTTCACACTTTTACTTATTAATTGAATAATAATAATAGTAGTAGCAGCAATGATAATAATATTAATAATAAAAAAATTGTTAATAATTTATTTATTGTATTTTAAACACAACAAAACTATTGATTTTTATCATATATTATTATATATATGTACATTAGTTGATAATATAATTGAAAGTATATACTTAAGTTTACTACTATTTATAATATTTATATATTACTTATTAAATTAATATTTAGTTTTTGAGTTGGTACAATTTCGTTATGGTCCGATACAGTTTTCAGTTCAATTTTTTATAAATATTTAGTACCGTATTAAATTAGACATAAAATTTAATATGGTTCGATTCAGAATTAAATTTATTCAGTTTAGTATAATTTTATTATCTTTAAGTTCATTAGATATTTCTCTGTTTTGTGTTTAGCCTAGAAACAGCTTCTCGTCAAAATCATAGATAAATTCAGTAAGATAGGTAAATCTAATTGGGGAAGCCTTTTGAATGGAACTGTTCATATGCTTGAAAATAGAATATTTTTGTAGAAATGCAGAAAGAAAAAATAAATATAACCGTAAATTTAGAATTGTTGATAAAATATAATATAATATACATCATATTTTTCTCTTTAATATTTAATCGTCAATGCCCAACAATAATAATACTCGATAAAGCTCATTTCATGAAGATATAACCTTGTAATTTTATTTATTTATTTAATTTTTTAAATTTTCGCATACCAGTTAATTAGTGAACTGTATTTATACATAAAAATTTCCATTAAAATTACATTTAATGTTGTTTTTGTGATTGATTTATTTCCACTCATTTCTTTTAAAATATGATTTGTTTATTTCTATTCAAAACTAACTAAAAAATAAAAATAAAAAATAACTAAAAAATAAAAAGAGCTTCTACCACAATACTAAACAGGAATTTAATTTGCGACAAAAAAAGATTCTGAGGCCCATCTCCGCTGGCAATGTCATATCAAGAAATGCAAATTATGCAGTGTGAGAGGTAATGTGCAGGTTGCCACCAGCTGTAGAGAGTTGCATGTCCGTATCTAGGCACCGTATGTCGGTTGGGTTGCACACAGGATTTTTATGACATTTTTTATTTACCTTAGCTTTATTTTTTTACACCAAGTTTACTGTTCATGCATATTTTACTACTTTATTATTTACATATTACATTTCTCATATTTTTCGGTGTTTTCTCTTCCAATAAATATATTCTCAAGTCCCATTTGCTTTTGTGTCAAATCAATCATTGGACCTCGTTTCAAAAAAAAAAAAAACCATTGGACCAACTTTTTTTTTTCTTTTTCCTAAAGCCAGTACAACTCTCTTTAATGGCAGTAGACCTGGGGTCAACTGGTAGTGATCCATTTGCTAATATTATATTTTAAGGACATTTTTATTCCAAAAAGGGTCCAAACACTTGCTACTTTTTGTTTTTTTTCAGGAAAATACCCAGCCTTTATAGATCCCTAAAAATTTTCCATTATGAAAAATGATTTCATTATGAGTACAAGTGTATGAAATAAAATGATTTGATGTCAATTAAGGGTGATTTAATTGATATTTTTATTTGTGAGAAATATGAAGTTTCACGATTGAAATTTTTGGATTACTATTTGTCAGTGCCACTGAAAATTCATTTCATTTTATGAAAAATATAAGAAAAAAGCTGCTTTCCATTGTATAACTAACAACCCATTAAAAATGATTTTGATGATAACCTTATACATAATTCTTTGGTTGGTAATAACCTTATACATAATTAATGTTTGCATTCTCATCCCATTACATGATGTGCTTTAAGGAATAGAAACAAGAAGTTTCCTGACATGACAAGAGCAGCAACATATGGGTTGCAATTAATGTTTGCAATTACAATTTTGTTTAATGGTTGTGGAGATTTCTTTTTCTCTGCAAATGATTGCAACATTGTTAGAAGTCTGGAACTTGGCTTAATGTTTTTTTTTTTTTTTTTGGAACTTGGCTTGATGGTTAGGGGCCAATTAACCAAGAAATTAGCAAGGAGATGGAAAAGGACACGAAAAAGAAAATGGCATCTGAGCTATGAACATGCATTTGCAGGAAAACAGAACTACCATACATGAATTATTCATTAATTATACAATTCATCAACAATTATATAAAAAACTCACAAGTTATAAAGTATACATTAATGGCCACAAAACCCATCAACGACACAATTTTAACTTGATGGGTGAATATACAAACTAATTAATTAAAATCTCAACTTATTATTAGGTGAAAGAGCATCATATGATCTGGGTGGTGCAGCAGCAGGAATAGCAGCAATCGATAATTGCTGATCAACTGTCTGTGTTGAACTAGGATACCCTTTTCTCTTGCAAGGTATATAATGCATCGACCTCTCATTAGCACATAGCTTTGGCTTGGAAAAGAATTCTGTACAAGCTTGCGGTGTTCTCTGATCTGGTAGGCCTAAAATGCAGTTGTGCCTAACATCAAGCCTTTTCAAGTGGATCAATTTCCTGCATTCAGGTCCAACCTGAGTGAAATAGTTTCCTGACAACGACAAGTTTTGCAGATTCGGAAGCTGGCACACAATTTCCGGCACTGGCCCGTAGAAATGATTCTTGGCTAAGTTCAGGATCTCGATCTTTGCTAAGCAGCCGAAAGAATGAGGAATTGGACCCGTCAGTTTGTTGCAGCCAACATCAAAAACTGTAGTGTTTCTCAGGTTGCCTATCTCGTAAGGCAAGCATCCTGTAAATTTATTATTCAAGAAAAGCACCTCAAGAAGATTTTTAGCTCTTCCAATGCTTCTTGGAATGGGGCCAGAGAATTTGTTGTTGGCGAAAGTAAGATACAATGCTGGAGTGTCGCCAATATTATCAGGAAGCTGCTGATCAAAATGGTTGTTGTTGAGGAAAAGGACATCCAAGTCAAGCTTAAAGGCTTGGCTTGGAACAGAGCCATAAAATTGGTTGAATCTGATGTCTAAGAATGTTAAGTTCTTGGCTTGGAGAACATTGGTGGGGAATAAGCCGGTGTATTTGTTGTTGCTCAGGTCAAGCTCGTATAAGAAATTGATGTTCTTGATATCTACGCCTTGTGGCACCACTCCGGTGAAATTATTGGAGTTTGCATGGAAGATGGCCAAGTCAACCAACTTATCGATAAAATCTTTAATCTGGAAGTTACGGCCACAGAACCCGTAGCCATTGAAGTCTACTGCTGCCACTGAAAGACGTCCTTTGTCTGGCCTCGTGTCGCAAGCAAAACCCTTGTAGCTTTTACATACTTTGGTGTAGTCCTCTACCCACGAATTTTTTATGCCCTTTGGGTCACATTCAATAGTTTTCTTGAAAGCCTGAATTGTTAGGTAATCTCTATAGATATTATTTAGAGGAGGAGGAGGTGGGGGAGGACGAGGAGGAGGAGGTGATGGAGGTGGTGGGGGAGAAGGAGGAGGAGGTGATGGAGGTGGTGGGGGAGGACGAGGAGGAGGTGGTGATGGAGGTGGTGGGGGAGAAGGAGGAGGAGGTGATGGCGGTGGTGGGGGAGAAGGAGGAGGAGGCGATGGAGGTGGTGGGGGAGGAGGAGGAGGAGGAGGAGGAGGTGGAGGTGGTGGACATTCAGGTGGAGGTGGTATTGGTTCAGGACATGGGGGATACCAATCAGGAGGAGAATAGCCACCACCAATGATAATCTCCAGTGTTTCTCTTTTTGATGATTCAATCACCACATTATCACAACCAACCTCAAAAATGAAACAATAATGCAAAATGATTGTGAAAATTACAAACATGGAAACATTGCTATTTCCCATATCTCACACTCACTTTCACACTATAATTATTTCTCAATTTTGAGACACTATTACTAGTAGAAGTATAGAATCATTTATAGACAGAATGAGAAGACTATAGTTCCTAGGAAGTCAAGATTCACGAGCATTATCGACCATCCCCACTATAAAGAGACCTTTGTCTTCGAGTGAGATTGTTAAGCTCTCATTTTCAACGAACCCTCATCATTGAAGCATATGCAAAAAATACTGTTCTTTTCAATGTGTAAGATATATATTTTTTCCAAGGATACTTAGTGTACAATAGTTATAAAAACTTTAATTATTTCTGAGTTATATATATATATATATATATATATATATATATATATATATATATATATATATCATAATGAATTATGCACTTTTTGTATTAATAGAAATGTTAAACGATTTAAATATCGATAGATTGTATAATTGAAAATAATTCTCTTATCTTTAAATTAAGAAAAAATTAATTTCACAGATTAATAACATTAAAATTTACATTTTACACTTTATAATGTTTTTAGAAAAAAATGACTATTATACCTCTATTTTAGAGAGTTAATACTTTATAGTGTTGCCTTGCTTTTTAAAATTTGTGCACAGTAAAAATTAAATTTCTTAGAGTGCCAACTACAGGCTAAAAATTCTACAAGAATACTATAATTCACTTCCGATGCGGACATTCCATAGCTACCCTAAAAAGAAGGCAAAGGTTTCACTTTAATGGATAGTGAATACCCACATTAACTACTAGATCAAATGCTAAATATTGATGTCATTATCGTTTCAAGTACTAAATTAATCTCAATTAAAAGAAATTATTTGGATTTGAATCTTCAAAAGCAAGGATTAAAAGGCAAAAACTCTTCCGCAAAAGAAACAATATTGTGATTGCATTTTTAGTAAAGGACAGGATTGGGCAAAACTGAAGCTTTTCAAAGCCCACATGAAGAACCTAAAGATGCTTCAACTTGATCTAATAAACAAAGAGACACAGAGAAATCTAGATTACTTTTTTATGTTATTACACAGCAATTATTGTACCATTAGATATTCTGATGAGGGGACCAAAAGAGTCTTGAACAAAGCAGGGCGTCCGTTGCTGCAATACAGACAAGGTCACCAAGACCCACATGCTAGAAACCAAAATTTTAATAGTACGATTCTTAGATATAAAAATCTGTACCAGCATCATCTACTCTAATTAAAAATGAAAAGGGTTTAACAGGTTTTGAGATTTGCAGAATCAGCAGGGAACCTACCATCCTCTTCTCATCTACTCTAATTAAAATTGAAAAGGGTTTAACAGGTTTTGAGATTTGCAGAATCAGCAGGGAACCTACCATCCTCTTCTCATCTACTCTAATTAAAATTGAAAAGGGTTTAACAGGTTTGAGATTTGCAGAAGTAGCAGGGAACCTACCATCCGCTTCTCACCGTTTCTTAGCTTCACTTGCAACACAAATAGTATAACGCAGCTTTTGGATTTGCAAAGGTATCATGTATACTCACGGCAGGCACCGACAGCGCCTGAGAATTTTCTATAAAGAAATTAAATTAACTAAAAATTTATAAATTTATAAAGGGATAGATACATACATTTGTTTCCAAACTTTTCAGTTTTGGTTATTTTAGTGTTTGAATTGATTTGTTTACAATTTAGTATATGAAGTTAAAAAATTTTAAATTGATGTTTCTAATATGTTTTATAAGGTAAATGTATAATTTAAACAGTACATTACTTAATTAAATTTATTTTATATTCGACTTCCTTCAAATAGTTACAAATAAAAAATTAATTTTTATTTATCATACTAAATTAGGAAAATTAAACATTATTTCATTTTATTAATTATAGTGGTTGAATTTAATTTTTATTTTATGATTTTAATTAAATTAATTCTTTATTATTAAAAAATTATTTTAATTTTGCTTTGAATTAAAATAAATAAAATTTTATTTTTATTTTATTTTAATTAAATTGCATTCTTTCATATAAATTTAAAAAATAATTAATTTTTTTATTTATTTTTATTTTTAATAATAATGATTCACTTTTTATTCTATTTTAATAATATTCTATATATTTCACTTTCAAATTTAATATATATAAGGGAAAGAAAAATTTACTTTTTAAATTGAAAGGAATAAAATATAAAACTTAATACAAAAAGGGTATTTAAGTCAATTTATTGTTTAAAATAAGATATATCAAAATTTTAACCTACAAAATCCGGTACATACACTAATTTAGAAATGTTTTATAAGTTCTGACACTTAATTCTAAAGAAAATAGTTCAAATATCAAAATAGAAAAAAAAACTAAAAAGTTCAGATATTATTTATCTCATTTATAAATGACTAAGGGTTTTTAGTTAAGTTATATATATATATATATATATATATATATATATATATATATATTAGTCATTTACTAATAAAAGCAAAATTAAATTAATTAAAATATAATTTTAATTTGATTGAGAGTCTATTTTCTATTTTAATTATATAAACTTCTATTTTATCTTTAATTAAAATTAAATTGATAAAAATATAATTTTAATTTAATTGAAAATATATTTTCTATTTTATTTAGGTTAATTTTATCTTATCTTTAACAAAAATTCTAATTTAATTGAAAATATATTTTCTATTGTAATTAGGTTAATTTCTATTTTATCTTTAATAAAATTTAATTTAATTAAATATAATTTTAATATAATTAAAAGTTTATTTACTATTTTAATTAGGTTAACTTCTATTTTATCTCTAACAAAATTAAATTAATTAAAATGTAATTCTAATTATTTATATTTTTTCAAATATAAATCAAATTAGATAATATAATTTTATAAGTTTTATTATATTAAATTTAGTAAGTAAATAATTAAAACCAAACTTAATAAATTTTATGAAAATAGGAAAGTATATAATTTGTTTTAAAAGTAGATATTTTTACAAATTAAAAATTAATAAATAAAAAATAAAACATATAATTTGTTTGAAAGTATATTTTTTTAAGAAAAATATTATAATTATCGTTTTTAGATATGTTTATAAAATTTAATAAAAAAGAGTTAAAATTTATTAATTAATATTTATTATTTAATTATTAGTTGAACTTAAAAAATTACATTAAATTAATTTTTGTGTAAAATATTAAAAATATTGAAAAAATAAAGTGTCATAGATTAAATAAAAAATTTACTAAAATTGTAAAAATTATAAATTTAATGGCATTGTAATATTTAAATTTTAATATGAAAAAAATATAACTTTTACTATTTTTAAATTTTTAATTAATAAATAACTAATGATTTTTTATTATCTTATAATTATTTATTTATATGAAATTAGTTATAGAGTTAAGAAAAATTAATTATAAAAATTATTGAAATAATATTATATAATTATTTAAATAAAAGATTATAAAAATTTTAATTAATTATAGTTATATTAAGTTAATATAAAATTGTTATAAAATAAAAGACATTGCAATTATTTTTAAAACTTTTAATTTAATAATAATAATAATAATAATATGTTTAATTATTTATTTAATATATATCATAAGTTAAATAAATTTTTTTATTTACGTATGAAATAGATAGTTATTTACTAGTATATATATATGGTAAAAAAATTATTTAATACTTATAATAAAAATTATTATAAATAATTTTATTTATATAATTTTAGAAAAAAATATATCTACTTTTATTAAACAATCTATTTTAAATAAAATACTGATATTATTACTATTATTAATATTAGAAATCATTGTTATTAGGATTGTACGAGTCAATCCTATTCATATATAGAACAAGACGAATCTATAAAGGAATCACAAAAGAGACCGAATTGTGCATGAATTGAGCAATCCAAGGCCGAATCGATTGGCCAATTCAGTCCATTCACTTTGCTCTGAATTTACCCAACAATTTACTGAAAAAAACTTATAAAATAAATTTAAAAAACCAAAACCAGATGAAAGAAGAAGAGAAGACAACGTTCCAGATACCTTACACCTACAATGTACATAAACTTTTCCGAATAAACATTTCTGCATTTCAGAAATAATTATGCATCAAAAATTTTAAAAAACTTATAAAAATATTTGGATTATTTATGTAAATATAAAAAATTAGAAAACACATTTCTTATTTGAAAACGAATTTTCAATTTGAAAAATATATTTTTTTAGAATTTTTTTAAATAAGAAAGGATATAATTAAAAAATTATTTTATATTTTTCTTAATTAAATAAAATAATTTCTATAATTATATTATTACTTGATAGAATAAATAAAATTTTTTAATATTTATATATATTCGTATATTTTTAATATTTATTTATATACCTCAATAATTTTAATATTACACATTTTCATTTCTTATATTTTAGAAAATAAAATTTATTCATATCTGATTTTCTATTTTCGTTTCCGTGTTACATGACTCTACACAGTATGCAACAAGGAAAAGAAAAAGGAAAAAAAACTTATCTCTCGTTCCTTTTGCTAGTATTCGTAAATCCTAAAGACAAATCAACAGCTGCCAGCCAACAAAACCGTAATTTTGTTTGTAACTTCTATTTCTTTTTTTCTCTTCTTCTGTTTATTTTTTTTGTCCGACCTCTTCTCTTCAGTTTTCTTTTTTCTGTAATTCCATCTTTTGTTCTGTTTTTTTACCTCTTTGCGTGTGGATGAACCTCAAAAGTTTAGTTGTTTAGTACTTTATGTACTGTAGCCACTTTGTGCTGTAGCCGCTTAACTTATTTCAACTCCTCCCATGGATGGAGGCCATTCAAATTAAATAAACTAATAATAACATATTAGTTTTAGTAAAACAATTGAAGTATTTTTTTTTTAATTTAGAGATATATATTTAATTTTTTAATATAATCCACATAATATATTAAAGAATTAAGATATATTTGATGAAAATATATTTTTGCATGAATATATATTATTTTCAATAAATATTATGACCGCGAACTGAATCCGATTTGCTTCAATTCACAAAATGAGAGTTTTGATTCTCAATTCGAATCTCGATTTGACAACTATATTAGAAATAAGTATTTGTAAAATTATTTATTAATATGATTTTTAATATTTTTATTTGTATGGTTAATATTTTTAATAACTATAATATTAATATTTTAAATAATTATTAAAATAATAATTTATTAAGTAATGATAATTAGTTAAATTTCAAAAGATAAGGATAAAATAATAAATCTAATTTTAAAAACAAGAGCTATTGGTGATAAGCTCTAAATTGGAGCTTTTATGAATGAATGTTGTTTGGGCATCTAACAACTACCAGTTTATTTTCAAAAATATTAACTAAACATGTTATTCTAGCCGTTGGGAAGTGAACAGCTAACAGTTGCATCCCAATAGTTAAAACAAACATTCCTTAAGTTTGAAATGACTAATGAACTGGACAAAAATGTAACATTATTTACATTAAAAAGATAAATATTGTTAATAAAATAGTGGTCAAATGGTTATTCTTTCCTAATGGATGACATCATAAAATGCAAAATTTGAAATTTTTCCTTCATAATTTCCATCTCGTGTATTGTAAATTTTACACTTTGATATGCTTCTAAGTAATATTATTAAAATTTTGTAATTTAATATTAAAATAATATAAATGCTTAACAATACAATCATTTATTTAGTACTATAATAAACTAACAATAAATTAAAAATTTAATATATTTTTAATTTTATTATGAATAAAAATCAATTTTAAAATAAATTATAATATATAAATCACATATTTACAACAATTTTATCATTAAAATTTAATATTATATTCATATTAATAAGTATCATATGAATAATTTGATCATAAATCAACAGAAATTAAAATTATATTTGTCTCTAAAAATTCTAAAAGTACATATATGTGGTTTTGCATGAGTTTGATTATTGAAATATTCGATTCAAAGTGTACCAATAAACATGTACTACCTAAAATTTATCTATAAAAATCACATTTTGGAGCAAATCCGTGCAATTACGAGCACCAAAATGTTAGAAAATGTTTATTTTTTTGGAATTGAAATGTTGGTCTTTGTCGATTTTGATAGTGGTTTTATTTAGGTGTAGAAAAGTGACCTTCTTTTTTGTCAATTACATCCATGTGCAAATGGTGTTTTCACCTATGGATTTATGTTTCATAGATGTGACAATTCTTTTAAGATCATTATCTAAAATTTTGTGGCGCAAATTTGTGTCAAGAAAAGTCAATTTCTGTTATATATATATATATATATATATGTGGCGCAATAAGAGGAGATGATTGGAAACATCATCTTCACCATCCAATTGCTCCCTCAGTTGCGGAGAATTTTTTTTTTTTTTACAACAATGCAGTTTAAAGGGATTTAACTCCCCCACCAGAAAAGAGATGAAATTTAAATCCTATTATTTATATTTAAATGTTTATAACTTTTAATACTTAAACTAATTGTAGAAAACCTCAGTAGTGGAGTTTAAATTTAATTATTTACATATAGTTAGATTAATTTTGGACTTAATTAAGGTTTCCACTTCAGATTTCAATTATTTGAACTTTGTACTTTTGGACCAAAATATCTACCCTTGGCTACTATATTTTAGCGCTAAGTAACATTAAGGGTGTTACACCTCGTCTTACGTAATCTGAGATGGATATTTAAAACTAAATATTAAATCATTTGTCCAGTTAAATTAATTTTTATTAAAATATCCTTATAATGGCAATAGGATTGAAAATTAATTTCTTATAAAATTTTAGTATTATATATATGTTATATTTAAAGAATAAAATTTTTTAAAGTATTATGTAATTAAATTTTTTTTTATAGTGAAGTACTATTCATGAATAGTAAAAATACATATTTATGAATAGTAAAAAATTATTTATCAATAATAAAATACATACAAAATATTTATAAAACATAAATGTTACATTTTTAAATATGGCTTAACCACCAATGCTTTATATACTTATACAACATTAAAATAAAATAAAATAAATAAAAGAAAAGACTACTCTAACGATGATTTGTTAGCCAACCTTATTCTAGACTTCTATCCACACTCACTCAACCCGATTCACTAACTATCCAGCCCAGTTATCTGAAATCATTTATAAAACAGAGTAAAATGAGTATAAAAATACTCAATGAATAGACGTTACGAGCATAAAACAATTTAGCTTAATCAAATATAATAAACATTTCAAATTAAAATACTAAAGTATTAAATAATCAAATTATCATTCACTCAAAATATCCAATTCAATCTTCCTTTCAAACACATTCAAAACTCAGTCAATTGAAATATGTGACTTTGCAAATATCAATGCAACTTTTCATTTGTATTAACCATTCCTACCACAAGCATTACAACTCAGCCATAATATACAGGCTATCACAAGCTCATTCTCTAGGCAGGCTTAAAGGCTAACCCTTCAACTACATTAGCACGGAATGACTCTTCTTCCTTCACCGACCTACAATCAAGTGTCTTGTTGTTTATTGCACAATAACAACCAACACAATCTTAAATGTGCATATATAACCTTAACACATTCATACATCTCATATAGGGAGATAATACACAAAACAAATATCTTTTTATCCAAATTATTCAAAACCATTCTATCACATTTATAGTTCATCATAGTATTAAAAATCAAACCACTTCTCATCAAAATTCAAAAGAATAAAATCAAGATGATTATAATCTCAATTAAATCATTGACTATCCAAAATAATCTCAAATCATTTACCAAATCAAGCTTATGGTAATAACATATTTAACTTGTAAATAGAAACCTTGAAAGCTTGAAATTAAAATATATAATTCAAGTATCAACAAGGTTGAATTGAAACCATTGAAATGCCTCATTTTAGGTCCATACAACAACATCAAGAAATATCATTTTATTGCTGAAATAAATAGATTTGAAAGGCTTGAACATCCACTAACCAAACAACCTATAAACACCTAAATCTGGTTTTCCAAATTTGGTTAGTTTGCACCTGCACTTCCTTTGCCTTTTTCAAAACCTAACACAAACAATTTCATTTATAAATCATCAATATAATAATCTCATATACTGACCTAACCATATAGCCCCCAAACTATATGCAAAATATGCGAATTAACTTAATTTTATAAACTAGCCTTATTAACTCTATGAGAGCTATTTTCAGGCCTATATTAAAAAAATTGTTCTAACTTATAGAAGAAGAATTTTAACCTCAAATTTTAACCAGACTTAGGTATTTGTGTCTATTATTGTAAATAAAGTTTTCACTTCTATTTAAATAACACAAATGGAATTATAAAGGTTTCATTACAGGCAGCTCTATTACTCAAACAGATTGAATAATAAAAAGTACAGGTCTATTAGACCATTATTCTGTCATAATCAGCTCTACATCAAAATCACAAAGTTTTAGACAACTCTTTTAAGTTTTCTTAGAATTAAACCAAGCTTAATTTTGAGTTTTCTAGCTTAAGATATATGAAAAGTATTTAACTTATAAACCTTATTCACATAATCAAAATCACTGCTTTCAAAGATGACTTTGAAACATTTCTAGAACTTATAGAAAATGAATTTTGACTTGAAATTTTAATTAATCTTAGATATGTATTTCTAGAATATGCTATAAAAATTTCACATCATTTGGACAACTATAGAGCGAGATATAAGCATCTAAACACAACTATGTCAATTTACACAACAGATTAAGTACTTAAATGTTTCCTCTAATTGCACTATTATAGAGACTGAATCAGATCAAGCTCAGAGAAAATAAATTTTAGATAATTCTTCTAAGATTCTAGATCATCAAATAACACTTAATTTGGAGTTATATCGATCAAGATATGATCAAATTATAGAGACTGATAAACCAGAATTATTAAACCCAAATTCTGCAACTTAAGAACCCTAAATTAAATAAACTAAAATACTAAAATTACTTATCAAATCAATCAGCAAAGTCTTCCAAGATGAAGATTACAACCTGAAAATTGATTTAGATATTCAAATTACTCTTGTAAATCAAACCTAAACTTAGAGAATCAAGTAGCCTTTTTTTTTTTTTAAGTGTTCTCTCTTTTCTCTTTTTTTTTTCTTAAACAATTATTGCTACTAACAAGATGACCATGAAATTTTGATAAAGGCTCCAGCCCCTATTTTGGATAAATTTTACTTTTAAATATCCATTAAGGCCCTTAATGAAATGCTTAAGTTACCTATAAATTCTCTAGTTTTTAATTATTTCAATTGAGTCTTTTCCTTTATAATTATATATATATACTAACTTATACTTAAATTAAATCAATATATATTATGTAAATGCAATGCATAATGAATGCAAATATATTTAGAGTTAGAGTACGGATGTGACAAAGGGGTCATTTGTTTTTTAAAAAGGTAAGGATGAAAATTGAAATTTAAATAAGCGATTTTCATTTCTAATATTTAGTTAAATAAAATTGAGCATGATAATAGGATTATGATTTTTCCCATAAATAGGAATCACTATTCTTTTTACATCATTAGGGAATAATTTTTTATTTTTTAAAAATTAAGTCAAATCAATTATAAATTGATCAATATTTATTATTAACACATATCAATTAAAATTTATAAACAATTAATATAAATTAATAAAAATAAGTATTAAATGTTAGAAAAAATATTTATTAAAAATAAATTAATTTTATAATAATTTTCTAAAATATTCTTTAATAGATAATAATAAAAAAATAGAATATTCTTTTAAAAAATAAAATATTTAATTTTTTATCAAGTGCCATTTGTTAATATCTTATAAAATTATGATTATTAATTTATTAATTATCTGCGAGAGAGCATTTTTTTTAATTATCTTAAATCTAATCAAGTTAGAATTTACGTTTCAAACTTAAGTTTGTAAAATTTTCATTTAATTTTCAATTCATTCCTATTATTCTAATTCTGATTCAGCAGCTAATGAGCTGCGAATTTAAATCCCAACTTAAGGCTCAATTGTAAAAAGAGCAAAATTCATGTGCCAATGAGGTGAATTGTTTGAAGAACTATGGTATCAGAAAATCATAGAAGTCATTGTAGTGGTCCATTTGTAGGTCTCACGTACTTAGTTAGGATAATATCCCTTTTCCACTAATGCTAACATTAAAATTAATAACTAATAATCTTTACTCATAAAATACGAACAAGTGATATTGTAAAAAAAAAAAAAGTTGTAATAGTCCTACTTTTTCTTGATGTTTGAATATAATAAAAAATAATAGGATATTTATTTTTTTTATCCAGTTCCATTTATTAATATCTTATAAAATTATGATTGTTAATTTATTAATTATCCGTGAGAGAGAGAAATTTTTTTTTTAAGTATCTTAAATCTAAACAAGTTAGAATTTACGTCTCAAACTTTAAATTCAATGGCCTCGGCCATTCTGTTAGGTCTCCCCGGCTAATAGGACACCCATTTGAGAAAGGAAAATGTCAATCTAATCCTAGCTATACACGTGGACGATCTTCTGCTAAATTGACATTTCTTGAAAAGTTGGCCTTTCAGTGCCAGTTCATTTAACTGGCTTTTCTGGCAGACTATTCCCATAGGCCACCCTTTGGGACAGCAGAAATTAAGTAGAACCAGAAGCAAGCGTTTCATGTTAGCAGAAGACCATGTTATACATAGAAAGAGAGAGAGAGAGTTCTTGCTTTTTGGCTTCAATCTTAGGCTGTTAAACATATGATTTTATTATATGGATAATCTGAAATGTTAGTGGATCAACTTCGCATGTAAAAGGGTGGCATTAAATTACTCATGGTGAAATTTTTATTATTTTTTTGATTCTGTTCTATTGAATTATATTAGCTAGAGAACAGTGATAGTGATAGTGGTTTTTTTTTTAAAAAAACAAAATGCTCTAAGTTGTCAGATTTTGACAACTGGGAATTGTTGGACTAATACAGCACAGAAAATTCCAGAGTGAAGCTTGCTGGCATGAGCCATACAGCTAACGGAGCCAGGGCATGGGCATTTTGACCTGTGAAGTGGAGGGCAGTAAATGAGGCTCAGTCCATGTCCAAATTTACGAAAAATGCCTTATTAATTTTAAACTTATTTTCATTTATTGTCCCCTTTTTCCTTGTTATTTTCTTAATTTTTATTTTCTCTTTTACCCCTTTTATTGTCTCCTTTTTTCTTCTCTTTTTGTCTTTTCCTTCCTTTCTTTAATCTTCTCTTTATTTTAATTTTTGTTTTATCCTTATTTTTATTGCATTTTTTCTTTTCTTTCTTTTTTATTTTTCTTTTTATTTTCTCATTTTTCTTATTTTTTTCTCTTTTATTTTTTATTTTTTCACCTTCCCTACTTTTTCTTTTCTTGTTTTTTTATTTTATTTTCTCTTTATTTTTGTATTTTTTATTCTCCGTTATCCTTATTTTTAAAATTTTAATTTTTCCTCAATTTTTTAATTTTTTCTTATTTTTTATTTTGATTATATATATATATATAGAGAGAGAGAGAGAGAGAGAGAGGCATTGTGCTCTATTTTAAATATTATAATTAACATTTTTCAGAGATTATAATTATATATTATAATTAATATATAAATAAAAATATTTCATACACAAAAAATAAAACTAAAATATACAAATAATAAAATAGAAATAAACGAAAAGTATTTCAATTTTCATGCATTTAAAATTTATATTCAAGTTATCATGAACAAATCGCTAACATAGTAGTCATGAGACTAATGATGATGATGATGATGATAATAATAATAATAATAATAATATACTTAATTAAAGATAATGAAAAATATAATGAGATTATTTAGTGTTGTTTATGAAGATGAATAAAAGTATAAGGAATGGTTTCATATACGGATAATATATTAATCATATATGAAAAATATTATATTATTTTTTATTTTTTCTTTTTATTTATTTCTTATTTTTTCTTATTATCAGTTATCCTTATTTTTTTTTATTTAGATTTTATGGTTTGCAAATCAAATCACCAAGGGAGAATCCGTCCTTAATAAAGCATACTATTTGTTCATTGTTTTACTGAATTCTTATTGTTATTGTGCAGAGTAACAAGCATACATAGATTTGAAAATGAAACAAAAATGTACATAATGAAGCATCTAATTGAAAACAAAACTTGTTTTAATGGGGCATCAGCCTAAATTAAAAGTTAAGAATAAAAGTAATAATTTATTTTGTATAAAGTATTAAATTTAATATCTTATATTTGATTATATACTAATCAGATATAGATCATATCCAAAAAATACTTTTCATTCTCTATTGTAAATATTAACCATATACGGAAAATACGTTATCCATTATTTTAATTACTAATTTTTTTTGAAAGTATTATATCCAATTGTTAAATATATAATATATAAAAAAATTTAACAAAATTATTGAGGATAAATATTTTTTGATATAAAAAATTTATTGAAAAATTTATTATAATTAAGTATACAATGTATCAGAAATGTAAAATATACTAAATTGTAAAAAAATATATTCAAAATAGATGCACATAGTAGATTTCAAACAAATTGTCCATTATTTTCAATGAACATTTCTGAAACTTCCATACTAAACGTTCTAGCAGGGCTTCTAATCAAATGATCCATCTACATTTGGTAGTACCACTGTAACGCATTTCATATCTAATAGCAAATAAGTAAAAGAAGAATTTCTCAGAAATGAGTGCATAAAAGTCCACAATTTTAACTCACTTCTGGCAGATGCTTCTCCAACGCTTTAAGCTTTGAATCTCCCTCTGCACGGTGACGAACTAAATTAGATCGCATTTTGCCAATTGATTTGTCAAGGTTGTAGACAACAGAAACATTTAGGGATAATTATTATGGGCCTTTTGTGGGTTGATTTATTATATTACTTTATTCCTAACATTTGAAAAAATATTTATTCATCCATAATATTTGTAAAATCGTATATTATTGAGGATTAATAATACATAATTTTACAAATATAAAAAATAAATAAGTATTTTTTTAAATATTAGAAATGAAATAATATAATAAATAAAAATATATAAGATATACACTCATTATCCCAAACATTTAAAGTTAAAGGGTAAAAAAGAATTTTATTCTGAAAATTAAAATATTTGACTGATGCTACCTATGTTCTGCACCAATGGACCTTGTCCAAATTTGTAACATCCATTGCCAATTGAGTTGTCACCAAAAGGGGGCAAAATACATTCGCAGAAGAAAATAGGACAAGCAACACTTAAAGAGCATAAGAAAGCAAAGCTCTGTTCCTTCACACACTCTCTGAAGATGAAAATTTGAGCAGCATAAGACAATCGCAAGAAATATAAACCTTAATCATTAGTTTCCTCTTAGAAAAACTTGTAAGGGACCAAAATCCAAACTAAACGAAGCATATATGCATTAAAGTTAAACCACCAACCACTTTGTGATATTTGCCTTTTTTTTTTTTTTTTGCCTCTATATGCCCAGAGCCCAATACCAATACCAATACCAATCAATTCAAAATCTAATTAACCTCATCTCCCAAATTTTATACAAAAATTTTCAATTATTATACTATAAATACACAAATCAATAAAACCACAAAAAAAAAAAAAATTTCACTTTTCACTTTCTCTTTTCTATATTAAGCCAAAAAACTGCTAATTGTTAACAATCAAAAAACCCTAAGAAAAAAAAGGTACCCAATTTCGCAGAATCAGGAAGCTGAAAAAGATTACAACTTAAAAAAAAGAAGAAAGAAAAACTCAATTCCTTGGCTGAATTAGACCTGATTACAGAATCTGAGTGGTTTCCATGCTTCCATTAGTTGAATCTTTGTTACCATAATCTTCATAAGAGCAAAGAATATCATCACTACCAAAATCAAAACCTTTTGAACCTGAATTTGAACGATCAGGAGACCCAAATGCCATTTTGGGAATACAAACTCAAGATTTGATCAAAGATTGAATCTTCATTAATAGAGGAAGCAAAAGAGCAGAGAACTTGGCTTCGAAGGAAGAGAAAGACATACAAATTTTTTTTAGAGGAGGGAGCGAGCAGAGGTAAATATTTTTGGATTTTGAAGGTATTTTGAGGCTTTTTTTTGGGCATTAATGTACAACTTTTTATATTTTTTGCTCTAGATACAAAGAGCTATCAACTGGAAGGGGCATTTTAAAAAATTAACTCCTGCGACACACTGTTACTCATCGCTGCTAACATTACCTTATATACTAATGCCTAATGACAGCAAAAATGTTCAACCATCTATTACCTGCTTTAAATCTGTAACAACCTATAAAAATCTGCTTCATATCACCTTCTTCTTCCCTTATATGGCTCTCTGAAAGACATGGAGTAAAGGAAAGCAATTCTTTATTCAATTGTTACAGCAAATGCTGTCATTTTAGAGCCTTGTTTAAAATGACACAATTTTTATTGGTTCAACTCCTATTGTGTTCCCTCTTCCTCATCAAAACATAACATTTTGCTGTATTGTCCTGTAAGGAGTAAAAGGTCTCTTGTTGATGTGCCATCTCCTATACCATAATGTACGCCATCCCAGTAGTATTCCAAATGCATGTCCCATAATCCATGCAAAAAAACAACATAGGTTATTTCGACTTCTCCATTCTATACCAATGATCCAGCACCCTTTTGTCCAATCAAAGAATTGTGGGCTGATGCAAAATCTTACCTGAACTTGGCAACCCAGAAAACCAAGCTTGAGTCTTATCAGTTCAACAAAAGCCAAATGGATTCACAACATAAACCAGCTCCATATCATGTTCTTCCCTTATATGGCTCATGGTCACATGATTCCAATAGCAGAAATGGCCAGACTGTTTGCAAGGCGTGGAGTCAAGACAACCATTGTTACTACTCTCCTTTCAATGCACCTATATTCTTTAGAAGAATTGAAAGAGATAGACATTTATAGGGTGTGGAAATCAACGTTCAGCTCCTAAAATTCCCTTCTGTCGAGGCAGGCCTGCCAGAAGGATGTGAGAACTCAAGCTCCCTTGTTACTCCTGATATGGCTCCAAAGTTCCGTCATGCCGTTAGCCTGCTTCAACTGTCGCTTGCAGAGGTGCTGACAGCATGCCAGCCTGACATTCTTGTGGCAGACATGATATTTCCATGGGCTACAGAAGTTGCAGGCAAGCTTGGGATTCCGAGGTTGTTCTTTACTGGCAATAGTTCTATCGCTTTGTGTGTCTTTGAATGCCTCAGATGACATCAACCCACAAAACAGTGGAGTCTGATCTTGAACTCTTTCTTGTGCCTGGCCTGCATTGCCTGATCAGATAATCAAGACGAAACTGCAGTTGTCTACATATTTTAGAGATGAAATGGATGGTGAACTCAAAAAAGCTGATGGATCTAGTTTTGAATCTGATCTTAACTGCTATGGAGCACTCATGAATAGTTTTCAAGAGCTAGAACCAGCATACTCTGATTATTATAGAAAAGGAATGGGGAGGAAGGCATGGCGCTGGCCCTCTCTCACTTTGTAACAAACAAGGAGATAGAAGATAAAGCACGGAGAGGAGATCAAGCCTCCATTGATGGACATGAATGTCTGAAACGACTTGACTCCATATGTTTTGGAAGCTTAATAGAATTTTCTGCTACAAAGTTGCTTGAAATTGCTATGGCTCTTGAATCTTTTAAAGAGAACTTTATTTGGGTTGTGAAGAAAAAACCGCAGAACCATGAAGAAATGGAAGAATGGTGCCAGAACGATTCGAGAAGAGAATGGAAGGGAAGGGTCTGATCATAAGGGGATGGGCACCGCAGATTTAAAATTCTTGATCAAGAAGCTGTTGGAGGGTTTATGATCCACTGTGGATGGAACTCAACAATGGAGGGGGTGAGTGCAGGGGTGCCAATGGTCACATGGCCACTCTACGCAGAACAGTTTGATAATGAATTGCTGATTAAAAATGTTCTGAAAATTGGAGTTGGAGTTGGTGCCTCAGAATGGTCATGATATGAGAAGAAAATTTTGATAAAGAAGATATAGAGAAGGCCGTGACCAAGTTGATGGGTGGTGAAAAAGCTGAGGAAATAAGAAACAGAGCAATGGAACTGTAACAGATGGCACGAAGAGCTGTTGAAGAAGGAAGGTCATCTTACTCTGACATAAGTGCATCGCAAGAAGAACTGAGGGCCCTCAAGACAAGCAAAGCGATAGCTAATTAGAACTAGATAACCAAATTGCTACTGTAAAAGCGACATATAAGAATAAGAAAACAAGGTAGAGAGGAATTTACATGCTTTTATTGAAACAAATTGAGGCCGAGTAGTACTACTATAATTAGATAAGCCATTTTTTAGTGAAATGATGATCATGAAGAACGTTAAGAAGGCAAAAGCTAGATTGTTTACAAATTACAGAATGTGTATGATCCGTTTGAAGAGAAGCAAACATACCAGAAAAGACAAATCCTGTTTCAGTTCCAAGCCCTGTTCTTTTCCATGGAGAGAAAGGACCAAGAAATAACTAGAAAAGACTAATAGCCTAGCATCCTGATGAACATACATGTACTTGAAAAGCTTTAAAGAACACATCAAAACCTGATCAATTATAGCGGAAACCTGAATAAAACACACAGTAAAGATGGCTGTCCTATGTAATTGCTATACAGTTACAGTAATAAATTATACACAATTTGGAATAATAATTTCATTCGATTAAACGAAACTAGAATTACAATAAGGAGTTTTTACAATCCATAAACGCTGAATCTTGGGGGCAACTTTACATGGCAATAAGAGACATTGCATCGCCTGCTTCCATTACTTCTGAAGATAGGACAAGCCACAGAAGCGCTTTTACTTGAAACATTGGGAAGTTTGATTTTCACCCAATCGTCTGATGCTGGTGAAGAATTAGTAGGATTAGGGGATGATTTCTTTGTGGTTCGATCATAATATAGCGGTGATGAAGGTCGTTTATGGTTATGGCTTGAGTTTGATGCTGATTTGTTTGGTTTCATTGAACGGAAACCCATGAGAGAATCATAAACTATTCTCTTTTTAGGATCAGATAAAGTATCAAAAGCAGATTTAACAATCTTGAAAGCTCCTTCAGCAGCAACCGACTTGTTTTTATCAGGATGCAAAACGAGGGCTCGTTTCTTGTAATGCGACTTGATGGCAATGGTGTCCGCAGTGGACGGATCATCAACAATGCCGAGAATTTCATATAAACTTTTCTTGTTGGAAGATAACTGGTGAATCATATAAGCAGTGCAGAATTCTTCGACCTGAGACAGGCTTGGATTGAATTCTTTTGCAGCAGTAAGATTCCTTAGAGCCATATCCATGTTTCCAAGCTTGAAAAACTCTTCGGCCATGTCTCTGGCCTTCTCTGCAGCGAGCTTGACGATATCGCTATACATGATCGGAGATGAGGAAGCGATTTTGTTGGGTTAAGGGTTTTTTTTTTCTTTTTGTTAGGGTTGTAAAGATCAACAGATCAAAGATTGATCGGAGGTGACGCCACAAGGATCGATTTATAGACCAGATGAACAGCGTGAAAATAAAGCTCCAGTGAAGGAAATTCCGTACCTGACGCCAATTACCAACTCCAAGTTATCTTCTATTTGATTAAACGGTGACTTTTGACAGTGAGTGAGTGTTTTTTTCACATCTTTATGCCTGTAAAAATTATATTTGCGATTTTTTAATTATTAAATGTCAAAATTATTATTGTAATATAATGTAAATAAGTAGTTAATATTTTGAAAATAGATTTCATATATTTTAATTAATTTTTTCAAAGTATTTCTCAAATTTTCTAGTAAATAAAAAATATAAAATAATAATTTTTTTGGGGCCAATAATATAAATTAATGATTCAAACTTTCGCAAATATGTAAAAAATGATAGAATACACAATAATGGTAATTCTTAACTCCACTTGAATTAAATGAATCGGAGGTTAAATATTTTCTTTAGAATTAGATAAAAATGAATTTTATAAATTTATAATTTCGAAATTTGAACCTCCTATTTAGGATGTTCTCACAAAAAAATAAACATTAAATAATTATCTTACTCGTCAACTTGATTTGTCCTTAGGGATCATTCGGTCCATACTTTGAAAATGAAATAAATCGAAAATAAAATAAAAATTTTAATAAAATATTTAGTTTATAAAAGAATTTAAAGCGAAATTAGAATCAGTAATATATATATATATATATATATATATATATATATATCAAAAAGGTATATTTTATTTTATAAATTTTAATTATATATGACAATATTTAAATATTTGTCTAATTTATAATTAGTTTTACTTAATTTCTATGGGAATAGAAATTTATTCCTTACCCCAATAATAGAAATGAGTGATTCTTATTGATGGGAGAATTGCAAGATTTAATCATTCAAACACTAAGAATTATAATTGTTCCAATTCCAATAAAATAGATGACCCCTTGGTTCCTCTAAGTATGCATCTAAAACTGACCCAGATGATCCCCTTTTCACTAGCCTTTCTTTCCATTTCTTTAAATTGGTGGTTCAAGTTTACCTTAACTTGATATCTCTCATAAAGGCCCCATATTCACTACAAGAAATTTTATCTATGAGGGAAAAAATAGTTGTTAAAAGCTCAAAAATCGTTATAAAAGACAATTAATGACGGGAAATATATTATCATGGCCTGTGATTATTGCCTCCATGGGTAAAAGTAAATAATTATGGGAATAGGTCCCGTCATTAATAAGTATATAGTGAAAGTAAATTACTGTCATTAAAAAGCCCTTTCAATGACACTAAATCCCATCATTAGTACCACTATATTCCTCTCTTATATAATAACCTAAGAACCAAAATTTTCCTCATTATATCTACATTTAGTGATTAAATGATGCTTTTTAGTGATGAAATTGTTCCACCATTACAAATCAGTTTTTAGAAATAGAATTGTTCCTCATTATATGTATGATTGCCCTTTATTAAATATCAATTTTGGTAATGACTTTATTGGCCATTTATTGATTTTCACCCTCAATATAGAATTTTGTAATAATAAAAATAAAAGCTTAATAATTGGTTTTCACCAATAAAATAAAATAAAAACTCAATATAATAAAAGACATTCCATCACTAATAAAATAAAAAATATTAGACAAATTTGTTCCATAATATAATACTTATACATAATCAGAATTTTAGCAAAAATATAGGTTCTATTTGCATAGATCATTCAATATCTCTACTAAGGTAGACAAAAACCCATATGGATCTATGTGGATCATTTAATATTTAACCAAAAAAAATTACAAGTCATGTTGGTCCTTGCTTTAACTTTTATTTGGAGCAACCTACAATAAATTAAACAGAAAAAGAATTTCAATAACGCACATCAAAATTCAACTGCTTATTTAAATTTGTACATCATAAATATTATTATTGATATGCATGTAAAAGTAATAAGATTTCCTTTTTACCTAAAAATGATGTGGATGAGGCAACATTGAAATTTATGAATGGATTTGATAGAGTGGGCGTACGCACTTGGGCTTCAAATGGACATTCATGACGACATCGATTGACCCACGGGGCCCATAATATATCAAATTGAAGCTAACTTAGAGGGCTATAACAAGTGCTACCCATTTCGTTTATAGTAATCTATCTTCTGGCCCAAATTCCTTTATTTAGGCCCTTAAATTTGACATTAAAGTTTATGTTTCTTTTTTTGGATTTTTTTGTCTTTTCCTTTTTATTTTTAGGGTTTTTTTCGTAGGCATTATTTATTTGCCTCTTTGAGTTATTTTGAGACAGTTTTTGATTAATTAAAAATAAATTATGGATGTAATTCTTCTAATTCCTCTAGTATTCTTTGAATCAATAGGGTTTTGATTTATTATTTTTGGGTATTCTTAGAATCAATGAATTTAATTCTCTCTTAAGGCTTTCACTACATCAAGTGGTATTAGAGCATTGATCTTGACAACATGCCGCCAAGGAGACGAGTGCATGAGGTGTATGAACAAGACATGGAGTAGAGGGTCCAGGAGATGATTGACGAGCGAATGAATCGAGTGGTGGATTAGTTGACAGATAGATTGGCCATGATATTGGGTAATAAGAATAGAGCCCAAGGAAATAATTGTCTAGAATAGTTTGGTGATGTGAGGAGGTAGGGGACGAGTATGAAGATGAGGCTCCTTACAAACACAATCGGCCTGTCGCAGATGATAATAATAGGTGCTGGGAAATGGGCATGCGGACTGAGATTCCAGAATTTCATGGTAGCCTTTAAGCTGAAGAATTTCTGGATTGGTTGTCGACGGTCGAGGAGATTCTGAAAGACAAGTGTGTTCCTTTGGTTGCCACGAGATTAAAGGGTAGGGCCACTGTATGGTGGCAACAATTAAAACTGACTCGCACTAGATTGGGAAAGAGTAAAATTGCTACATGGGAGAAGATGAAAAAGCATATGTGATATGCCTTTCTTTTATATAATTTCCAGCGATTGATGTACCAACGTTTGCAAAATCTGAGACAAGGTATGAGATCGATGGATGATTACACTACTGAATTTTATCAATTGATTATAAGGAATGAAATCTAGGAGATGGAGGATCAGTTGGTAGTAAGGTATATTAGGGGTTTGAGGCCACAATTGTAGGACATAGTGAATTTATTTGATCCTATTTCAGTGTTTGCAGCTCATCAGAGAGCTTTAGTGGTTGAGAGATAATCATAAAGAACTGCCAATTCAAACACTTGGGGTAGTGGGGCTAGCAGTAATAGTGTTGCTGTTAATAATAGTGGTGTCAATAAAATAATAAGTGGTAGTAGTAGCAATAGTGGCAATGGTATCACCGGTAATAACAAAGGCATGGGGCAATTCAATAAACCAGCAGGGGGCATAAAATGTTTTGGCTATAAAGAGGTTGGCCATAGGCTATCTAAATGTAAAAAGACGGTGGGGAAAAAGACCCTCTTCCTTGAGGTAAATGATTATGTTGAGAAGGACCGAGAAATTGAGGGTGATCCTTTGTATGATGAGGATAAAATAGTTGAGGAATTGCTTTTGGATGGAGATATAGGGACTGCCCTTATCGTTAGGCGTTCTTACTTAACCCCTAAGGCAAGTTCAGAGGAGGATTGGCTAAAGAGTAATATCTTTCAGTCTACTTGCACTATCAAAGACAAGGTATGCCATTTTGCCATTGATAGAGGGAGATTTGAGAATATAGTGTCTATAGAGGCTGTCCAAAAACTAGACATACAGACTGAAAGTCATCCTAAACCCTATAAAATGGCTTGGTTAAAGAAGGGTGGGGAAGTTACAGTGTCTAAGAGAGTTTTAATGTCGTTCTCCATTGGCAAGAAATATAAAGATGCTTTATGGTATGATGTGGTGGCTATGGATGCCTTTCATTTGTTATTGGGAAGACTGGCAATATGATAGGGACGTGATGCATAATGGGAGAACCAATACTTATAGCTTTGTCTTTAATGGTGTTAAAATTATGTTGCTACCTAAACAATAAGTGGACATACCAAAACCAGCTAGTAGAATTAGTACTCTATTGTCTTTGGCTCAATTCAATGAGGAGCTATAAGAGTCAGACATAGGGTATATACTGTTAGGAAAGGAGGTGGTCGAGCCTGTTACAGTCCCAGAAGTTATGGTTCCCTTGTTTATAGAATTTAATGACTTATTTCCTGATGAACTGCTTGACGATTTGCCCCCACTCTGCAACATTCAGCATCATATTAACTTGGTGCTCGGAGCAGCGTTGCCAAACAAACCACATTATAGGATGAGTATCAGTGAGCATGAAGAGTTACATTGACAGGTGGAGGAGCCATTTATTAAAGGTCATGTTAGGGAGAGCATGAGCCTTTATGTTGTCCTTGCCCTTTTGACTCCTAAGAAAGATGAGTTTTGGTGCATGTGTATGGATAGCCGAGCCATCAATAAAATCACCGTAAGGTACAAATTTCCTATCCCACGTTTGGATGATTTTCTTGATCATATTAGTGGTGTAACTATTTTTACTAAACTTGATTTACAGAGTGGATATTGTCAAATACGTGTTTGTCCTGGGGATGAGTGGAAAACAACATTTAAGACTAGGGAAGGGCTATATGAGTGGCTTGTGATGCCCTTCAGATTGTCGAATGCCCCTAGTACCTTTATGTGTGTTATGAACTAATTGTTAAGGCCTTTTATTGGCTAGTTTATTGTAGTCTACTTTGATGATATCCTAATTTATAGTGCTAACTATAATGAGCATTTGCAGCATATTTTGGGAGGTTTTTAGTGTATTGCGCAAGGAATAGTTCTATGCTGCCTTTAAAAAAGTGTCTTTATGTCCCCTAAGGTACTATTTTTAGGGTATGTGATTTATGTAGCAGGTTTAGAAGTGGATGAAGCTAAGGTGCAACAGTAAAAGAATGGCCCAGACCAACTACTTTCACAAAAGTGAGGAGTTTTCATGGTTTGGCCTCATTCTATCGGCATTTTATTATAAATTTTAGCACCATAATGGCTCCTATTATAGATTGCATGAAGGGTAGTCGGTTTGAGTGGACGAAGACAACAGATGTAGCCTTCAATGTCATCAAGGAATGCCTTACAACAGCCCTAATCTTGGTGTTGCCAGATTTTTCACAAGCTTTTGAGCTCCATACTGACGCCTCTAAGGTTGGGATTGGTACTGTCCTGAGTCAAAATAATCTCCCTGTGGCATTTTATAGTGAGAAGTTATCTAGTTCCTAACTCAATTATAGTATGTATGACATTGAGTTTTATGCAGTAGTGCAAGCAGTATGACATTGGTGACATTACTTGTTTCACAGAGAATTTATCTTATATACTGACCATGATTTTTTAAAGCATTTGCACCAGTAGGATTAAAGTTTCACCCTGCCATACTAGGTGGGTTGCCTATCTTAAACATTTCACTTTTGTGGTGAAGCATAAATCTCGCATTACAAACAAAGTAGTTGATGCTTTGAGTTGACAGAATAGTTATTGGTGGCTATACGAGTTGAGGTGCCTAACTTTGATTCTTTTAAAGATTTACTTGCTACTGATCCTTACTTTTCTGTAGTGTTACAAGATGTGCGGGCTAGGAAGAGGACAGAATTTATGCTGTAAGATGGCTTCTTATTTTAGGAAACTCAATTGTGCATTCCAGATTACAGCCTATGCCCACAGATCATTAAAGAGTTACATGGTAAGGGACATGTGGGTAGAGATAGAATGTTGCAACTGATTCAGGCTTCATATTTTTGGCCTTCAGTTCACAAGGAGGTTGCTAGACACGTTCAGAGATGCAAAATTTGCCAGGTTTCGAAAGGAATAGCCACAAATATGGGATTGTACATGCCTCTCCTAGTTCCTTCTTAGCCCTAGACTGACATTAGTATGGACTTTATGTTAGGATTGCCATCTACTCAGTGATGTAATGATTCCATCTTTATTGTTATTGATAGATTTTCTAAGATGGCTCAATTTATTCCTTGCAAAAAGACTACAGATGCAGTAACTGTGGCACAACTATTCTTTTAGGATGTGTATCATTTGCATGGGTTACCTACATTCATTATCTCTAACAGAGATACCCATTTCCTCAGTCATTTTTGGTGCAGCCTGTGGAAGATGATCAATACTCAACTGAATTTTAGCAGTGCCTATCAGCCTCAAACAAATGGGCAAACTAAAGTGGTGAACATGTTCTTAGGCAACTTGCTGCATTCTCTAGTGGGATCATGTGAAGTGTTGGGATTATAAATTATGTCAATCAAAATTCACCCACAACCACGCTATTAATCACAACAGAGGATTCAGTCCTTTCCAGGTTGTTTACTCCATTCAGCTAAGGGGTCCTCTTAACTTAATGCCCTACCTAGAAAGACAAGGGTCCAAGGGAATGCAGTAGATTTTGTTTTGGGTTTGCAAAATGTATAAAAGATAGTCTTTGATAATCTATCTATTGCCAATTATCAGTACAAACAGCTTGCAGACTAGAAATGCCGACCTTTGGAGTTCGAGGTAGGTGGTTTTGTGTGGGCAGTCCTGATAAAAGATCGCTTTCCAGCAGGGGAATATAATAAGCTATCTACCACGAAGATTGGTCCAGTTGAGGTAGTAGAGAAGATCAATTCCAATGCTTATCATTTGAAGTTGCCTAGCTATGTCCGCACTGCAGATGTGTTTAATGTTAAGCATTTAATTCCCTTCTTTGGTGATTCTTCTGATGACGATGCTCTGATCAATTTGAGGCCAAATTTTTTGTCACCTAGGGGGAATGATGTGGATGAGGCAGCATTAAAGTTTATGGATGGATTTGATAGAGCGGGCATACGCACTTGAGCTTTACATGGACATTCGCGGTGACACCAATTGACCCACGAGACCCATAATATATTAAATCAAAGTTGACTCAAAGGGCTATAACAGGTGCTACACACTTCATCTGTAGTAATCCATCTTCGGGCCCAAATTCCTTTATTTAGGCCCTTAAATTTGACATTAAAGTTTAAGTTTCTTTTTTTGGAGTTTTTTGTCTTTTCTTTTTTGGTTTTAGGGTTTTTTTTTCCATAGGGCACTATTTATTTACCTTTTGGAGTTGTTTTGAGACAGTTTTTGATTAATTAAAAATAAGTTACAGACATAATTCTTTCAATTCCTCTTGTAAATTACAGACATGGTTTTAGTTTATTATTTTTGGGTATTCTTAGAATTAAAAAAATTTAATTCTTTCTTAAGGCTTCCACTACATCAATATTAGAAGAAAAAAAAAATGATGTCAATATTTGCAGTTCAAAACATCTTGTAAGATTTAAATGAGGAATAATTTACAGAGTATTAGAAAACATTGTATTTTGTCCACTTGTTATAAAAGAACATTGTATTACATAGATTAACAAAATAAAAGAACAATAAGACAAAAAACTAATGATAAGAAAGTAAAATTAAATAACTAAAAAGAATAAGAAGACAAAAAACTAATGATAAGAAAGTAAAATTAAATAACTAACTTCATTTCTTAATATTTCCACAGATGTTGAAAGGTTAAGAAAATTGAAATAACCTTTTAAGATTATGTAATCAAAATTAACAAAGTAAAAGTTTGACTTTTTCTTTATGGTAACAACTTTGTCTCGCTCTAATTAAAAATCTTGTTGTCCTCATTTATATAAGCTTGAACACATATCAAACAATAGAAGAAGTTCAGTACACTAAGACCAAAAAGTAGCCAATAATAACACCCATAACAATGCAATAACATTATGAATTCTAAAATCCATTACCTATGTCAAATGAAAATATTACCATGCTTAATGGTACTCTATGAAAATCATAACACTAAACTTAGTTTAAAATTATTAGCAATATGTTTTCTTTTTTTTTTTAAATTAATCACTCAGAATTCTAAGGATTAATAACCTCAAACTTATACATGATCATATAAATTAATCAATTTAATCAACTAAGCTATAAATTTGAATAAAATTGAAGATTCATTCAAAATTAATCAACATAAATAAGCATAGAAAAAGACTTGATACTGAAAACATGAAGATAGAACATAATATACCAATAGATTGGCAAGGCACAATGACTATAATATTTAGCACCAAGAGTGCAAGGATAGGTGAATTTATAAAATTCATCACAATATGACTGACTAGGACTCATTGTTAGTGATATGTACTAGGTCAATCATTTGTGATTATGTATTGACTTTTTTCTTTTATTAATAAAGAGGTATTTCATTATCATTTGATTTTATGATAATTATATGAATGGTTAATTCTTACTAAGGCCATCAAGTATGTGACTTGATAGTAAAACCCTTAGATTAAAATAAGAGTTCTATTCTAATTATCCTTAGCCATTTATTCATTATATAAATATTAAAGTATTAAGGCTAGTATGATGTTGACTGATGGTTATGTTTTAATAATCATGAATATGAGATATTAAGTCAACTCATAGGTACATGATGAGAGATCATGTACTGGATTATTGTCATAAGTATTTCTCATCACAATAATTTTATTTTGGTTCTTTGACCTTGAAATCATCATGAATTTCTACATAGCTATTTTATGTTTTGACACATTCTAACATTGTCTTTAACCGGATGATTAAATAGGATATTGTTGGATATGAAATTAGTTATGTGAGGAATGTGAGTGATTCAGAAGGAATTTATCCCTCATTAATATGAGAAAGATATCTAAGGGCCCCTTGATGAGATAGACTGAAGGAAAATGCATGGCCATGCTGAAATGAATTGATAAAGAGTTATCATTTTCAATCTACTTGAAATTAAGTCATAATATTGAACTATACAAGGATGACATTCTATGCCTTATGTTCAATTAAGATATCATGTGATAAAGGGATGATAAAATCACTGTAATTAGGTTATATCAGATTATTGACTACACATGACTTGGATAGTCATAATGTCTTGCTAGAGGCCACTTATGACTTGTAGGCCTAAATAGAGATTTAGGCCTACTGCCAATGTTATGTGAACCTATAGGGTCACACACTTAGAATAAGCCCAAAACGAATATGGGTTTAATAAGCCCAAAATAAACTCTGTGGAAATAAATAATTAAAGTGTTTTATTTATTTATTTAATATAAAATGTTATTTTAAATAAATAAATAAATAAGATATTATTTCTGATTTGTTTTTAAAATAAAATCAGAATATAATAAATGGAAAATTACCAAAAGGTCATTGGTAGGTGAAACCCTAATTTGGAGTCTATAAATATGTTATATTCTCTAGGGTTTAACACACTTTTTTCCTGCCTCTAAATTTGTTTTCTCTCTTTTTAGAAAATAAAGACAGAGTTTTTCTTTTATTCTTGATTTGTGAGACAATCAAGAAGGTTGCTAGCACACACTCCAATTCGTTTTGTGCAGGGCTATTCGTGTGGATACCTATAGAGGACGCATCCTTTTAGAGACGTCTAGATCCGAACAACCAAAGCAAAAAGCTCGAGATAAGGTGTCACCGGTGTGAACCTCCTCTCATCCTTCTAGAAAATCTTACCTCTTGTACATCTTGGTGAGATTCTTAAAACCCTAGATTTAATCAAGTAGTTGAATTACATGAATCTAGGTTTGGGAACGTGATAAATTTTTAATTTTTTCGCTGCGTTTGTATCACATAACCCAACACTCATTTCCTTGTTGTAGTAAAGACCATAAGCTAATGGTACTCTTGTAGCTATTCCATAATGACTTGATATAACCATTCAAGATAATTATACAAACAAAAAATCTATGCACATTAAAAGTTGTATATTAGGAAAGGAAAAAAAGTTCACATTCAGAGGATGCCAAATATAGTCTCAAAAGAACCAGAATCGTAAAAACTTAGTTGAGTCTAATCAAATTTCAAATCGTACCTTTTCTAATAAAAGATAAAAAGAAAACTAAAAACCAATTATTAAAGTAGATTTCACAAAGCCAGACAAAAGCATAAATTCACACAAAGAGAAAAAAGAAAAGAAAAACTAGAACAAAGAAAAACCAAAACAAGTATATATATATATATATATATAACCGCTAGTAAAATTTCAAAATCAACTAAAGAATTGCTCATCTAGTGGTGTTTACTGAGCATAAGATATCAAAGAAAAAAAAGTAACTGCAAATCAAACCAATTACTTGCCTTTCTATCTTCATATGCTGAGACATACAATTTGCTAATGTTGAATATGAGAAGAAAGGAGAAACAAAACGCAGTAATGATACGTGATTAGCCATTGGTTCAATGTTCTTAAGATTAAATAATAGAAGCTTATTACATTTTTATACTAAAACTTTAGCACAACTTCAAAAGTGCTCTGATGGGTATCTATAATTAACTAAGAATGGATTGTAGGAAGCCACTAAGAGGAAGAACATTCCATTTTTAGGTTTGATAACAATAAATGAAGAGCAGAAAAATCTCATATCAAGATCTTCTATATTTTTCTTTCTTTTTTTTGATACAGAATAGTAAATGAAAACTTTCTGCATATAGATTAAAGCTAAGGCTAGCTTAGGATTTTTTACTTCCTTGCTTATGCCTAAAAGAGTAATGCAGACATATACAATTGCAACATTTAGATTGCAATAACTTGTAACAAATGTTGCAAAAGCTATAGCAACAAAACAAAATTCATTAAGGGCAATAGAGCATATGGCAATTTAAAATTATTTAAATATGTATATAATAATTTAAAATATTAGAAATTAATATATAAAAATTTATTTTTACTAGTTAAAAAATTTTAAAAGTGATATAAGTGTTTAAAAGTAAAAAATGGTATAAATGTTAGAAATATAAAATTTTAGAGACAAAAAGAAAATAATTTGTATTAAAAATAAATATAAAGGTTTAAGATTTCAAATTTGTGAAGTTTAAGGGTCTCAATATATAAAATAAAACTTTAGGGGCCTAAAGCTAAAAAATTAATAAGTTTAGGGTTTCAGGATGAGTTTTCCTAAAATAAAATAAAAATCTTATTTTCTTCTTAACCATTACATCAAATCCAGTTTCTTGTCTTGATTCAGTTCCAGGGACGTTTGACGGTGTCATAGTGACACAGTAGCATAACAAAATTTACTGACATGTGTAGGTGGAACCAGTTGCTTTTTTGTTCTTTTAGCCCTTTAATCGGCAACAGTTGCAAATTTTTTTTAAAAAAAATCTCCCTTCCCGTTTCAATCCCACTCTCCCAAAAAGACGTCAACCGCAGAGATGTGATTCTTAAATTACTTAAGAAACTTTCAGGTTGGAATGTGTTTAGACGCATCGAGGATTGCTTTTGTCAAAATGATGAATGGTTAAAATCTCTTTTCCTTTCCTCATTAGTCTCACTCTCCATCGTCATCAGTTGCACTCCTCCCACCACCACGATAACGATGATTTTAGGAACAACAAGAACAACTTGAAACTCTTGTAGATGAGAGGAAAATTCTCAAAATTTCATTAACGCACAACAAAAAACATCTCCAAAAGTTCCATTTTTTCTCTGAAAAATCTACATATCTATTCTTCCGGTGGGCAGTGAAATGGGTCGATGAGGATTGAACCTGGATCCTATTTGTAAATGTTTTGGCGAGGAAGTGGAAACAATTGAACATGCTTTGAGGGAATGTTCATGGTGTGCCTAATTTTGGTCTCATAGTTACTTTCGATTCCAATTTTGGATGAGTATAAATGACGTTCTCTTCATTCCAGAATGGTTATCCTTCCTTCGCAAATCTCTCCCTGCTAGCGGTATCGAATTAATGGTAGAGTGCTTATGGTATTCAAGTTACGCTCAAAATTCTTTTTTTTTTTTTTAATTAACAGCACGCAGCTTTTGGATTTTCAGTTTTGCTTGCAGCAAGCTTTGTGCAGTTTTGTTAGACTGAAAAAACAAACGCAGCAACGCTGGTACCTTCTGAGAGGGGAGAAGTTATTGTTTCCAAAGTAGTTAAAAAAACAATCACTTATTTATCCACTGGACGTTGTTGAAGCTTTAGCATGCTATGAAGGTGTCCAGATGGCCGTTTCTTTAAACCTGCTGTACATAACTCTGGAAAGTAATAGCCTGGTGGTTATTCCTGTTCTGAGATTGCCCTACATGGATTATTCCTACCTTGGATCGATAGTTGAGAATATTCGAACAGTGACTTCTTCCTTCAGTAGTTTGTTTTTTATTATGTTCCTAGGTCTTCAAACAACGTAGCTATCGTTTTTCTTTCTGTTTGTCTTCCGAGGAGGAGGTCTGGATGAATTCGGCCCCTTCATCTGTGATAGTTGTTGTTTTAGCTAACTTTCCTCGTTGAATTTCGTTTTAATGGAAGTTTTATTCTAAAAAAAAAAATTGAGTAATACGAATGGTGATTAAGAATTTTTTTAAGTAATAATCCATACTTTTATTTTTTTCTCAATTTACCCCCCACTTTATTTATATAGATTGAATCTTTATATTTTTATTTTTATTCATATTAAACCCTTATACTTTTATTAACCCCTTCAATAAATATAATTTCAAAAATTTTAATCAAATATGTTATAATTTAATTATTTATGTTTTATTTTTAATATAAAAATTATAAAAATACTACTAAATACCAAATACTTTTATGAAAATTAAATATAAATTATATAATTATAATTTATTGGTTAATAAAAATTATATTTAATATTATAAAAAATAAAAACTTAAGCAAAATTAAACTAAAATTAAATTTAGTAGAGTTTTACTTAAGATTTTGTTTTTATATTATTAGATCAGAAAATTTCTGAGTGAATTACCTAAACATAAAAGGAAGATTTTCTGTGTGATTTAATTTGAAACTAGATTTGAACTTTTTTTAAGAGTATAGATTTAGATTTATATTGAACAGATTTCTAGAACAGCTTATGGAGCGGGTTCGTCTTATATACTTGCAAACTGTACTATTTTAATTTGGCATAAAATAAAGTATATTGAAACTCCTAAACTTATTGACTTTTTAGTTTTAAGCTCATAAAGTTTCATTTTGTATGTCTAGACTCTTGAGCTTTACAGATTTGAAATTTTAAACCCTTTTGTCAATTTTTTAATAAAAATTATTTTTTTTGGTCCCTGAAATTTTATATTTCTAACATTCATACCATTTTTTATCTTTTAATAATTATATCACTTTTAAAATTTTTTCATCGATAAAAATAAATTCACTTATTTTAATTTCTAATATTTTAAATTAAAAACATAAATTTATGTACGAAGGGGAGGGGAGACAACCAAAATTATAAAAAAGTTTTTACTTATTATTATATAAAAATTGGACAATTTAGTCATTTGCTAATAAAAATTAAATTAAATTAATTAAAATGTAATTATAATTTAATTGAAAGTATATTTCCTATTCTAATTAGATTAACTTCTATTTATCTCTAATAATAATTAAATTAATTAATATATAATTCTAATTTAATTAAAAGTATGTTTCCTATTTTAATTAAGTTAACTTTTATTTATCTCTAACAAAATTAAATTAATTAAATTTTAGTAGTACTTTTGTTAAAAATATATACATTTCTCTATTTTAATTAGGTCTATTTATATTGTATCTAATATAAATTAAATTAGATAACAAAATTTTTTAAGTCTTACTATATTAAATTTAATAAGTAAATAATTAAAATCATAATTTGTTATGACCCATTGTAATATCCCGTGTTTTTAAAATATTTTTACACTGTACCGGGATATGCAGTGTCAATAATTTTGAATATATATGTGATATTTTTACGAGTTAATATGTATTTAAAACCTATTTTAATTATTGTGTATTATTTTCAGTGTTTTACGTAAAATTTCCCCGAACCCGGGACTTGCATTTTCGGGGAAATTTTCACGTAAACAATGTATTATTAATTATTTTAAATGTATTTACGGACTTGCATGAACTCATACATATTTTTAAACTATTAAATAAAGTCAGTGTGTGTATATTTATTTAATTAGGGTTTATTAATTCCCTAATATTTTATTAAGTATTTAATTGTTTAAATTGTTATTTAATTAATTATATTTAGTATAAATTATTAAAATATTAATATTTTTATGTGTGTGGTGTATATTTGATGTGTGTAATTTAATATTATTTTAATATAAAGTATAAAGTATATATATATATACATATATACATCAAAAATCAAAGAATTGCCAAATTACACTTTTGCCCCTCCCTTCTCTTCTTCTTCTTCGGACGCGACTCCCACCTCCACCGTCTGTAACTTCCGTTCGCCGCCGTTCAGAGTGCCTCTCGGTGAGCCACCTCCATCCCCAGCCGTTCCCCGCCGCCAGCAGCCCCCTTTCCCGACGAGTTTGGCCGGAATTAGCTTAGGAGGCCGAAAGTCGAGCTACCGCCGTTTCTCCCTCTTCCGGCCACCGTTTTCGACACCGCCGGTCTCTTTCTTCTCCTTGAGCTCCGGTGAGTGTGATTCTAGCTTTGGTTTGAGCTAAAATGGTCTAGAATTGCTTAGTTTTCGATTTGTAAATTTCGGCCTATTAGTGTTTTCGATTTTTTTGAGCTTCGAATTGGATGATTCATGGAAACTTCCTTCACAAATGTTGTTACTAGTAGCTTAATCTACATGTATGAATTTTTGTATAATTTTTGGAGATTGTTTGGATTTTTGGGTATTTTTGAATATTTTAATATTATTTTCTAATTTTCGGAAATTAATTATTTAAATTATGAAATTGGAGTTTATGGTTGAATTAGGTGTTGAAATGAATTATAGGAATTTATTTGGAATTTTTATGAATTTCTAAGTATTTATTTTTAATTATTGAAGTTTATGTGATTTTGTAAAATTAAGTTAATTGTGTTTTAAATTGAATTTAATTGGTTAATTGAGTTTAATTATTGATATTATTGATAAATATGTTGAGAAAATTAATTTTGGATAATTGTATGATTTTTGGTGAATTTTTGAAGTAATTTAAGTATATTTATATATATAGGGGTATTTTGGTAATTTTACCCTAAATTGTCTAAAAATGTAATTTAATTGGTTTTAATATTTATTTATGGTATAAAAATGATTTCTACAAATTATTTAGTACTTTTAACTAATTAAAACTATTTTTCGGGAATTATTTTCAATTATATATATAATATACGGTTTTTCTAATAAAATGAGTTTTAATCGGTTTTTATAGTGTTTCAAGGTCAATTATGTAATTTTTATTTATAAAATGTATTTCTGTGATTTAAAGATATTTTTGTTATATCTGGAATCATTCTGTGTTTGTGGACCCCGGTCGGTGGACTGTAGTTTGGAGTCCGACCGTGAGATTTTGATTGTGTTGAGCTCGTTTTTCGAAGTGTGTTTCTTTGCAGGGTCGGCTCTACTCTTTTGAGTAGAGAGATGTCCGTTTTACAGGGGAGGTTCTGCCGGATTTTCGGTAGAATTCTCGTAAAACGTGATATCCAATCGAACCCTAATTTTCGATTCTGTGTTTAATACTCTAGATTGAATTCTAGGATTTCTGTTAGGTTTATTCTAATGTCGGTTATTTATTGCTTGTTTAGTTGCGCCGAGACCGAGGGCTAGTGGACCAGGCCCGTCGGACCTGTCTCGTGGAGCGCATTAGGTGAGTTACTATATTATATACATATGCTTAGGATGCATGATTTAGAAAATGCATGTTTTATTTTGACTGAATATGCATAAATAATGTGATTTATATTCAAGTATATTTTTGGTATATAATAAATTATATACATGTTTTGTTAATAAAATATATTTAAAATGTTTTTAAATATATTTTTAGTTTAATTCATGATTTGATTGGATTTATTTGACATATATATACTCAAAATATACCTGGTTTATGTTTGGTATATTTCCAGTATATATATGGTTTATATTGTTGATTTATTTAAATTCATGCATCATGTATTTGTGAATGAATGTTTTATTATTTATTAATGAAGGATATCAATAGAACGTGCTACCTAGTGGGCAGCACTAGGACCGAGTACGTACCGGTACGCCTATAGCTTTAGGCTATATTACTGACTATTTGTGGATATTGATTTGATTATGATTATTGATATGTGTGAGATGTGGTTTGGGTGTGATTGCTGGAGCTCGGTTGACCAAGTGTCTCGGGGCCAATCACACTGGCAGTCAGACTGCTGGAGCTCGGTTGACTTAGTGTCTCGGGGCCAGTCTACTGTCCAAATGGATTAAGTGGATATATTTGGAATAAGTGAGCCTGTATGGTCAGAGTGTTGTTTAACACTATTTTCTGAGGTTGTGATATTCTAGGGTTCTATGTGATCCTTCATAAATTGGGATTTTTCAGTAAAATATATAAAAATGATTTTTCTGCATTTGTGTGTATTTGCCTGTATATATATTAGATATATATATACTGTTGACTGTATGCATTATCACTTAGTGTGTATGTATATATATTATAGTAATTCACTCAGTGAGGTCTGACTCCCCTCCGTTGATTATTTTTCAGGAGAGTCAACTTCCTCAGACCTCAGTAGCAGGTCGATACGCCGGATTTCTTCCGCCCCGGCTTCTTTATGTAAATTGTCTACTTGAGTCTTATTTATTTTATCTAGACACTGCAGTAGTTGTAAATTAAAGTATTGGATTTTATGTACTTTATTTTAAAGAGATGTATTATGTTGAAACTGAATTTGTATTAAATATTATATATATGTGATGAGATGAGTTTTGAAGTAAATCCAGTTGGTATGGATGATATTATGATTTTTATTTTCCGCTGCATTTATTATATGATTATTGTTGTTATGGCGTGATTTATTTTATTTTTAGGCTTGCTACGGGTTCCGGATTCGAAAGAATTCCTGTTCCCTAGCGCCGGTCATGGCCCTTGTTTTGGGTCGTGACAAAGTTGGTATCAGAGCGAAGTTCGTATCAGAGTGGAGTTCTGTGTCAGGGCTTAGTTATGTGAGTTGTGGCCCTAGTTTTTAAGTTGTGTTTTCTGTTGGACTACTGCAGTGTATTAGGTTCGAGTATGTCTTGATGAGTATTCCTTGCTGTAGTTTTCAGCGTTATTCCTCCGTTGTCTGTTTTGTCTGAATCTTTCCATTTGTCTTTTCAGAATGAGGAGGCGAGCGCGTGTCGCTCCACCGGTCGTTGAGGCCGAGGATGATGAGTCTTTTCAGGATGAGGTTTTACCTCCTGAGCCGCCAGTTAGACGTAGAGGTCGTGGCAGGGGTAGACCTCGAGGAGCGGCAGGTCACCGTAGGCAGAGAGAGTTACAGGACGAGGAGCCTGTTGAGCCTGAGTTTGATGTTCCTGTTCCTCCAGTTGTTCAGCCTGCCTATCAGCAGGGTATGTCTGACCCTGAGGCAGCTTTGTTCTATGCCAGAGTTGGCAAGATTGCTTTTGATGGTACTTCTGATCCTTTAGATTTTCTGCATGCGATTGAGACTAGGACTCGGACTGCTCATACCGAGTACCAGCGGATTATGATCGTTGAGTTGTCTGTCGAGGGACCAGCTCTAGATTGGTTCATTCAGATGATCCAGCCTTATATGATGACGATGACATGGGCTCAGTTTCGAGAGCGATTCATGAGGAGATTTTGTCCAGAGCCTCTTCGTTTGAGCTATCGTCTTCGATTGACCAGTATTTCTCGTGGAGATCGATCTGTAAAGGAGTATACCCAAGAGTTCCTTCGTCTGGGTAGATATGCTGAGGATCTGATGCGAGATCAGTATTTCGCGGTTACTACCTATGTCACTGGTTTGGGTTCAGCTTTTGCTGGTATGCCTACAGCAGGTCTTACTCTCGAGTCGGTGATTGAGCTAGCTAAGGAGATTGAGCTGAGGTTAGTTAGGCAGGGAGCGATGCCTGATTATTACCAGTTGGGAGTTCAGTCGAGTGGATTGCAGGCTACTCCGTATTCGAGTTTTCATGTTGGTTCGAGTAGTCAGCAGCGAGGTTCGACTCAGCAGAGTCAGAGACAGCAGCAGCGAGTGCATCGGAGCAGTAGACATGGCCGTGGAGGTCAGCGTAGATCGTTCAGATTTGGATCAGGTGCTTCGAGCAGCAACAGTGGTCGTAGTTCTGGATCAGCGGCCAGTGTTTGTCAGACTTGTGGTAGAGTCCATCAGGGACCGTGTTATCTGACACCACTGACATGCTTCAGATGCGGACAGACAGGACATTTTGCCAGATCGTGTCCTTATTCTGGGTATCAGCAGCAGCAGATTCCACGATTCCCCCAGCAGTCGATTGCTAGTGCAGCGCCCATGCCATTTCAGTGGCCACCAGCCCAGCATCAGAGTTCTACTCAGTTTGTTCCACAGCAGAGTCGTGGTAGAGGTACTAGAGGAGGTGCCAGAGGTGTTGGCCAGGCTTCTACCAGTCAGCAGGGAGGTCGAGGCCAGGCGAGAGTCTTCCATCTGACTCAGCAGGATGCTCAGGCATCTAATGCAGTCGTGGCAGGTATTCTTTCTGTTTGTTACCTGGATGCTTTGGTTTTGTTTGATCCGGGTGCCACGCATTCATTTGTTTCTCCTATTTTTGCTTCTAAATCTTGTTGGCAAGCTTCGAGGATGGCTTTTCCTTTGTCTGTTGCCACTCCTCTGAGTGATTCTTTGGACATCGATATTGTTCTTTCTGGTTGTCCAGTTCTCGTGGGAGATAGAGAATTATCCGCCGATTTGATTTTGTTGGATGTGATGGAGTTTGATGTTATTTTGGGAATGGATTGGTTATCTCAGCACTTTGCCGTGGTAGATTGCAGGAATAAGGAGGTGATTTTTAGAATTCCTGGTGAGGTAGAATTTAAGTTTGTTGGTGACAGGAGTTCAGCACCTCAGAATCTTATTTCGGCTATTGCAGCTAGGAAGTTGTTGAGGAAAGGTTGTCAGGGGTTTTTGGCATTGCTTAGGGATACGTCAGTGGAGAAGTTGTCACTCACAGATGTTCCTGTTGCTTGTGAGTTTCCTGATGTTTTTCCCGAGGAGTTGCCAGGTTTACCACCTCATAGAGAGATTGAGTTCTGTATAGATGTGGTTCCAGGTACTACTCCTATATCTATGCCACCTTATCGTATGGCTCCTGCAGAGTTGAGAGAGTTAAAGGAGCAATTGCAAGAGTTGTTGGATAAAGGTTTTATCAGACCTAGTGTTTCCCCTTGGGGTGCACCAGTCTTGTTTGTGAAGAAGAAGGATGGTACCCTGAGACTGTGCATTGACTATAGAGAGCTGAATAAGGTGACAGTGAAGAACAAGTATCCTCTCCCGAGGATTGATGATTTATTTGATCAGTTACAAGGTGCACAGTTCTTTTCTAAGGTCGACTTGAGGTCGGGTTATCATCAGCTGCGAATCAGTGAATCCGATATTCCTAAGATAGCGTTCCGCACTCGATATGGCCATTATGAGTTTCTGGTGATGTCTTTTGGTTTGACTAATGCACCAACAGCTTTTATGGACCTGATGAACAGAGTATTCAGACCGTATGTGGATCAGTTTGTAGTAGTCTTCATTGATGATATACTAGTATATTCGAGGAGTATGGAAGAGCATGTATATCACTTGAGGATTGTACTACAGACACTGAGAGATCATCAGCTTTATGCTAAATTCTCGAAGTGTGATTTTTGGATGGAGAGTGTTTCTTTTCTTGGACACGTAGTGTCTAAAGAAGGTATTCAGGTTGATCCACAAAAGATTGAAGCAGTATCTGAGTGGCCTAGACCTACTTCAGTTACTGAGATTCGGAGTTTTCTGGGTTTAGCCGGGTATTATAGGCGGTTTGTGCAGGATTTTTCCAGGATTGCAGCCCCTATGACTCGCTTGACTCAGAAGAATGTTAGATTTGAGTGGTCAGAAGCTTGTGAGAATAGTTTTCAGTTGTTGAAGGAGAAGTTGACCACAGCGCCAGTATTAGCTTTGCCTAATAGTGTGGATAAGTTCACAGTTTACTGTGATGCCTCTAGAATTGGTCTTGGTTGTGTGTTGATGCAGAATGGAAGGGTGATAGCCTATGCTTCGAGGCAGTTGAAGAAGCATGAGCAGAACTATCCCACACATGATCTTGAGATGGCTGCAGTAATCTTTGCTTTGAAGATTTGGAGACATTATCTGTACGGGGTGACTTGTGAGATATTTACTGATCACAAGAGCCTTAAGTACATTTTCCAGCAGCGAGATTTGAATCTGAGGCAGAGAAGATGGTTGGAACTGTTGAAGGACTATGATTGCGAGATTCTTTACCATCCGGGTAAAGCTAATGTGGTAGCAGATGCCTTGAGTAGGAAGTCCTCAGGTAGTCTTGCTCACATCAGTGTTGAGAGGAGACCATTGATCCAGGAATTGCATCTGATGGTGGATCAAGGTCTGATGATGAAGATCAGTAGATCAGGTGGACTGTTAGCTCAGTTTAAAGTACGATCTGTACTGAGGGATAGGATTAAAGCAGCTCAGAGCCGAGATCCTATTCTAGAAGAGCTTACAGAGAATGTCAGAGCAGGGAAGTTCACTGATTTCACACTCGATGATGATGGTGTGTTGTGGATCAGTGGTAGATTATGTGTTCCTGATGTGGATGACTTGAGAGAGGAGATTTTAGAGGAAGCACATTCTACAGCCTACAACGTTCATCCAGGTGTTACTAAGATGTACCACAGTATCAGAGATCTATACTGGTGGGATGGATTGAAGAAGGATGTTGCTGATTATGTTGCTAAGTGCTTGACGTGTCAGCAAGTGAAAGCTGAACATCAGAAGCCTTCTGGGAAGCTTCAGCCTCTTCCTATTCCCGAGTGGAAGTGGGAAAGGATAGCTATGGATTTTGTGGTCGGTTTACCTCGTTCGAAGGATGGATACGATTCCATCTGGGTGATTGTAGACAGATTGACGAAGTCTGCACATTTCTTGCCTGTGAAAGCCACATATTCAGTTGCTAGATTGGCGAAGTTGTATGTGAACCATATTGTGTGCCTTCATGGAGTACCGGTGTCCATTGTGTCAGATAGAGGTTCGATGTTTACTTCTCATTTTTGGCAGAAGTTGCAGGAAGCGATGGGCACTAGGTTGGATTTCAGTACTGCTTTTCATCCTCAGACAGATGGTCAGTCTGAGAGGACGATCCAGACACTGGAAGATATGTTGAGGATGTGTGTCTTGGATTTGGGAGGTAGCTGGGATGATCATTTGTCGCTTGTTGAGTTTGCATATAATAATAGCTACCATAGCAGTATTGGCATGGCACCATATGAGGCGTTGTATGGAAGGAAGTGTAGATCCCCGTTGAGTTGGGATGAGATTGGTGAGAGAGCTTTGACTGGACCAGAGATGGTTCAGGATGCTGCAGAGAAAGTCGTCGTGATCAAGCGTTAATTAGAGACCGCAGTTAGTAGACAGAAGAGTTATGCGGATCCTAGGCGCAGAGATGTGGAGTTTCAGGTTGGAGATTTCGTTTTTCTGAAAGTATCTCCGATGAAGGGTGTGATGAGATTTGGCAGGAAGGGTAAGTTAACACCGAGATATATTGGACCGTTTGAGATTCTGGAGAGAGTTGGCACTGTTGCATATCGGTTGGATTTGCCTCCGAGTATGTCACAGGTGCATCCAGTATTTCATATCTCGATGTTGAGGAAGTATATCTCAGATCCTTCACACGTGTTGTAGCCCGACAGTGTAGAAGTGAGTGAAAATTTGACGTTTGTGGAAGAACCTGTGGCGATCGTAGATTTTCAAGTTCGACAGTTGCGATCGAAGCAGATTCCGATGGTCAAGGTTCTGTGGCGTAGCGACAGAGTTGAAGAGCATACGTGGGAGACTGAAGCTGAGATGCGAGCTTCTTACCCGTATCACTTTCCTTCTTGATCTTTTCTTTTTAGAATTCGGGGACGAATTCTTGTAAGGGGGGAAGACTGTAATATCCCGTGTTTTTAAAATACTTTTACACTGTACCGGGATATGCAGTGTCAATAATTTTGAATATATATGTGATATTTTTACGAGTTAATATGTATTTAAAACCTATTTTAATTATTGTGTATTATTTTCAGTGTTTTACGTAAAATTTCCCCGAACCCGGGACTTGCATTTTCGGGGAAATTTTCACGTAAACAATGTATTATTAATTATTTTAAATGTATTTACGGACTTGCATGAACTCATACATATTTTTAAACTATTAAATAAAGTCAGTGTGTGTATATTTATTTAATTAGGGTTTATTAATTCCCTAATATTTTATTAAGTATTTAATTGTTTAAATTGTTATTTAATTAATTATATTTAGTATAAATTATTAAAATATTAATATTTTTATGTGTGTGGTGTATATTTGATGTGTGTAATTTAATATTATTTTAATATAAAGTATAAAGTATATATATATACATATATACAACAAAAATCAAAGAATTACCAAATTACACTTTTGCCCCTCCCTTCTCTTCTTCTTCTTCGGACGCGACTCCCACCTCCACCGTCTGTAACTTCCGTTCGCCGCCATTCAGAGTGCCTCTCGGTGAGCCACCTCCATCCCCAGCCGTTCCCCGCCGCCAGCAGCCCCCTTTCCCGACGAGTTTGGCCGGAATTAGCTTAGGAGGCCGAAAGTCGAGCTACCGCCGTTTCTCCCTCTTCCGGCCACCGTTTTCGACACCACCGGTCTCTTTCTTCTCCTTGAGCTCCGGTGAGTGTGATTCTAGCTTTGGTTTGAGCTAAAATGGTCTAGAATTGCTTAGTTTTCGATTTGTAAATTTCGGCCTATTAGGGTTTTCGATTTTTTTGAGCTTTGAATTGGATGATTCATGGAAACTTCCTTCACAAATGTTGTTCCTAGTAGCTTAATCTACATGTATGAATTTTTGTAGAATTTTTGGAGATTGTTTGGATTTTTGGGTATTTTTGAATATTTTAATATTATTTTCTAATTTTCGGAAATTAATTATTTAAATTATGAAATTGGAGTTTATGGTTGAATTAGGTGTTGAAATGAATTATAGGAATTTATTTGGAATTTTTATGAATTTCTAAGTATTTATTTTTAATTATTGAAGTTTATGTGATTTTGTAAAATTAAGTTAATTGTGTTTTAAATTGAATTTAATTGGTTAATTGACTTTAATTATTGATATTATTGATAAATATGTTGAGAAAATTAATTTTGGATAATTGTATGATTTTTGGTGAATTTTTGAAGTAATTTAAGTATATTTATATATATAGGGGTATTTTGGTAATTTTACCCTAAATTGTCTAAAAATGTAATTTAATTGGTTTTAATATTTATTTATGGTATAAAAATGATTTCTACAAATTATTTAGTATTTTTAACTAATTAAAACTATTTTTCGGGAATTATTTTCAATTATATATATAATATACGGTTTTTCTAATAAAATGAGTTTTAATCGGTTTTTTATAGTGTTTCAAGGTCAATTATGTAATTTTTATTTATAAAATGTATTTCTGTGATTTAAAGATATTTTTGTTATATCTGGAATCATTCTGTGTTTGTGGACCCCGGTCGGTGGACTGTAGTTTGGAGTCCGACCGTGAGATTTTGATTGTGTTGAGCTCGTTTTTCGAAGTGTGTTTCTTTGCAGGGTCGGCTCTACTCTTTTGAGTAGAGAGATGTCCGTTTTACAGGGGAGGTTCTGTCGGATTTTCGGTAGAATTCTCGTAAAACGTGATATCCAGTCGAACCCTAATTTTCGATTCTGTGTTTAATACTCTAGATTGAATTCTAGGATTTCTGTTAGGTTTATTCTAATGTCGGTTATTTATTGCTTGTTTAGTTGCACCGAGACCGAGGGCTAGTGGACCAGGCCCGTCGGACCTGTCTCGTGGAGCGCATTAGGTGAGTTACTATATTATATACATATGCTTAGGATGCATGATTTAGAAAATGCATGTTTTATTTTGACTGAATATGCATAAATAATGTGATTTATATTCAAGTATATTTTTGGTATATAATAAATTATATACATGTTTTGTTAATAAAATATATTTAAAATGTTTTTAAATATATTTTTAGTTTAATTCATGATTTGATTGGATTTATTTGACATATATATACTCAAAATATACCTGGTTTATGTTTGGTATATTTCCAGTATATATATGGTTTATATTGTTGATTTATTTAAATTCATGCATCATGTATTTGTGAATGAATGTTTTATTATTTATTAATGAAGGATATCAATAGAACGTGCTACCTAGTGGGCAGCACTAGGACCGAGTACGTACCGGTACGCCTATAGCTTTAGGCTATATTACTGACTATTTGTGGATATTGATTTGATTATGATTATTGATATGTGTGAGATGTGGTTTGGGTGTGATTGCTGGAGCTCGGTTGACCAAGTGTCTCGGGGCCAATCACACTGGCAGTCAGACTGCTGGAGCTCGGTTGACTTAGTGTCTCGGGGCCAGTCTACTGTCCAAATGGATTAAGTGGATATATTTGGAATAAGTGAGCCTGTATGGTCAGAGTGTTGTTTAACACTATTTTCTGAGGTTGTGATATTCTAGGGTTCTATGTGATCCTTCATAAATTGGGATTTTTCAGTAAAATATATAAAAATGATTTTTCTGCATTTGTGTGTATTTGCCTGTATATATATTAGATATATATATACTGTTGACTGTATGCATTATCACTTAGTGTGTATGTATATATATTATAGTAATTCACTCAGTGAGGTCTGACTCCCCTCCGTTGATTATTTTTCAGGAGAGTCAACTTCCTCAGACCTCAGTAGCAGGTCGATACGCCGGATTTCTTCCGCCCCGGCTTCTTTATGTAAATTGTCTACTTGAGTCTTATTTATTTTATCTAGACACTGCAGTAGTTGTAAATTAAAGTATTGGATTTTATGTACTTTATTTTAAAGAGATGTATTATGTTGAAACTGAATTTGTATTAAATATTATATATATGTGATGAGATGAGTTTTGAAGTAAATCCAGTTGGTATGGATGATATTATGATTTTTATTTTCCGCTGCATTTATTATATGATTATTGTTGTTATGGCGTGATTTATTTTATTTTTAGGCTTGCTACGGGTTCCGGATTCGAAAGAATTCCCGTTCCCTAGCGCCGGTCATGGCCCTTGTTTTGGGTCGTGACACCCATATTTTTAAATTATTTTATTTTAAAATGAGATATGCAGTGTTAATAAAAATTGAAAAATTTTATTGATTTATTTTCATTATTTGTGATTAATTATTATTATTTTATGTTTAAATAAATTTCCTACGTAAATATATTATTTTTGTTCGTTTAATTTGCTTGATCATTTTAATATTATTATTTCTATTATTGTTTTATCAAATTTCACTATTTATTTTGTTATTAAATTATTTTATTATTTGTATTGTTATTATTTAGTGTTAATTCATTTTATGTATATACATATTAATGTATGTGATATATATATATATATATATATATATATATATATATATGAGATATTTTATTATTGTGTGGTGAGAATATATATATGTGTGTGATTATTGTGTGTTATATATATATGTGTGTATATATATATAAAAGATATTTTTATTTTTATGTGGTGGAGATTTTTTTTAATATAAAATTTTATTATTATATTAATATATATTATGTGTGTGAATTTGTGTTAGTATATATATATATATATATATATATATATATATATATATATATATATATATATATATATATAAGCATTAGATTTAAACAATGATGGGACAAAATATTGGGCCATTCTTTTCTTCTTTTCTATCACAACATTTTTTTTCTTATCTTTATTGCACTTCTTCACCTTCACCGTGCATCACCATTCACCTTACCGGAGCACCACCAACCACCAATCACCACCACTTGTCATCATCAACTCCCCTCTTCTTCTCCTTCCTCTCTATCACCTAGCTGAGCATCCGAAGTTGTTGGAAACCACCGAAGATAGCGACTACACCGAGAGGCTCCATGAACATCGGTACCATTTTCGATCACCATAGCTCACACTCTTGAGCTTGTTAGAATCCTTGAGCTGTGTAGAAGCCATTTCCAAGATTGGTTCAAGCTCAAATTTGTCCATTTGTAAGCTTTGTTTAGATTTTAGTTTATGTCCATTTTCATTTTTATTTTTTTAGCTTGAATCTTGAAAAATCTCTTTACAAATGTGATTCCTAGTAGCTTAATCTACCTCTATGAATTTTTTTTGATTTTTAGAATTTATTTTTGATTTTTGTGAATTTTTGAATATTTTATTATTATTTTATTAATTTTCATAAATTAATTTATTAAATTATAAAATTGGTTGATTTAGTGATATTATATATTTTTATTGATTTTGGTGTTGAGAAATTAATTTTTGAGAATATTATATAATTTTTATGAATTTTTGTAGTTTATGTCAATATTGGAAAATTAGGTTAGAGTTGGATTTTTGTTGAAATAATGGTTTAAATATGTTTTTTAATTAATATTAGAAATATATACGATGAGAAAATAATTTTTATGCATTTATAGAATTTTTATAGAATTTTTTAGTAATAATAGTATATTATATGTATATTTTTGTATTATAGGGGTAAATACGTAATTTTGTGCTAATTATAGCTAAATAATATATTTTAGTTGGTTTTAATAATATTTAAGGAATTAAAAGGATTTTTACAAATCATTTACTATTTTTAACTAATTAATACTAATTTTCAAAAATTATTTTCAAATAATATATTGTATATTATTTTGGTAATCAAATGGGTTTTAAACTAATTTTATTATATAATTAAACTATTTAGCAATTAAATGTGAATTTTATTAATTAGAATTAAGTTGTGTTTTTTGGTTGGGTTGTGAACTCGGTCGAGCTAAATGCAATATTGGAGAGCCGACCTGAGTATGGTTGAGTGTGAATGCTAAAAGTGCGTTTTTCTATGTAGGAATGACTCTACTTATGGTAGAGAGATGTCCGTTTTACAAGGGAGACTCTGCCGAAATTTTGATAAATTTTCTTGTAAAATGTGACATCTTCCATAATTTCTTAGCATAAATTGGGGTATTCCAATCTATCGAGTCTTATCCGATTTTTTCCGAGTCATTCTAGAGTCTCGTAAATTTTATTATTTTCCCTTCTTATTCCATAAGTATGATTTTAAAAACGAATATGTTATTTTTAGAGAGAACTGGAGTGAGAGCTTCTGGATCGAGGCAGACGCGCGGTCGTCAACCGTCTCGCTTATCCTGTAAGTTAATAAACTAATATATGCATGTGTTTTCTTAAAATTATGTGCGCTCATATTTTTAGTATTATTTACATTATCGATTTGAAGTAAATGTTGTTATTGCGAATTTTATTGCAATTTATTTAATTATTTAAAAACTAGTTTTGAGAAATTTTGGTAGAACGGGCTACCTGGTGGGTTTCACCAGGACCGTGTACATATGGTGGAGATTGATAAATGGATCCAAAATATGTATGACTTGTGGTTATAAAATGGGATGGGTTGCCTCGGTAGAAGCCTCTGCTCTCGGGGACTGCCAGTGATGTGGAAAGTTAAGAATGAACTAGGATGGGTGCCTCAGTGGATGCCTTAGCTCTCAGGTACCGCCAATGCCATGTGCTTGGATTAAGTGGATGACTGCGGCTTGATGCCTTGATTGATGCCTCTACTCTCGGGGACCGGCAGTCCATTTAGATTAAGTGGATGATTGCGGCTTGATGCCTTGATTGATGCTTCTGCCCTCAGGGACCGACAATCCATTTAGATTAAGTGGGCCCAGTTGGCTATTTAGAATTAGGTTTAGGGTTCTACTGAAATTTTTTAAAAGCTATAAACGTAGAAATTATTTATACTGTATCTATACGGTTTTCAAATCGTATAGCTCTTTTATTAACTTACTCAGTGAGGTCTGACTCCCCTCGATTTATTTTTTTTAGGAGTTTGGGAGTTTGACCTCAGATCGACTCTACGTCGGATTTCTTCATCACCGATTTTGCTATATATGTCATTACGAGCTGTAACATTCTTAGAAATTCTAGAACACTGCAGTAGTAATTGTATTAAGAATTTGTAATACTTAATTATCCTTGTGTACTGAGACAATATTTGTATAACTGAAGTTTATTTATTTTATGCACTATGATATTATGGTTTAAATTATATTGAGAAAAATCAGTTTGATAATGTGAATTGTGATTTAATTATTTATTTTAAGGTTTTAAAGTTTAAATATTCCACATTTTTCTTTTAAGGCTTACTACAGGATTCAGTAGCTTTATGCTTTCCCATTCCTTAGTGTCGGTCACGTGCTCTAGGTTTGAGTCATGACAAAGTTGGTATTAGAGTGTGGTTCGATTAATTGTCACTGTTTGTCTTTCCGGTGTAACTACTTCCGTACATTAGGTTGATAATTGTCTTTGTGATATCCTTGTTTATAAATTCTGCGTATGTGTTAAATACCCTTGCCTTGTTTTGAATTAGGTTTTCTTTGTCTTTTTCAGAATGAGACATGTGTGAATAGGCCCCGTTATCGATGCAACATTTGTGCTTAATGAGCAGTCCGTACATGATGAGACTCTTCCTTTTACTCCATGTCATAGAGGCAAAGGTAGAGGTAGAGGTAGAGGTAGAGTTAGGATAGTTGCAGTTGAGGTTCATAATCAACCGCCAGTAGAGCCTGAAGCTCCAACTGTAGACCCCATGACTTTTGCAGCTGGTCTAGCAGGAATTATTCAAGGTCTTGTAGCTTTGAATCAGGTCTTAGACTTCATTAATGCTATTGAGGCACATACAAGGACAGGACATACAGACTACCAGAAAATCATGATTATTGAGTTGTCAGTCTAAGTGGCAGCCCAAGATTGGTTTATGTAGTCAATTCAGCTGTTCATGCATGAGTTAACTTGGCTAGAGTTTAAGGATCGCTTTTAAGATTTGTCAGTCCTCTAGCCACCAGGGATGCCTACAGGTGGCAGTTGCTTCATATCAAAATAGGGGATAGGTCTGTTAAGGACTACACTAGGGAGTTTAACAGGTTGTCCCGACACGCAGAGGATATAAGCAGAGATCCCCATAGAGCAGTTGAGTTGTATGTTACTAGTTTGGGGCCAGCTTTTGTTGGTATACGTATCGAGGACCACACCTTAGAGAGTGTGATAGAAGAGGCCCATCCAATTGAGAGGCGACACATCCGTTAGGGTACCATGATAGATCCTTACGTAGTTGGTGGTAGTGGATATGGTGTAGCTCCTGGGTACCAGCAGTTAGTATTTTAGGTTGGTAGCACGAGTCAACAGGCTAAGGGTAGTTCACAACATGGTGGTAGAAGGTCCAGAACACACGAAGTGGGTCGACATGGTTATGCCACGAACAGAAAAAGTGGCAGAGGTCACAGATTAGGTACTGGAGTTAGCAGCAGTAGCAGTGGGCAGAGCTCCGAACAGGGTAGTTCTAGGTTTGGAGCCAATGCATGTGCCAGTTGTGGCCGATTTCATCAAGGCCCATGTCATATGTTATCTGGTGCTTGCTTTAGATGTGGGTAGGTTGGTCATCTTGCCAGAGCTTATCCTTACTCTGGATATCAGCCACAATATACCCAGGGTTCATCTTTATCAGTGGCTCAGCCTTTCTATTTGATGCCACAACAGTACAGAGCACCAATACAGCCACAGCAGAGACCGCTACAATTTATGGGCCAACAGGGCCGAGGTTCAATTGGTAAACCTAGTGGTCATAGTTTTGTGCAGCCTTCGACATCTCAGTAGGTAGGTCGTGGTCAGGCACATGTTTTCACTATAATACCACAGGATGCTCAGATTTCTAATGCAGTAGTCGCAGGTATTCTCTCAGTTTATTCTTATGATGCTAAAGTATTGTTTGACCCTGGCGCTTTACATTTTTTCATATCCCCCGTGTTTGCTTCGAGAATCGAGTGGCAGCCTTCCAGGTTATCGTTTCCTCTATCTGTATCAACTCCTCTTAGTGACGAGTTGGAGATAGATATTTTCTTTCCTTCTTGTTTGGTGTTAATTGAAGGTAGAGAATTGTTGGCGAATTTGGTGTTGCTTGATGTGTTGGAATTTGATGTCATCTTGGGTATGGTTTGGTTGTCGAGATATTATGCTTCTATGAATTATCGGGAAAAAGAATTGGTGTTCAGAATCCCGAATGAAGAAGAGTTTTATTTTAAAGGTGAAAGGAGCTCCATGCCTCGAAATCTCATTTTTGCCATTACAGCCTGGAAGATGCTTAGAAGGGGTTGTCAAGACTACTTGGCAGTAGTAAAAGATATTGAGACAGAGAAAGGGGTAATTGAACAAGTGTTAATGGTGCATGAATTTTTAGATGTCTTCCCTGAAGAATTACCGGGATTACCACCACATAGGGAGATATAGTTCTGTATCGATGTTATACCTGGTATAGATCCTATTTCTATATTAACCTATAGAATAACACCAGCTGAATTACAGGAGCTGAAGGAGTAGTTGCAGGAGTTACTCGATAAGGGTTTCATAAAGCCCAATACATCGCCTTGGGTGCTTCGGTGTTATTTATGAAGAAGAAGGATGATAGCCTTTGACTCTGTATTGATTACAAGCAGTTGAACAAGGTCACCATCAAGAAAAAGTATCTACTTCCAAGCATCGATGACTTATTCGATCAGCTTCAGGGTGCTACATGCTTCTCCAAGATAGACTTGAGGTCTGGGTATCATCGGTTGAGGATCAGAAGTGGTGATGAGCCTAAGGCAACATTTCAGACGAGATATAACCACTACGAGTTCCTGGTAATGTCCTTTGGGTTGACCAATGCTCCAACAACCTTTATGGACTTAATGAATCGGGTGTTTAGGCTATTTTTGGCCCATTTTATAATAGTCTTCATTGATGACATCTTGGTTTATTCTAAGAGTGAAGTTGAGTATGTTATGCATCTGAGAAGGGTGCTTCAGACTTTAAGGGAGCAAAGGTTGCATGCCAAGTTTTTGAAGTGTGACTTCTGGTTAAATCAAGTGGCATTTTTAGGCCCTGTGGTTTCTAAGGATGGCATACAAGTCGACCCCAAAAAGATAAAAGCTATTACAGAATGGCCGAGGTCAATTACAGTTAGAGAAGTACGGAGTTTCCTGGGTCTAGCGGGCTACTACAGGAGATTTGTGAAGGACTTCTCCAAAATTGCCGCACCTTTGACAAGGTTGACCCAAAAGAGTACTAAGTTTGTGTGGACAGACAGATACGAAGAGCACTTCCAGTTATTAAAGGATTTGTTGATGTCAGCTCCAATTCTGACTTTTTCCTCTGGAAATAAAGGGTATACGAGGTATTGTGATGCTTCCAGAGTAGGAATGGGCTGTGCATTGATGCAAAATGGCCAAGTAATTGCATATGCTTTAAGGTAGTTGAAGAAACAAGAGCAAAACTATCTTACTTATAACCTGGAGATGGCAGCTGTTGTGTTTGCTTTGAAGATATGGAGGCATTACTTGTGAGATTTACACCGATCACAAGAGCTTGAAGTATATCTTCCAGCAAAGGGACTTGAACTTGAGGTAGAGAAGATGGATGGAACTCCTTAAGGACTATTACTGTTCCATTTTGTACCATCTAGGCAAGGCGAATGTTGTTGCCGATGCCTTAAGTAGGAAGTCAGCGGGCAGTCTTGCCCACATCAGCTTAAATAGGAGGCCTATTATCAAGGAGATGCATGAATTGATTAATCAAAGGTTGTAGATGAAAGTTACTAAAAAGTGCCTTTTAGCTCAATTCAGGGTACGATCAATATACTCGGATCGAGTTAAGGCAGCTCAGAATAGAGACCCGCAGTTACGGAGGATTACATATGAAGTGCAACAAGGGTAGTCAAAAGATTTTGTGGTTGACAGGGAAGGTGTGTTGCGTTTGGGTACTGGGATTTATGTGTTGGATGTTGATGACTTGAGGAAAGAAATTATGGAAGAGGCACATTTTTCTGCTTATAGTATCCATCCAGGTTCTACCAAGATGTATCATGACTTGAAAGATATATATTGATGGAATGGAATGAAAAAGGATATTACAGAGTTTGTATCTAGATGCCTGACTTGTCAGCAAGTGAAGCTTGAACATCAGAGACCTTCGAGATTGTTGCAACCTAAGCCAATTCCCAAATGGAAATGGGATATGATAGCTATGGACTTTGTGACGGGATTACCTCGGACTATAGGAGGCTATGATGCTATTTGGGTGATTGTTGATAGGCTAACTAAGTCAGCACACTTTCTACCAGTGAAGAAGACATACTCTACTGATAGACTAACAAGAATTTCTGTCAATAGGATTGTTTGTTTACTTGGGGTACCGGTAAGTATAGTGTCGGACAGAGGAGCCACATTCACCTCAGTCTTTTGGCAAGAATTACACAAAGCTTTGGGCATCATACTGGATTTCAGTACAGCCTTCCATCCTCAGACAGATGGTCAGTCAGAAAGGACCATCTAGACTTTAGAAGACATGCTGAGGATGTGTGTAATTGATTTTGGAGGACAGTGGGATTCATACTTGCCACTGATTGAGTTTGCCTACAATAATAGCTATCATGCTAGCATTGAAATGGCTCTATATGAGGCACTGTACAGTAGGAAGTGCAAATCACCATTATGTTGGGAGATTGGTGAGAGGCAGCTGACAGGTTTGGAGTTGGTACAGGTGACTTCAGAAAAAGTTCCCATTATATAGCAGAGATTGAAGACAACCTTCAGTAGATAGAAGAGCTATGCTGACCCTAGGAGAAAGGATGTATCCTTTATGGTTAGAGATATGGTGTTCCTGAAAGTGTCTCCAATGAAAGGAGTCAAGAGATTTGGCAAGAAGGGTAAGCTAGCTCCTAGATATATTGGATCGTTTGAGATTTGGTCAAGAGTGGATGAAATGGAGTATAGGTTGGTTTTGCCACTAGAATTGTTAAGAATCCACCCTGTATTTCATGTATCTATGCTGAGGAAATACATTCCTGACCTATCTCATATTCTGCAACCTCAAGCCGTAGAGCTTAGTGATGATCTTACCTACAAAGAGTATCCGGTGACGATTGTGGATCGCCAAAATCGACAGTTACGAACCAAGGAGATACCGATAGTGAAAGTGTTGTGGAGTAACCATACTGCCGAGGACTATACTTGGGAGACTGAAGCTGGGATGCGAGCTTCTTACTCGTATCTCTTTCCTCATTGATTCTTGTAAGTTATTGTTTTCTTGAATTCGGGGATTAATTCTTATAAAGAGGGGAGACTGTTATGACCCATATTTTTAAATTATTTTATTTTAAAATGAGATATTCAGTGTTAATAAGATTTGAAAAATTTTATTGATTTATTTTTGTTATTTATGATTAATTATGATTATTTTATGTTTAAATAAATTTCCTATGTAAATATATTATTTTTGGCCGTTTAATTTGATTGATTGTTTTAATATTATTATTTCTATTATTGTTTTATCAAATTTCACTATTTATTTTGTTATTAAATTATTTTATTATTTGTATTGCATTATTTAATGTTAATTCATTTTATGTATATACATATTAATGTATGTGTGTGTGTGTATATATATATATATGAGATATTTTATTATTGTGTGGTGAGAATATATATATGTGTGTGATTATTGTGTGTTATATATATAAGATATTTTTATTTTTATGTTAATTTTTTTTAATATAAAGTTTTATTATTATATTAATATATATTATGTGTGCATGTGTGTGAATTTGTGTTAGTAAATATATATATATTTGGTCAAAGCATTAGATTTAAACGAGGATAGGACAAAATATTGGGCCATTCTTTTCTTTCCTTCTTTTCTATCACAATATCTTTTTTCTTCTCTTTACTGCACTTCTTCACCTTCACCATGCATCACCATTCACCTCACCGGAGCAACACCAACCACCAACCACCAATCACCACCACTTGTCATCATTAACTCCCCTCTTCTTCTCCTTCCTCTTTGTCACCTATCTGAGCATTGGAAGCCGTTGGACACCACCAGAGATAGAGATTACACTGAGAGGCTCCATGAACGCCGATACCATTTCCAGTCACCGTAGCTCACACTCTTGAGCTTGTTGGAATCCTTGAACTATGTAGAAGCCATTTCCAAGCTTGATTCAAACTCATATTTGTCCATTTGTAAATTTTGTTTAGATTTTAGTTTATATCCATTTTTGTTTTTATTTTTTTTAGATTGATTTAGCTTGAATCTTGCAAACGCTCTTTACAAATGTGATTCCTAGTAGCTTAATCGAAGTCTATGAATTTTTTTTTTGATTTTTGGAATTTATTTTGATTTTTATTAATTTTTGAATATTTTATTATTATTTTATTAATTTTCGTAAATTAATTTATTAAATTATAAAATTGGTTGATTTAGTGATATTCTATATTTTTATTAATTTTGGTGTTGAGAAATTAATTTTTGAGAATATTATATAATTTTTATGAATTTTTATAGTTTATGTCAATATTGGAAAATTAGGTTAGAGTTGGATCTTTGCTGAAATAATGGTTTAAATATGTGTTTTAATTAATATTAGAAATATATATGATGAGAAAATAATTTTTATGCATTTATATAATTTTTATAGAATTTGTTTTAGTAATAATAGTATATTATGTATATTTTTGTATTAAAGGGGTAAATACGTAATTTGTGCTAATTATAGCTAAATAATATATTTCAGTTGGTTTTAATAATATTTAAGGAATTAAAAGGATTTTACAAATTATTTACTATTTTTAACTAATTAATACTAATTTTTGAAAATTGTTTTCAAATAATATATTATATATTATTTTGGTAATAAAATGGGTTTTAAACTAATTTTATTATATAATTAAACTATTTAAGCAATTAAATGTGAATTTTATTAATTAGAATTAAGTTGTGTTGTTTAGTTGGGTTGTGAACTCGGTCGAGCTAAATGCAGTATTGGAGAACCGACCCGAGTATGGTTGAATGTGAATGCTAGAAGTGCGTTTTTTCTATGCAGGAATGATTCTACTTACGGTAGAGAGATGATTCTACTTATGGTAGAGAGATGTCCGTTTTACAATGGAAACTCTACTGAAATTTCGGTAGATTTTCTAGTAAAACATGATGTCTTTCGTAATTTTCTAGCAGAAATTGGGGTATTCCAATCTATCGAGTTTTATTTGGTTTTTCCCAAGTCATTCTAAAGTCTCATAAATTTTATTAATTTTCTTTCTTATTCCATAAGTATGATTTTAAAAATGAATATGTTATTTTAGAGAGTACTGGAGCGGGAACTTTTGGATTGAGGTAGACGTGCGGTCGTCAGCTGTCTCGCTTATCCTGTAAGTTAATAAACTGATCAGTGCGTGTGTTTTCTTTAAAATTGTGTGCGCTCATATTTTTAGTATTATTTACATTATCGATGTGAAGCAAATGTTGTTATTGAGAATTTTATTGCAGTTTATTTAATTATATAAAGACTAATTTTGAGAAATTTTGGTAGAACGGGCTACCTGGTGGGTTTCACCAGGACCGTGAGCACATGGTGGAGATTGAGAGATGAATTCAAAATATGTATGACTTATGGTTATAAATTAGGATGAGTGCTTTGGTAGAAGCCTCTGCTCTCGAGGACCGCCAGTGATGTGGAAAGTTAAAAATGGACTGGAATGGATGCCTCAGTGGATGCCTTAGCTCTCGGGTATCGCCAGTGCCATGTGCTTGGATTAAGTGGATGACTGCGGCTTGATGCCTCTGCTCTCAGGGATCGACAATCCATTTAGATTAAGTGGGACCAATTGACCATTTAGAATTGGGTTTAGAGTTCTATCGAGATTTTTCAAAAGCTATGTATGTATATATGTTATAAATTATTTTTACTATATCTATACGATTTTCAAAAAGGTTTTCAAACCGTATAGTTCTTTTATTAACTTACTCAGTGAGATTTTACTCCCCTCAATTTATTTTTTTTAGGAGTTTGGGAGTTCGACCTCAGATCGACTCTACGCCAGATTTCTTCATCACCGGTTATACTATGTAGGTCATTACGAGCTATACTAGTCTTAAAAATTCTAGAACACTGCAATAGTAATTATATTAAGAATTTGTAATACTTAATTATCCTTGTGTACTGAGACAATATTTGTATAATTGACGTTTATTTATTTTATGCACTATGATATTATGGTTTAAATTATATTGAGAAAAATCAGTTTGATAATGTGTATTGTGATTTAATTATTTATTTTAAGGTTTCAAAGTTTAAATATTCTGCGTTTTTCTTTTAAGACTTAATACGGAATTCAGTAGTTTTATGCTTTCCCATTCTCTAGTGCCGGTCACATGCCCTGGATTTGGGTCATGACATAATTAATGAAATTATAAATTAATTAATTATGAAAGATTGTGGTGTTTAAATAGAAATTTTATAAAGAGTATAATAAATTACTATATTATAACTCTATCATATATGTAAAATTATATTATTGTTTTAAAAAAATTAAAAGGGTGTTGTACAATTATTCACATAAAAATTTTATTCAAATTGCAATAAATTACTATATTATAAGTTAACACTATTAAAATTGAAAAATTAGCTTGAGATATAAATAAAAAGATACTTTTATTATTTTTAAATACTTATTAAATTAAAGTTTAGTAAGTCAATAATTATAATTAAATTATTTAAAATTTTTATTTGTCTTGTGTCTCTAATCATATTTTAAAAAGTAAAGCATATAATTTGTTCGATAGTAGTATTCCTATAAGAAAAGTATTATAATTATTTTTTTATTTCTTTTTATCAAATTTAATAAAAATAGTTAAAGTTTAATTAATTAATTTTTATCATTTACTTATTAGCTGAAATAAAAAAAATTACACTAAATTACTTTTTGAGTAAATAAAATTATTAATATTAAAAATATTGAAGGAAACTCAAATAAAAAATTTAATAAAATTGTTATAAATTAAAAATTTAATGAGATTGTAATATTTAAATTGTTACATAAAAAACATAACTTTTTATTTAAAATATTTTATTAAGAAAATAAGTAATAATTTTTATTATTATAATATTTTTTATATAAAATTAAGTATAGAATTAAGAAAAATATTAATAATAATAAATATTAAAGAAATATCATATAATTATTTAAATAAAAAATTTATCAAAATTATAATGAATTATAACTATATTTAGTTAATATCAAATTATTATATAAATAACTAACATTTTTATTTTTTAAAACTTTTATTTAATAATAATAATAATAATAATATTAAAATATATATTTAATAATTATTTACTGTCACAAGTTTAAAATTTTTTTATTCACACGCATGATTTTATATATATATATATATAAGGAATTAATGGCTAACGACGGCAAAAATCTTCAACCATCTATTACCTACCTACTTTAGATCTGCAACAATTTTAAATTATATGGAAGCTCATAGTCTTCCCTGTATTGGATTATCTACAACTTTCTATTCTTACAAGATTGAGGAGATTCTGCAGTGGGTATTTAATTGAATTTTAATATCTCAGAGAATTGAGAATAAGCAGCTGCAATGATTTGATAAACTTTGCAGTCACTAATAATAATGGAGATGGTGGTGCAGATATAGAAGTTGACACAGAGAACTTTCTTTTCAATCATATGGTATTTTATTTATTTACTTATTTTCTTTTTTTTTTCCATCTCTCATATGCATTATTTAGTTATTTATATATTATACATTGAAATCATATGATTAATAAAAAGTATTAGCATTAATTCCCTAAGTTGCGTATTAATTAATTAACAAAAAAGTCACGAGCTACACATTGAAAGCCTATGAGTTTCATATTACATTTTATTCTTTTTATATACAAGAAATCAAAGATGATCAGAAAAAAAATCTCAAATAAACACAAAACAACAAAAAGTATTAGGATTAATTAATTTAGCCTAGTAAACCTTACTTTTTTTTAACAATATATTACTATCTTTTTGAGATTTGTCCTATTAAACTACTACAAGTTTGATTGTTACAATTAATTTGGTCAAATTGAAATTAAAAATAAAAATTGTATTTGGTTCCTGAATTTTTGATAAAATATTAAACCAATTCAAAATAAATTTTTAATTCAATTATGATATTTTTTCTTTTCTAATCTCAATGTATTTTCAAATAATAATGAATAATCCGCTTCGTATCACATTTTTCTTTGCAAGACATGGAGTAAAGGCAAGCAATTCTTTTTTCAATTGTTACAATAGAAAAAAGAATTGGTTCAACTCCTATTGCCTAACCTCTTTCTTGTCAAAACTTAGCTTTTGCTGTATAGTGCAAGGAGTAAAAGGTCTCTGAAATATCGATGTACACATAGATGGACGTGAAATGGACAGCGTTTAGAGCTAGATTGAATTCCCATGCGCCAACACCATTTTGACCAACAAATTAATGATGACAGCTGATGCAAAATCTTACTTCAACTTGGCAACCAAGAAACAAAGCTTGAGTCAAACATTTCTGCCATCAATATGACTATCAAGAAATTTCTGTGTACTTTATGATAAGATAATATAAAGAAAAGTAGTAGCCTATAAAACAGGAAGATACTTGGGAAATGAAATCTGAAGCATTAGCATCCCTTCAAACAAAAAGATAACTATACCTTTCTTTTACTTCTCTTCTGTTTTGTGAGGCCACATGGATTCACAACAAAACCAGCTTCATATCATGCTCTTCCCTTGTATGGCTCATGGTCACATGATTCCAACCGCAGACATGGCCAGACTGTTTGCAAGGCGTGGAGTCAAGACAACCATTGTTACTACTCCTCTCAATGCGCCTACCTTCTCTAGAACAATTGAAAGAGAGAGAGAATCAGGTGCGCAAATCAAAATTCAGATCATAAAATTCCCTTCTGTCGAGGCAGGCCTGCCGGATGGATGTGAGAATGTAAGCTCCCTGGTTACTCCTGATATGAATCTAAAGTTCCTTCATGCGGTTAGCCTGCTTCAACAACCGCTTGCAGAGGTGCTGAAAGCATGCCAACCTGATTGTCTTGTGGCAGACATGATATTTACATGGGCTACAGAGGTTGCAGGCAAGCTTGGGATTCCAAGGTTGTTCTTTTGCTATTTGTGTTTTTGATTGCCTTCGACGATATCAACCCCACAAAACAGTAGTGTCTGATCTTGAACCCTTTGTAGTGCCTGGCCTGCCGGATCAAATAATCAAGACAAAACTATAGTTGCCAACATATTATAGAGATGAAATGACTAGTGATTTTGAAAAGCTGATGGATCAAATTATGGAATCTGATCTTAACTGCTACGGAGTACTCATGAGTAGTTTTCAAGGGCTAGAACCAGCTTATGCAGAATATTATAGAAAAGTAATGGGGAGGAAGGCATGGCATGTTGGCCCTCTCTCACTTTGCAACAAGGACATGGAAGATAAAGCACAGAGAGGAGATCAAGCCTCCATTGATGGACATGAGTGTCTGAGATGGCTGACTCCAAGAAACCAAAGTCAGTTCTGTATATATGTTTTGGGAGCATCATGGAATTTTCTGCCGCTCAGTTGCTTGAAATTGCTATGGCTCTTGAAGCTTGTAAACAGAACTTTATTTGGGCTGTGAAGAAAAAACTGAAGAATCATGAAGAAATGGAAGAGTGGTTGCCAGAAGGATTCGAGAAGAGAATGGAAGGGAAGGGTTTGATCATAAGGGGATGGGCACCGCAGGTTTTGATTCTTGATCATGAAGCTGTTGGAGGGTTCATGACTCACTGTGGATGGAACTCAACACTGGAAGGGGTGAGTGCAGGGGTGCCAATGGTCACATGGCCACTCTATGCAGAGCAATTTGATAATGAATTGCTGATTACAAATGTTCTAAAAATTGGATTTGGAGTAGGTGTCCAAGAATGGTCAAGATATGAGAAAAAAATTTTGATAAAGAAGGAAGACATAGAGAAGGCTGTGATTAAGTTGATGGGTGGTGAAGAAGCTGAGGAAATAAGAAACAGGGCTACTGAACACAAAGAGATGGCACGAAGAGCTGTTGAAGAAGGAGGATCATCATACTCTGACATAAGTTCATTCCTAGAAGAACTGAGGGCCCTAAAGAAAAGCAAAGCGATGGCTAATTAGAATTTACCAAATTGCTACTATAAAAGCTACATATAAGAACAAGAAAACAAGGTACAGAGGAATTTTCATGCTCTATTGTAATAAAGTGAATAAACGTCTTGGGGCCTAATAGCTATTTTTAGTGAAATGATTATCCAAAAGAATGTTAAAAATGCAAAAACTAGATTCTTTACAAACTACAGAATGTGTATGATCCGTTTGAAGAGAAGCAAACATACTAGAAAAGACTAATCCTGTTTCAGTTCCAAGCCCTGTTCTTTTCCATGGAGAGAGAGGGCCAAGAAAATACTAGGAAAGACTAAAGAGCCTAGCATCCTAATGAACTCAAACATCCTTGAAAAGCTTTAAAGAACACCTCAAAACGCTGCTCAGTTATAGCAGAAACCTGAATCAAACAGGGTGTCCTATATAATTGCTATATGGTTAAACGCTATTAGTCATACACTTCTAATTTGGAAACCTAAACCCAGAAACCTTCTCTTCCTTATTTCCGACATGGACAGCGATATTGTCAAGCTTACTGCAGAGAAGGCCAGAGACATGGCCGAGGAGTTTTTCAAGCTTGGAAACATGGATATGGCTTTTAAGAAATCTTATTGCTGCAAAAGAATTCAATCCAAGCCTTCCTCAGATCGAAGAATTCTACACTGCTTATATGATTCAACAGTTATCTTCCAACAAGAAAAGCTTATATAAAATTCTTGGCGTTGTTGATGATCCGTCCACTGCAGACACCATCGCCATGAAGTCGCATTACAAGAAAGGAGCCCTCGTTTTGCATCCTGATGGAAACAAGTCGGTTGCTGCTGAAGGAGCTTTCAGGATTGTTAAATCTGCTTTTGATACTTTAACTGATCCTAAAAAAAGAATGGTTTATGATTCTCTTGTGGGTTTCCGTTCCACGTTCCACAAATCCAAACAAATCAGCATCAAATCAAAACCATAACCATAAACGACCTTCATCGCCGCCATATTATGGTCAAACCACGAAGAAATCAGCACCTAATCCTGCTCCTTCACCATCATCAGGCGATTGGGTGAAAATCAGACTTCCCAAGGTTTCGAATACAAGCACTCCTGCTGCTTGTCCTATCTTCCAAAGTAATGGAAGCAGGCGATGTGATGTCTCTTACTGCCATGTAAAGTTGCCCCCAAGATTCTGCGTTTATGGATTGTAAGAACTTCTCATTGTAATTCTAGTTTCTTTAGCTTGGGCACAGATATATGCTTTTTTCAGATCTGTAAAGCCTTTAAACCCTTTTGAATGGAATGAAATTATTACTCCAAATTAGATGTGTATGATCAATTACTTCAACTGTAAAGCAATTATATAGGACATCCACCTTTACTGTGTGTTTGATTCAGGTTTCTGCTATAATTGAGCAGCGTTTTGATGTGTTCTTTAAAGCTTTTCAAGTACAGTGTGTTCATCAGTATGCTAGGCTCTTAGTCTTTTCTAGTATTTTCTTGGCTCTTTGTTTTCATGGAAAAGAACAGGGCTTTTTAGACACAGGGAACTAATTAATTTTGCCAAGATGTATTTTTTGTTTAATTGTTCAGCTGTGTAAACACAGAATCTATCTTATATCCATTTGATACTGCTACTCACATCGGATATGATCTGATAGCTAAAGAAGAAAACAAGTGTTTTATTTATGCCAAATTAAACTAGCAGAGTCTACAAGTATATGCAGAGGAACATGACAATGCCCCATATAAGGCTAAAAGAAATGTCAAAATAAAAGACAAAAATGACCAACAACACACATCTTCCGCCAATTTTGACTGATAATATATGCAACCGCACGCCAGGAATGACCTTCCCTCCAAGCTTAATTTTCCAGGGAGTTACTTGGAAACCAAGTCAGATTTTTGTACATTCATCTATAAATTTGCAAGGTAGTGACTAATTAATTGTAGCAGAAACTGGCAGATAACTATCTTCAGCTTCCATCTTTTCAATCAAAATCTCAAACCGTTCTGAATCAGCCCTGAAAGCTTACATGGATTCACAACAAACTCAGATTCATATCATATTCTTCCCATACATGGCTCATGGCCACATGATTCCAACCGTAGACATGGCCAGACTCTTTGCAAGACATGGAGTAAAGTCAACCATTCTCACTACTCCCCTCAATGCACCTACCTTCTCTAAAAAAATTGAAAGAGATAGAAAATTATTCGGTGTAGAAATCAGCATTCGGACCCTCAAATTCCCTACTGCCGAGGCAGGCTTGCCGGATGGATGTGAGAATGTAAGCTCCCTTCCACCAGATATGGGTGCAAATTTCCTTCATGCAATTAGCCTGCTTCAACGACCACTCGCAGAGGTGCTCCAAGAGTACCAACCTGACTGTCTTGTGGCTGACATGATGTTTCCGTGGGCTACAGAAGTGGCAGGCAAGCTTGGGATTCCAAGGTTATTTTTTAATGGAAGTAATTCTTTTACAATGTGTGTTGTTGATTCTCTTAGACGACATCAACCTCACACAACAGTGAAGTCTGATTTTGAACCCTTTATAGTACCTGGCCTGCCGGATCAGATAATCAAGACAAAACTACAGCTACCAACATATTTGAGAGAGACAACTAATGAGAGTGTGCTTAAGAGGCAGATGGATCAAATTAGGGGATCTGATCTTGAGTGCTATGGAGTACTTATGAATAGTTTTCATGAGCTAGAACCATCTTACTCTGAATATTATAGAAAAGTCATGGGTAGGAAGACTTGGAACATTGGCCCTCTCTCACTTTGCAACAAGGACATTGAAGATAAAGCACACAGAGGAGATCAAGCCTCCATTAATGGACATGAGTGTCTGAAATGGCTTGACTCCAAGAAACCAAAATCAGTTCTCTATATATGTTTTGGAAGCTACTTCGAATTTTCGACAAGTCAATCACATGAAATTGCTATGGCTCTCGAAGCTTGTGGACAGAACTTTATTTGGGTTGTGAAGAAAGAACTGCAGAATCATGAAGAAATGGAAGAGTGGTTGCCAGAAGGATTTGAAAAGAGAATGGAAGGGAAGGGTTTGATCATAAGGGGATGGGCACCACAGGTTCTGATTCTTGATCATGAAGCTGTTGGAGGGTTCATGACTCACTGTGGATGGAACTCAACATTGGAGGGAGTGAGTGCAGGGGTGCCAATGGTCACATGGCCACTATATGCAGAGCAGTTTGATAATGAAAAGTTGATTACAGATGTTCTGAAAATTGGAGTTGGAGTTGGTGCCCAAGAATGGTCAAGATATGAGAAGAAAATTTTGATAAAGAAGGAAGATATAGAGAAGGCTGTGACTAAGTTGATGGGTGGTGAGGAATCTGAGGAAATAAGAAACAGAGCAATGCAGCTGAAAGAGATGGCACGAAAAGCTGTTGAAGAAGGAGGATCATCTTACTCTGACATAAATGCCTTCATACAGGAACTAAGGGCACTCAAGACAACCAAATAAATAGCTAGTCAGATACCAGTTATTCTTGCCTATTATGATTATGATTGAATTATACTAGTCAGACGGCTAGACTTGTAATGTAAATTTCCAATGTTATATATTTGCTGGGTAAAAATAAATTACGTATTTTTATGTAATAAATATAGTAATTATGTAATACATCTGAGCAGGTAAGAATTTCTGCAGTGCATGCATTCAATAAGCAACTTGTCAAAAGATAAGAAGATCAGATACTGTGTAATGCTTATTCTTGGCAACCATGTAACTATCAACAAGCATTTGATAAAAAAAATTGCAATAATGCTGTATATGATCTTTTGCTAGATTTGCATTTTTCGAAAGAGTTTTCCCTCAACAAGAGGTCATTTGCTATGGCTCTTTTGGGGGATTATATCATTGGCTTATTTATTTATTTATTTTTTAACATTAATGTCATTTTCCCGTTACTTTGATCTAAAATATTATCCAATTATTAAGTTTATAATTACAAATTTTATATTAAATAGAATACATTAAAAAAAATTACATATGAATAAATGTATTGGTTTCAGGACACTGTACTTTTGCAAGACCAGTGATGAAATTTTTGTCTCTTCGATACCGAGAATAGTGGGCTATTTACTATTTTAGGGGGGAAAATTTTTTATTTCTCAAATTATAGTAGTTCTAAAATTTATTCCCATTTTATGATATTTTTTTTGGATTAAAAAATACAAAACATTATTTAAAGTAGCATTATAGCTACAGATAAAATCCAGCACAATTTAAAACGCTACTTGAAGTAGCATAAGGGAAGCACCCATCAAAACGCTAGTTCCAATAGCATTTTTGTCATCGTTGTTTTAACTTTTTCCTACCAATTTTCATCTCTTCCCAATGCTACTGCAGAGCAAAAAAAAAAGCTAAAAACTAATTTAAGTAGTGTAGGCTGCTATAAAGGATAATTATAGTAACGTTTTGCTGCTATTCATGCCCCTTCCCAATGTGGTACTGTAGAGCAAAAAAGTATAATCTTAATAGAGTTGGTTACTGGATCATTTTCTTAATTAAGTTTCTGATGTACCAGATCCTTCATAGAGACAAGTACAGAGCATACTCCTTAATTTAGATAGGTGGAATAATTATAATTCATAATCTAACTGCTAGAGAAGAAGAAAGACTTTTAAAAGGCCATGGTTTATTTAACTTCTGAAAATTTTTACAAGAGGGGTTCTGCCTTTCAACTGAGACAGAAAGCTCCTTATATAGAGAAGGAGCTGAGATACAAGAAGGCCTACAAGCAAACAAACAACCAAAGATAAACAGACAAATGTGGATAGACATCCACTGATAAAAGTAATAACTTTAAATTACAACCACTTGTGACAAATTGGCTCGTGACTTGGAGATAGATTCTTATCTTCAACACTGTCTTCACTATGGTAAAAGTCTTCATTAGGATCCTGTGAGTGTCCTGCTATTGGCATACGTGGGTCCTCTGAATTATTTGATTTAAAAGAGTTTAACCATATCTGTTCTGCAGATGAGTTGGCTTGATAAGGATCATCAATTTGCATGTGAGATGGGATTGATGTAGTCCTTTGTGTCTTTTCCCAATATTCTTTGTCTGCTAGCAACTGTTTCCCATAATCAGAAGGAAATATTTCCTATGGGGCATCATCAGATATCTTTAGCCATATCTCCTTTGGAATAATACCATTTTTCTCGAACATGTATCTTTGAAACTCTCTCCATGGTGAAGGATCTGTGGTATCTATGGTAATATAGTGCATCATTGAGTGTCTATAAGTCCCATAGATATTAAAGCATGGTACATCAGTAAAAACACCTTTAGCTTTGAAGAAAGTTCTTTTGAGGGTGATGATAGTATGACATTCGAGAGGAGGTGCCACCTGTTGAGTATAAGCTTCATTTGTCAAATAGGATTTCCATCTTGATAAATTTTGGAACCATTTGAGAAATATTGACAAATGTGGATTCAGACCTTCATTCTTCTCAAACAGGCTGATATACCTTGCGAGCTTTAATGGTTGAAGATCAAATGAGATCCAGTATAGATGACAAAGATACCAAACCAGGATTAACAATTCAGGAGGCCAATAAAATTGGTTTCCAGGACTTTGGTTTAGGAAGCTGAAAATACAGGTGAAAGGATAGATAGGATGAAAGCCTAATTTGTGAAAGAAATCTGACCTATATTTTCTGATTAGTCCGGATTGAAGTTCAAAAATTTGAGTTCTTGCCTTTTGATTAAGGATGGTCATGGAAATGCGTGATGGTAAGGATGGAGGAATACCCTTTTCAAGAAAGTTGGCATTAATAGTTTGGTACATGTATAGCATGGGAAGAACTTTTAGTTGAAAGGGTTTTTCACAAGAGATAGGTGGTCTGCTTAAAAGATCTGGTAACAGGTTATCCTCTCCTTTGATGTGTTCTACTTCAAAGTCATATTTACTGAACCATTCTTTCATTCTGAGAAGTTGAGGATGGGGTAGAGTCTTTCCTTTGAATTCAAGCATTTTTGGAAATGATGAGCAGTCCATCACAACTTTGAAATGATGACCAATTAGATGGAATTCGAACTTTTTTATGCTATATTTAACTGCTAAGACCTCTTTAAAGGTTGAGTGATAATGGCATTCTCCATCTGTGAACTTTCCACTAGCATGAGCACAAATCCGTTTTTTCTTATTGTCATCCTCTTCTAAAAGAATAGCTCCCCAAAATTGATCGCTTGCATCTGTTTGAAGGATTCTTTTTCTTGTGGAGGGAATCTGGAGATCAGGAAGATTTTATGTGCAAATTCTGAGTTGTTCAAGAGCTTCTGTTTGTTCTGGGGACTATGGTGGAGGATTCTTTCTTAAAAGAGCTCTGAGAGGGGCTGTCTTTTTTGTCAAGTGAGGAATAAAATCCCTGAGATAATTGATAATGCCAAGAACTTGTCTGATTTGTTTGACAGAAAGATTTTCTTTTGGAAATTTATCCAGTTCTGTTGCAACATGAGGACCTGGAAGATACTTCCCTTCTTTGAATTTTATTCCAAGAAAATCTATTTCTGTTTGGCCAATGAACATTTTGGTGGGTGAAAGCATAACACCATAATGTCATACAAGATTAGCAAACTGTTGGAGCAGTTTCTCATGGGCTTTTATATCTGCAGAAAATAAAAGAATATCATCAATATAAACAAGAGCACTGGAGAGGATGGGCTCGAAGATTTTGATCATAGCCCGTTAGAACAATGATGGGGCTACTTTGAGTCCAAAAGGCAGCACATTCCATTGATAGTGTCTGTTTGGAATACAAAAGCCTGTTTTGTATCTGTCTTCCTCTTTGATTCCAAGCTGCCAAAATCCAGCCTTCAAATCAAATTTTGAAAAGATTTTAGCTCCCGCCAAAAATGCAAATAATGAGGAAATTTTTGGCAAAGGGAATTTGTCATCCCTGAGGAAGAAATTCAAAGGCTGATAGTTGATCACCAATCTTTTCTTTCCACAAACTTGTTCTGATCTTTTGTTTACATAAAAAGCTTGGCATGCCCATTATGATTTTGTGGGAGCAACTAGACCTTGGTCTTCCAATTGGTTGCATTCTTCAATTGCCAATTTAAGATCAGAGGGAGTCATTCCTGGATGAGTTGCCTTTGTTGGGTTGACATCTTCATTTTGTTTGAAAGGTAAGGAGATGAAAAACTCCTCATTTTTCCACAATGGTGATGAGCATTTCTGAAGAAACTCTGTATGAGACTGTGCACTGCATTCTTTTAATAAGAACTCATGAATAGTTTGAAGGTTTGGTGGAGAAACGGTTTGGTCAACAAAAAGGATAGATGAAATATTGGTGAATGGTTGAAAGTATTTCTTGAACTTGAGTCCATTGGGAAGAATTCTTAAGTCTTTCATCTTCCAATAGACATCAAAGCCAATGACAATATCTTTTTCGGGTAAAGAAGATCCAAGAACATGTGTACAGGTGTAACAATTTGGAAAGAATTGGATCTTTATTGGGTGTATGGTTTTAAGGCCAGTTTCAAGTAATTCTCCATTAGCTGTAGAGAAATACTTAGAATGATGTTTCCAACATTCTTTAGGCAAGGCCTTTGGGTTAAGAATGGTAGTTTTGGCTCCAGTGTCGATCAAGGCTACAAGTTTTATGGGTTTGGAATAACTGGTTGGGTAAATTTGGATAAGGGACAAAGGTATTGGATGTTTTTCATGAGTTAGGGCTATCATGTCTCTATTATTACCACCAATTAAGAACTGGTCATTCCAGGACTCCATTTCAGAGCTGGAAATTTTTGAGTCTGTCTCTTGGCCTATAGCAAAAATACATTCTGGTGAAGCTTCTTCTTCTTTTGAAAAGAGAGACTCAAGATCAGCATCATTCAGGTCTACTTTAGTGATCTGCTGAATTTGTTGAATCATTTGCTCAGTCTTCTTTGTTTTTGAAGGGCAATTTTTTGCAAAATGACCCTTTTTCCCACAGATGTAGCATCTGTCAGTTTTTTTCTTGCCACAGAACTTTTTCTTCTTGTAATACTTCCACTTATTAAACTTGGATATTTTCCCTTTCTTTTTCAGTTTGAAGAAATGTTTCTTCTTCTTTGATGGACAAACACAAACATCAGCATCTTTGCATTTGATCTGCAGATTAAGCCTGTCACATGAAAGTTTTCCCAAAGGATTCTTCCTACTGCCCAGATACAGTTTAATCATCTTCCTTTGATCACATAACTGGGTATGAGCCTGAATCATGATTTGATACAAATGTCCCATTGGCACATCTCCAACTTTGTAATTTGATTGTTGAAGGATTGAAAACATTTGAGAGGCAAGGATCTCGGGAATAGAAGCCAAAAAGGCTTGTTTTAAATCAGGATTAGCAGTGCCTCCTAACAGGTAAAATCTAGTAGACATATTTTGGAAATGTCTTTCTAGATCTTTTCTTTATAGTGAACAACATTTCATCTGGTAATACTCCTTTCGTGCAACTTCAAGATCATCATCCCATTTTCCTAAGAACTCATAATGCAAGAGTCCTAGAAAATCTTCTGGTGAAGTGGCATCCATCAACTGGGTTCTAGCATAAGCATTCAGAGAAGCACACTAGTTTGCTAGCTTTCCCACCATTTTTGCAAGAAATGTTTCAATAACAACCCTGATTTCTGCTCCAGGAATAATCATTTGTCCAGCTATCCATGCTCTAAATTCTAGAAATCTATTCCTATATTGTGAAGGAGGAACATCATCCAGGGTAAAGTAATTTCCAGTATTTTTTTGGAAATTTGTCTGTGGATTTGGCTGTGGTGTTCTGGGCTGTTCAAATTCTTCTTCTGGATCATCAACTTCTTCAACTTGAGGTCTTCTAGAAGATGTAGCATCATCAGCCATCAATTGGTAGGGTATATTATAATCTGAATCAGAGTCACTTTCTGAAGATTCAGAAGATGAACTTTTCTTTGAATCAGATCCAATTGAAAAGCTGGGCATGACATTTTCAGCACATTTTTCCAAAAAGGAAGAGATAGGATTCACCATCATTAGAGGGTGTTTTGGCTCTTTTGGTGATGAGGTTGGTGAGGTATTTTTGGGTAATGATTCAGAAGGTGTTGTTTTAGGTTTCTCAGTTTGAGAGAAATGGACTGTTTTTCCTTTTTTTGCTGTTGTTTCATCAGAGGACTGTGTTTGAGAGGGGGTTTTTAATGAGGATTTAAATCCTTGAAAATTTGGAGGAATATTCAAGGGAGCTGTTGGTGCAGGAAATAAAGATTGGGTGGAAGAGGCTGTGTATGGTGAATTGGGAATTGAATAAGGGCTGTACAAAAGACCCAAAGGATCTGGAGAGAAAGATTTTGAAGAGGTTTGTGAGGATAAATCTTCTTTCTTTCTTTTAAGATCTTTTTCAAGTTGGTCAACCTGGGCTTTCAAGTTTAAAATTTTTGTTTCTTTCATTTGAATGCTATTCAATGTGCCTTTGTTGCTGATGATTCGTATAAGTTCCTAGTGCTTCATTTCTATCTGCCTTTGTAATTCTACATGAACTGCTGTCATTCGTTTTTCAAAGGCCTGGAACTTTTTTCTGCCAAATTCATATGTTCAGTAACTCCATCAATCTTTTCTTCAATAAGCTTCAGTTTTTGATTTTGAGCACAAGCATTATGTGTCTGCCAGTTGACTACTGCTTCAGCCGGAGTTGTTTGTCTAGGTCTGCCATCTGCATCAACAATGTTTGATTCCAGGATAAAAGGTTGCATGGTAATTTGGTTTTTTATTTCTTTGGTTAAAGGAGGAAAGTCTGTGGGTTGGAACATACAGATTTGGGGTAAAGACCTTGGCTTTTGAATCTCGACTGAGTTTTCTTTTCTTACCCATTTCAAAGCTTTTTGTAACATGGGAGAGGAGCTGCTTTAGGTTTCAGCTAGGAAGGAGGTATTTGAGGCTTACAAGGTTCAGGAGGAATATTTTGAGTAGTTGGTGATTTGTACCAAGCAGGAGGAGAATATGATACAAGATAATCATATTTTCCTGAAGGTTGTCCCAGAGTGCAGATTCTTGAATCTCCATGTTCATATCTTCTTCTGAATTCCTTTTCACTATATTTTCCTGGAGATTTATTCTTTTTCTTTTTCTTCTCATCATCATCAAAGTAGGATGCAGCATAACAATCATCACAATCACAATAATCAAAATAACAGTGACCATCATGCTTAAAAGCATAGACTGGTCTTCCAGAATTATCAAAAGAGGCTATAAGGATGTTATCTTCTAGATCCCAAGGATTGATCATGAACTGTGTATTAAAAACTGTAGGAGTCTCTTATTTTCTCCTAAAGATCGTATCAACAGATCCATCAGATCTTTTGATATGCACAGGGTCTGTACCTTGAATTGGCTCCACTGTCTCATGCAACTTCTCATAATTGGTGATCCACTTTTCTGGGAATAATTTTAACAAATCATTCCTCGAAAGTTTTTTAGGTGTGTGAATGCACGTAGGAGTATTATGAGAGTCTGCTTTTATGAACAAAGCATCATTTTGGACACGTAGGAGTATTCAGAGTCTATTGAACTCTGATTAATTCGATTTGATCCAGATAGCATCACAAGCGCAACAAACTATATTTAATCAATCACTACTAAATAAAAAAAAATTAACTAGTAGTTAGAATTAGTTATTATATAAATTTTTTACTAAATAGTAAAACACTTTTTTTTTTTTACTGTGGGAGGTAGGAGGCAAAAATTGAACCACTAACATATATATACCACTAAACTACTCAACTTTTGGTAGCAGCATATATGTATGTGTGTGTCTATATATATATATATAACATTAAACCAATTGGATAATAAGTAGATGAAAAGAATATGTGCACCTGGAGTTATGTACCTAAATGTACTAGCAAATGAAGTCCAATTTAAAGAGTCAAGCATGAGAAGCCTTGCTATCCCAAAATCAGAAACATGTGCCTCAAACTCTAAATCCAGTAGAACATTATTATTAGTAATGTCTCTATGAATAATTGGAGGAGTGCAACCATGATTCATATACGACAATGCATTAGCAATTCCTTTCATAACATTTAGCCTCTTGACCTAATTTAATTCTATAGTTTCTTCGCTTTTGCTTAATATACTTCTCAAAATTCCTCTTTCTATGAATTCGTATATTAAGAATGAGTGTCTGGCATGTGAACAATACCCATGTAACTTCATAATGTTTAGGTGATGAATATTTGTCCACTGCTAATCTTACTATCCGACTTAATTCTTCTTCCTGACCTACCTTCAATGCTTCTCGCCCACCACCTAGTGGTTTTAAACCTACCTTTTGCACCAATTCAAACAAGCCTAAGTACTAAATCTATGGCTATTTTAATCACACTACTGATAAATGTCATTGCTGGTATGAGCCTCAAACTTTTCCTTGTCCACAAGCCAACGTTACACACTAATCACCTTTTTATTCACCAAACACCTTTGCCTCCTCGTCTTATGGTTTGCCACAATCTTGGATTCTTGACACTGGTGCCACTCACTATATGACACCACTGCTTCAGTCTATTTCAAATCCACAGGCATATTATGGTGGGGATCAAGTCACCACTGGCAATGGTTAATCAATGCCGATTTATCATACAGGTACCGCTTATTTTCCTTCAATACAAAATACTGATATGAAATTAAATGAGGTTCTCCATGTTCCTGCCCTATCAAAACCATTATTATCTATCCAAAAATTTGCTACTGACAATAATTGTTTCTTTGAATTTTACCCTTCTCATTTTTCTTTTAAGGACATATAGAGCAAGGCAACCCTGTTGCAAGGCAAGAGTAGCAATGGGCTCTATACCCTTTCACCTTCCAAACCTCAAGCTTTTCTCCACACTTTCATTCCTTTTTCTATTTAGCATGCTAGGCTAGGACATCCTCGATCGTCTGTTGTCTCCTCCATCATCTATAACTCCAACTTACCTGTGTCATCCAAATCTGATTGGTCTCAACCTTGTACTTCAGGTCGTCTTAGCAAGATGGAAAAACTTCCTTTTTCCTCTGTGGAACACTTAAGTTTCCAACCTTTTGAAATCATTCATACGGATGTTTGGGGCCCTTCTCCAGTAATTAGCAATTTAGGTTTCAAATATTTTGTGCTATTTGTTGATGACTTTACTCACTTCACTTGGATTTTTTCCTTTACGAAATAAAAGTGATGTCTTTTCCATTTTTTAAAATTTTGAAGCCTTTGTTAAATTATAATTTCAAAATTCTATTAAGGTTGTCCATTTTGATTGGGGTGGCGAGTATTAAAAATTGCATTCTTATTTTCAGAAAAATGGCATTGTTCATCACATTGCTTGTCCATACACCCATGAAAAAAATGGACTCGCTAAGCGAAAAATTCATCATATTATGGACACTGGCCTAACCCTTTTTGCTCATGCTTCGATTCCTTTCAAATACTGGTCTTATGCATTTATCCATGCTGTTCGGTCAATTAATAACATGCTTAGCACTAGTATTGCTAATCAAATTCCCTTTGTCAAATTATATCATAAACAACTCGATTACTTAAATTTAAAAGTTTTTGGGTCTGCAGTGTTTCCATATCTTCGTCCTTATCAGTCAAATAAATTTTCTTTTTGCACTTCTCAGTGTGTATATCTAGGCAAATCTCCCAATTATAGTGGTCATTTTTGTTTTGACATAGGTACCGAACGAGTGTACATTGCTCATCATGTACACTTTAACAAAAAAGTGTTCCCTTTTCAATTAAATTCCTTATTTTCTAATCCAACCCCTTACTACACGTGTCCTCACCAACCTTGGCTCATGATTACATCTTCTGACAGTCCTACTTCTATTAATTTCATGCCCAACACATCTCTACCTTCCCTACTTCATTGCAATTCATCTGACACCCTACCCCACCAACCACAAACTTCTTCCTTACCCCAATCACCTTTAACCTCATCCCTACCACTATCTCAAATGCACCCTCATACCAATCCACCCAATTAGACCTATCGTCCTTGATAATTGCATTTTACTATTAAAATTTACACTCTTTAGTCTCTTTTTAATTTAATAACATTTCATTTTAGTTTTATAATTTTCCATTTTCTGCATAATAATTAATAAATTTAGCATTTAGAAAATATTAGGACATTTAAATAAAATATAGATTTAATTATGCATTAATTAAATAAAGTAGGAGTTTTATGTTTTCTGTATAATTTTTGTATTCTTCTCACTGAGTTTCTATTTTTTATGTTTGCCGTGCCAAGAAATGAAGGAAATAGCACACATCCGTGTGAAGCATCACACGGCCGTGCCATTATGAGGCATGCAAGATGCACGGTCATGTCATTCTTTCCCTATAAGTGTGCATGGCCGTGCAAGTCCAACTATGCTTGTACATTTAAGGAATTTCCACTCGAACGCATGCATCACACGCAATCCTATTTCTGAGGATATAAGAGCATCCTAAACAGGGGTAATAGGGAGAGGGAGGAGAGCAGAAAATAGGAGACAGAGCAAAATAGAGAGAGACAGAGATAGAGAGACGGAGAAGAGGATTGAAGAAACAAAGATAAGAAATAAAGACTATTTCTCTAGACTTCTTTTTCTTATATTCATTTATTCCTGTCTTTAATAATTTACATTATGTGTAACTAAACTCTTTTAAAGTTTGGATTCATAGAGCTAGGATTACTGCTTGTCTGGATATTGTTTATTGCAGTTAATTATCATCGGTCAATTTCTCAGGTTTTGCTTCATTAATCTTATGTTTAATTTAGGCCTAATTAAATGCATGCTTATGGATAAATTTATGTCAATGAAAGTTGCATGATTTGTTAGCTCATAAAACCTGTGATTCTAGGGATCCTTGATCACGAAAGTAGACAAGACCTTAGGTGATTAATAAACTGTTAAGAAACTTAATAAACCTGGGTAATTCATTAGACCATGAGAATATGTTGTGTTTGTTTTAGGTATGCCTGAGTGACTTTGAAAGAAGCCTTAGGAATTTATGAACAACCTACCCTTGACTGAGATTTATTAACTGAATTAACAAAATCTTGTAATTCAAGCAAGTGCCTAGTGAATGAATCCAAGCTTTAGTTTTTAAATCCTTAATTGCTTTAGATATAATCTATTTACATTAGCATTCTATTTATTTATTAATTCAATTTTCTAGTTTAAAAATCATTCATTCTATTAGCTTGTAAGAGGCAAGATCACACTTAGTGTTAGAATTGCTAGATACAAAGCCCACCTTATTGCTAAAGGATTCACTCAAAAAGATGGTGTCGACTACAAAGAGACTTTTAGTCCAGTTATTAAAGCTACCGTAATTTGCATCGTGCTTGCCCTTGCATCCATGCATTCTTGGCCAATCAAACAACTTGACATTTTAAATGCTTTTCTCCACGATAATTTATCGGAAACCATTTACATGGATCAACCGCCTAGCTTTATTGATGAAAGTAGACCTAATTACTTCTGCAAGTTGCATTGCTCACTCTATGGCCTTAAGCAAGCTTCGAGAGCTTGGTTCTCTCGCCTTGCTCAATTTCTTCATACTCATAATTTTACATCTTTTAAGGCTAATTCTTCCTTATTTTTATTTGGACAGGGATTGCATATGTTATATATCCTAGTGTATGTTGACGATATTATTATCACAGTTTCCTCTTCCAAGCTACTTTATGGCATTATCCAAGCTCTCCGATCAGAATTTCTAGTGAAAGACCTTGGTGATATCCACTATTTTTTTGGTATTGAGGTTCAAAGACATTTGAATAGCCTTTTTCTCTCCTAATATCAGTATGCCTTAGATATACTAACTAAAGCACACTTGGATAATTGCAACTCTTGCAAGACACCAATGGCTTTGTAACTTAAACTTTCTAAATTCTCAAGGGAATCATGTGTGAATGTTACAGAATATTGGCAATTAATTGGTGCTCTTCAGTATCTCATTATTACAAGGCCAGGCATCTCCTTCACAGTGAACAAGTTGTGTCAATTCATGCGCAATCCTTCTATTGATCATTAGACTGCTTTAAAATGTCTTCTTCATTATGTTCATGGTACAGTCCATCTCGGTATTCATTTAAAAATAAGCATTCTCTCGATGTAAATTGCTATGCTGATAGTGATTGGGGAGGGGACTTGGATGACCGTCACTCTACCATTGGTTATGCTATCTTTCTTGGAAATTCTCTTATTTCATGGCTTGCCAAGAAGTAGCCTACGATAGCAAGATCTTCTACTAAAAGTGAATACAAGGCTATTGTAAATGTGACTATTGAGTTTTTATGGCTGCGCTCTCTTCTTATGGAACTGAATTTTTCCCTTACTATGGTGTGACAACATTGGTGCTATTTATCTCTCTTCCAATTCAATCTTTCATGCCCAAACAAAGCACATTGAACTTAATTATCACTTTATTCAGGAACAAGTTTTGTTAGGCAACATTAAGGTTCACTTTATCTCTACTACTCAACAACTAGCTGATCTCTTCACCAAGCCCTTGTCTTTGTCTCATTTTACTCATCTTTGTCAGCAACTTCCACTTTGACTGCCCAAGGACTTGTAGGGGGCTGTTAACAGTACATCTTCTCTCATAAAAATCTAGCTAATTTACATGTATATATTTTGGACTTACCTGTTAAGTAGTTAGTTTGTTTTAATTTTAGTCATTAGCACCTATCCTTTAGTTCCATACATCACTATCTTTTCTATGTACCAATTATTATATATACCTATACACTTATTCATTCAACATACATATATAAAAAAATATTTCTTCTTCTCAAATTAATTACATGGTATCGGAGAAGTGATCTCAGGTTCGTATATAAGACTTGATTGTACTTGAATTTAGGAAGTGCCTGTGGTTGGGTGCAACCTGTTTGTATTTGACAAGTGTAATTGTTTCAGGCCCAATTACACTAGAGGGGGAGTGTTGGAGAATACATATATCCCACATTGAGAAAGTACAAATGAATAAAGTGGCTAATAAGTGGTGTAGATTGAGTCTTAATACAAGCCAATTGGTTTTGTGTTATATGGGCTCAAACCCATTTATAAGTCCACATGTATACATGGGCCAACACTCTCAAGGCCCGTGGACGTGTTAATATCTGGCATGTGAACAATACCCATGTAACTTCATAATGTTTCGATGATGAATATTTGTCAAGGTGGAAAACTCATTTTAAATTTGCCATTTGCTTGCCATTATATGACTGGTGAAGTTTTTTCACAGCAAGCACACAACCTGTTCAAAGCATAACCTTGTAGACCATTCCTTATCCTCCAACCCTAATGCAGTACTTAGAGTCGAACTCCATTGTAGCCTCAATGATGTTTTCATATTGCACGAATATTTTCATCGTGTGCCTCCTCTAGATGGGCCTTTTTTTTTCCTAATTCTTCTACAAACAAAGAAGAAACCTCTATAATGAATAGAAATAGGCTGCTAAACAGAGGAACAAGAATCCAAATCTCCACATCAGTGCCCTTTCCACCTGACACATATGGCTTTAAACTGGTGTTGTTGCCACATAGGTCTTTGTTGTTTTTTAGTGTTTTAAAAAGAGCTGTATGAAAGGCTTTGACATGTGGAATTGGGCCTTCTAACTCATTGTAGGATACATTCACCACTATCAAGCTCAACAAGTTGTCAAAAGTAGCTAGAATGGGACCTGACAGTAAATTATAGGAGAGGTCCAATGTTTCAAGCATTCTCAACTCTCTTAATTGTTGGGGTATCTCTCTCAAAAAATTTTGACTAAGATCAAGGCTTTGTAGAGAGTGCATATTGCCCATCTTTGAAGGAATACTCCCTAAAAATTTATTGTTGCTAAGATTCAAGAATATTAGTTGTGAGAATTTTCATAGTTTATTGGAAATTGATCCTCTTAGATTGTTGGCTACAAAGTTGAGTTTTTGAAGATCAGTTAACATCCTAATTTTAGCAGGAACTGCACCTGAAAGCTTGTTATCATTGAGAAAAGGTTTGAACAATTTTAACTTCTGCAACTCCTTTGGAATCTATCCAATAAAATGATTTGATGAGAGATCAAGTAACTGCAATTGAGTTGCCTGTACAAGTTCAATTGGAATTCTGCTGAAAATATTATTATTTGAGATTTTTAATATTGACAAATTGAGAAATTCTTTCCAATTCCATGAAAGCTCACCAAAGAATTTGTTACCACTCAAATCTAAGTAGTTTAAGTGTGGGAGTGTGCCAAAAAAATCTCGAGATAAATTTCCAGTGAGTTGGTTCCTTTGAAGCCCTAGTCTTAGCAATTTGCTGCAGTTGCTTAATCTTTTTGGGATAGGACCACTGAAAAAATTGTAAAAAACATTGAAACAAACAATTTAACCCCCGATGCATATGTCTTATGGTAACTGGCTAGTAAACTTATTAGAGCTATTTTAGATTCTGGATAATTGAGTAAGGTTGTTCATCTCTAAGGGGAGATTCCTAGAGAATTCATTATCCAAAAGGGCAAAAGAAGATAACTTGGCCAAGTTTCCAATCTGATGAGGTATGGAGCCAAAAAGTTAATTATTGTCTAAAAAGAGGCTATATAAGTTAGTCAAGTTTTTAATGGATGAAGGGATGACTGCCATGAGATTATTTCCCCTACGCTGAAAAGCATGAAGAAGTTTAAGTTGTCCTATTTCCATAGGAATATGACCAGAGAGTTTATTATCATATAGATAAAAGAAAACAAGAGCATTACTTAAATTTCCAATAGATGCAGGAATTGGACCGCTAATGTTGTTCATTGTGACATCAAACTGATATAGAGAGCTCATCATTCCAACTTCAAGTGGTATATAACCAGAAAGTTCATTTTTTGGAGGTAAAGATTGGTTAAGTTAATTAAATTTCCAATGGAAGCTGGGATTGAGCCAGTCAGTTGATTTTCACATAAAAAAAGATGATTGAGTGAACTAACTGTACCAATTTCTGTTGGGAAAATTAACAGAGTTGGTGCAGCAGAATAATTTTATAAAGAAAAAAATAAAATTACTACAAAAATAATTAAAAAAATAAATGGAGACGGTTAAACCAACCAATGGGTAAGTAAAATAAGTGGTTAAATCGGTTAATGAGTGAGTAAAATAGGCGGTAAAACTTATCGTATAAATAACAATAATAATAAAATCACACAAATATTTTAATGTGGTTGACCCTTAATTCTTGGGCTACATCCATGGGGTAAAATCAGAATAATTCTTCCACTATAAAAAATAGTAGATACAAGACAGAGTCTTCTCTAAATCAATACTAGAGGTACAAAAAATTCTGACAAAAATAGTGGCACTCAAAGTGTTTCCCAAACACGCCAAAATAATTTTCTCACTATTTTGTCACTCACTATTTGAGAAAAAAAATTTCCCAAACCCTTTAAAATACTCTCTCCCCTCACAAGCACACACCTCACTCACTTAAGTTTTTTTTTCTTTTGCTCTCTATTTCATTTGCCCTTTGCTTACTTGTGTTGCTTGCACTCATCCTTTATCCAAATGCAGATGGCTATTTATAGCCATAAAAAAATAAACTAAAAAAAATTCCACATTTACTGTACCGAATTCGGTGCAACAAAATATGACTTTTTAATTTTTTTTTTATAAAGCTTATGGGCTCCACTAGGAGGGACCCACAACAATTCTCCCCCTCCTAACTACGTGGAGGTCATCACTATTCTGATGGCCAATTGACAGAATTCAAGCTTCTCCCTTGGTAGAGTTTTTGTTAATATGTCTGATCCATTTTCATCAGTATGGATCTTCTCTAGTTGCAATATCTTCTTCTCCAATACATCCCGTATCCAGTGATATCTCACATCAATATGCTTTGATCTTGAATGAAAAGAGGAATTTTTACCAAGGTGGATAGCACTCTGACTATTACAAAATAGCTCATATTTGTCTTGTTAAAAGCTGAGTTCATTTAAGAACTTTTTCATCCATAGCAACTCTTTACAAGCTTCAGTTGCTGCAATAAATTTCGCTTCAATGGTAGACAAAGCTACAAATTTTTGTAATTTTGATTACCATGACACAGCTCCCCTTGTAAAAGTAATTAGGTAACCAGAGGTTGATTTTCCTGAATCAACATCTCCCATCATATCTACATCCGTGTATCTAGCTAACATAGGTTTTCCATCTCCAAAACATAAACATATTTTGGATGTTCTATAAAGATATTGGAAAATCCATTTCACTGTAACCCAATGCTCCTTTCTAGGATTTGAAAGAAATTGACTCACAACTCCAACTGAGTGTGCAATATCTAGCAGTGTACACACTATGGCATACATTAAACTACCAACTGCTGAAGCATATGGAACTCTATCCATCTCTTTCTTTTCTTTATCAGTGGAAGGGCTTTGCTGAGAAGTTAATCTAAAGTGATTAGCAAGAGGACAACTAACCCCTTTAGCATTGTACATGTTGAACTTTTGAAGTACCTTCTCAATATACTTCTCTTGTGACAACCATAATTTCTTGATGCCTCTTTCTCTAATAATCTTCATACCAAGAATATGCTTTACTGGTCCCAAGTCTTTCATAGCAAAAGACTTACTCAATTGCTTTTTCAAGCTATTGATTCTAGAAATATTTCCACCAACAATCAACATGTCATCCATATAGAGCAATAACATAATAAAGTCATCATTAGAGAATTTTGTAACAAATACACAATGGTCTGAAGTGGTCTTTTTATAGCCTTGCTCCCCTATAATAGACTTAAACTTCTTATACCATTGTCTTGGTGCCTGTTTCAAGCCATACAAGCTTTTCTTTAATCTGCAAATATAGTCTTCTTTTCCCTTTTCTTTGAAACCCTATGGCTGCTCTATGAATATTTCTTCTTCCAAATTACCATGAAGGAAGGCTATTTTAACATCTATTTGCTCAATCTCTAAATCAAAACTTGTTGCTAAACCTAGCACAGTACGAATGGATGTCCTTTTCATAACTGGGGAAAAAATCTCATTAAAGTTGATACCCTTTCTTTGGTTGAATCCTTTTACAACTAGTCTAGCTTTGAATCGTGGCTAGAGACTGTGTTCTTCATGCTTGATCCTAAACACCCACTTATTCTTCAAAGCTCTTTTGCCTTCATGCAACTTCACCAGCTTAAATGTTTTGTTTTCATGTAAAGATTTCATCTCTTCCTACATGGCTTCAAACCATTTCTACTTGTGTTCATTATTCATAGCTTCTTCAAAGCTTTCTAGCTCTCCCCCATTAATTAGTAACACAAACTGGTCTCTAGGATATATGGTAGAAGGTTTTCTGTTTCTATCAGATCTCCTTAGTGGCATTGGAGAAGCCTCATCTACTGGTGGTTGATCATGAATACCATCATCATCATTTTCAGATGAAATCTGAATGGGAGCATCTTCATCACCTACTTGTGTGGAATAACTTCATTTTCATCTCTAACTTCCCTTGGCACCGTTGTTGGAGAACTAACTTCAAATTTAAATCATCTTCAGAGCTGGGAATGTTCTTTTCAATTCTGGCAATATCTTTGATTGTCTTATCTTCAATAAACACAATATTACAGCTTTTAACAAGCTTCTTTTAGACCGGATCATAAAATCTATAGCCAAATTGATCTTGACCATAGTCAATGAACATACACTGTCGTGTCTTGTCATTAAGTTTGGATCTCTCATCTTTAGGAATATGCATAAAGGCTTTACACCCAAAAACTCACAAATGACCATAGGAAATATCTTTTCCTAACCATACCCTCTCTGAAGTGTCAGATTATAAAGGAACACATAGTGAAAGGTTAAGCACATGCATTGTTATAAGTAAAGCTTCACCCTGAAATGTCTTAAGTAGCTTTGAATATGAGAGCAAAGATATGACTCTCTCTATTAAAGTCTTGTTCATCCTTTTAGCTAAACCATTCAATTGCAGCATCTTTGGAGGTGTCATTTGATGTCATATACCATGCTCTTTACAATAAGTATCAAATGGTCCAAAATACTCTCCACCATTATTTGTTCGGATGCACTTCAGCTTCTTGCCAGTTCGTCTCTCCACCAGGGTATGAAATTCCTTAAAGACATTTAGCACCTAATCTTTTGACTTCAAGGTGTATGCCTACTTCTTCCTAGAATGATCATCAATGAAAGTCACAAAGTATTGACAACCACCAAGTGACTTTGGCATTGGCCCACACAAGTCTGAATGAATTAAATCTAGTAAATTCTTCATTCTGGAAGGAGGAGAACTCTTGAAAGCAACCCTATTTTGGTTTCTTATAAGACAATCGACACATTTCTCCAAGTGCACATGATATACTCCAGATAACACATTTTTCTTAGCCAACATTGTCATCCCTTTCTCACTTATGTGGCCAAGTCTTCTATGCCATAACTCAATTGTATTGTCTTTCTCCATAGCATTCACCATGTCTTTGGAGATATTTGTATGCATAAAGTACAGTGTAGAGTCTTTTTACCTCTAGCCATCACCATTGAGCCTTTAGTGAGTTTCTATTGGTCATTATGGAAGGTGTTGTAGAAACCTTCATCATCAAGCTTGCATATTGAGATCAAATTTAGGCGAATATCTGGAACATGTTTGACATTCTTTAAGATTAGTCTTATACCATTCATTGTTTCTAAACACACATCTCCTTCACTAGAAACTCTTATTTGATTTTCATTTCTCATCTTCACAAATCGAGAATCTCTTGGAGTGTAGGATGAGAAGAATTCTCTTCAAGATGTAGAGTGAATGTACGCACCACTGTTAATCACCTAGCTAGTCTCATGGGTAGTGATACCGCCTATATATATTCCTATTTAATTAAAGGGTTTTTGTTTCTTGAACAGGGTTACTCGGATAGGGAAGGTAGCAGAACCCATTCATGAAAAGGACTCTACCCCAAAGAAGATTCCTAAGTAAAGAAGGAATACTCTCCTACTAGGATTAGGATTCCTATCTCACAAGGAATCCTACTCCTTTCAGGTTTAAAGCATCACTATAAATAAGATCCTATACCTCTCATTCTTAGATATTCTAATTGTTTTCTTTCTCTCTCTGTAAACTCTCTCTTTATTTCTATGACTTAGGCATCAGAGTGTTTGTGGGGACTCTCCCCACCTCTTACCTTGCCCTCTATTCATTGATTGCAGGGTCTTAAGCTCAAGAGTTTTGGAAATAAGTTATCAAGTGGCGCTGTCTATGGGGACTCTTGGGAAAAGCCATTCATATACCTACTAAGCTAAAGACATCCACACCATGACTTCCAGCCCACCACCAACTTCGACTCCTGAAACTAACATCAATCCTTGTGCACCCATTCCTTTGACTAATCTCTCAACCCCTCTCCCAACAATAGTGCTTCCAGCCACTTTTCAATATACCGAAACTTCATCCAGGCATACACATTCACTTCTTAACAATACCCAGAGATGCCAGGCTTCAGGCACAGATTTTCCACATTATGCTCCCTTATAACACCACCATCGTTTAATACCCTTCATACATTTTCTGAGTTTAACAGACACATTGACAATTACCACACCAAACCTAAACACTGTAAACCAAAAATTCAACCTAAACCAAACCAACAAGGAAGTTATGATACAAAATATCCAAGCACAGATAGCTTTAATGCAACAATATCTAAATGCTTTAATACAAAGTGGGAACTCTGAACCAGCTCAAATTGATAATAACACGACACTCCGACAAGCACCAGAGATAAGCAGGGGAAAGGGTAAAGTGCCAAACGGGGAATATAGTTTAATAATTCCAACCCTTGATGACTCAAAGTTAGCTCAGAAAGTTGAAGAGGTTATATACAAAGCCTGTACAAAACTAAGAAAAGAGGATGAATGCGTTATGGATAGCAGAACTCCATTCATAAGAAGGATATTCTAGACAAAGATCCTTACTAAGTTTAGAATCCTATCGCTTGATCAGTATAATGGGACGAGAGATCCCGTCAACCATATATCGGTGTTTAGAACAAGGATGTTGCTCCAGAATGTGAATGATGGGAGCATGTGTAGAGTCTTCCCAAGCACACTCATAAAGAATGCGCAAAAGTGGTTTAATCGACTCCTGGAGAACTCTGTCACTTCTTTTGAGGATCTGGTGGAACAGTTTCATACCAGATTCATCACCAATATTCCCCCAGCTAAAAATATCAATGATCTTCAGATGTGTCGGCTAGAAGTTGATAAGTCTCTACAAAGTTATCTTGATCGATTCAACAAAATAACTATGTAGATTGAAAGCCTTATTGACGAAGTTGCCATAGAAACTTTGAAAAATGACACTAGACTCGAAAAGCTTAAAGATAAGATAATGACCAAGGAACCAGGCACCTTTGTGGAAGCAATGGCGATGGCAGTCAGAATGATAAATATGGATGAAGATAGAAGGATGTGAAGGGAGGAGGAAAAGCCACCAACCAAAGATGAAAGACCAAGACCCAGACGAGCAAGCTTCTTAAAAACAAACTTTAGAAACTTGGTAGAGAGAGTTGACAGGGAAACAGATAGATACACACCTTTGAACACCTCTCGATCCAGAATTCTTATATGGGTCAGGCAGAATGGTGTCAAAATCACCCCAGCTAAGAGAATAAGCCCCAGTCGAAGATCCACACAAGATAGGGGACAATACTGCCAGTATCATTGAGAATACGGGCATGACACTGAGGCTTGCAGAGAGCTGAATCATGCCATAGAAAGACTGGTGCAGAATGGTAAACTCAATAATTTCACGGACACATTTAGAAGGAGCAGAAACCTAGAAGCCTAGGGGCATGACATGCTAGAAGCAAAGAAAGCTCGGAAGGAGCCAGTTGGTATTATCAACATGATCATTAGCGGAGAAAATACTACAAAGAAAATGAAATGGAGTAGGGGAGAAAGGCCAGTCTTCAAGAAGAGAGAGATTGTATTTAATTCAGAAGATGGTTCACATGTTCTCCATCCCTATTGTAACGCCCTAGTAATAAATGCGTACATAAACAATTACTCGGTAAAGAGGTTATTGGTTGGCAATGGAAGCGCTATCAACGAGTTATCTTGGAATGCTTACAAAGTGATGGGAGGCTCTGTCACTGACCTGAAGACCATCTAGAACCCTATCACAAGCTTTTGTGGAGGAACTATACAGCCACTGAGAGTCGTGGAGTTAAATCTAGAATTTAAGAATCGAGATGATAAAGAAATGAAAGTTATCAGAATAGTATTCAATGTAGTGGATCTCCCACTAGCATATAATGGAATCATAGAACGATTGGCGCTCTATGAAGTAGATGTAGTCACCAGTATTCGACACTTAACTATGAAAATTACAGTTAAGAATGGAACTCTTATTATCCGGGGAGATCAGCATATGGCTAGACAGTGTTACCAGATGGCCATGAAACCTCAGTTCCCCCTAGAAACATAGGAAATAAAGAAATAAGGTGCTGATCCACAACCGGTTGATGACATGGAAGCACTAAAAATCATTGACAGGAAAGTGGTCAAGATCAGCTATGAGCTTAACTATAACATCAGGAAAGGAATAAGGGAAGTCCTCTCTAGACAGTCGGAAGACTTTATTTCGCGGGCATCCGAGATCATTGGCGTAGATCCACATGTTGCTTATTACAACTTGAACATCAGATCGGAGGCAAAGCCAGTGGTCTAGAAAAAAAAAATTTTCTTATAAGAAACAGAGGACAATCATTGAGGAAACAACGAAATTGTGAGAAGCCAAATTTATCAATGAAGTTACTCACCCAGAATGGGTAGCCAGTGTGGTACTTGTCAAAAAAAGTGAATGGGAAGTATAGGATGTGTGTGGACTATATAGACCTTAACCTGGCATGCCCCAAGGATAGCTACCCACTGCCTAAAATCAACCAGCTCGTAGACTCCACTGCCAACCACAAATTATATAGTTTTGTTGATGCAGCACAAGGATATTGCTAGATACTAATGAAGGGATAAGATCAAGAGAACATCCTTCATAACATACGAAGGCAAGATAATGTCTTTCAGACTAAAGAACATTGCAGCAACATATCAAAGAATGATGAACCAGGTACCAGATTGGGACAAATATGGAAGTATATGTGGACGACATCATTATCAAGAGCAAACATGTAGAACAACACCCAGTGAATCTATATCAAGTTCTCCAATTGTTGAGCAAGTCTAAGATCAGGTTAAATATAGAAAAATGTGTCTTCAGAGTCAAAGCTAGCAAATTCCTGGGATTTGTAATATCCCATAGAGGTATTAAGGCCAACCCAAAAAAAATGGAAGCCATACTCAACATGAAAGCACCAAGAAATATCCACGAGTTACAAAAGCTTAACGGTAGAATCACGACTTTGGGACGTTTTATTTCATGCTCAGCCAAATGGTGCCTACTATTATTCTGAGCTTTAAAAAACTCCAAAAAATTTGTTTGGTCTACAGACTGCCAAGCGACCTTTGAAGACATTAAGAAATTCCTGCCATCACCACCTTTACTCAGTAGGCCCATCCCAGATGAAATACTGTATTTATATCTCCCTGTAAGTCAAGAATGCATCGCTTCGATACTAGCAAAAGAAGAAGGAAGCCATCAAAACCCAATATATTACATTAGCAAAATGCTCTGAGGATTCAAAGTCCAGTACCCAATGTTGGTTAAGCTAGCTATGGCTATGGCTCATATGTCCCGAAAGCTCTGACACTACTTCCAAGCCCATCCTATCATTTTCTGATCTCGTTTCCCTCTGCAGAAAATCTTACAAAGACCAGAGACCTTAGGTAGACTAGTTTAATGGTCAGTGTTACTTGGAGAGTTCAAAATTAATTATGAACCCCTCTAATAAGTGAAAGCCCAAGTGTTGGCATATTTAATTCAAGAAATGACTCTGGAAGACCTCACCATGACCAAAACACCGAAGTGGAAACTCTATGTTGACAGAGCATCCTCCGCTCAGGGATCTGGTGCCAGAGTGACCTTTAAAGAACCATATAAAATTCACATCTGTTATGTTGTCTGAATAGAGTACAATGCAACCAACAATGCCACAGAATATGAGGCACTCATCACAACGTTGAAATTTGCTGCTGAAGTCAGAGCCGAACACCTAATAATACACTTGGACTCCTAACTAGTCATAAATTAGGTTAACAGAACATTCCAGATCAAAGATCCAAGCATTGCTAAATATGTGAGTAAAGTCAAGCAACTTTTAAAACAAATTGAACAAGAAGGGGGCTAGTGGAAGATCGTTTAGATACCCAGGCACAAAAAATCTGAGGTCGAACTCCTGGCCAAATAAGTTACTGAAGATAGTCAAGCATATAAGGATATGGAATTTGTCGAAGCCTTGACAAAACCAGTACGGAAGAGCCTGAAGTCTTGGAGATACGAGAAGTCTCGGAATGGATGCATTTGATAATCCAATACTTGGAATACTGAATGCTTCCCGAAGATAAGTTAAAGGCTCAGAAGCTAAAAACAAAGGTAGCCTACTACTCTATCCACCAAGGGGAGCTTTACAGAAGATCCCTTTCACACCCATGGTCCAAATGCGTCTCTCTAGAGGAAGGGAATTACATACTCAGGGAAATCTATGAAGGAATTTATAGAGTGCATGAATCCCACTACACACTAACCTAGAAAGCACTACTCCAAGGATACTACTGGCCCACCATGTCTAATGATGTCTAGAAGCTAACTCAAGAATTTCACAAGTGCCAGCAATTTGCTTGACTCAATCATCGGCCTTTCCACCCCTTGCACCCAATCGGAAGTCCATAGCCCTTCGCCATGTGGGGGATGGACATCCTAGGTCCCTTCCCAACTTCCACTTCATAAAACAAGTTCTTGATTATGGCTATAGACCATTTCACCAAGTGGGTGGAAGTAGAGGCAGTTCCAACAATCACAGAAGCTCGGATACAACATTTCTTCTGGAAAGAGATCATCTGCAGATTCAACATCTCTCACACTTTGATTACAGACAATGGCAAGCAGTTTGATAATGAAAAGTTTAGAGGTTTCTATTCAGACCTAGGAATAAAGCTTCGTTTCACCTCAGTAGCCCATTCACAAACGAATGGGCAAATAGAAGTCACCAACAGAATTATCATGCAGGGATTAAAGAAGAGACTTGATGAGAAAAAGGGAAATTGGGTCAAAGAGCTGAACAACATAATTTGGGCCTATAGAACCACCACTAGATCATCCACGGAGGAGACAGCCTTCAGACTGACTTATGGCATGGACACGGTTATACCGCTAGAGATTGGTTTTCCAAGTTACAAGGTCAACTGCAGTTTTGATCACAATATTAACAACATTGATGCCTGAATATGTCTGGACCTACTAGAAGAAAGGCGGGAGTAGATAGTAGCGATGACTGAAGCATATCGGCAGAGGGTGGCACGATACCATCTCCGATGTAGTTGCCCAAGACAACTGCGACTGGATACTCAGAAGGGCAGATATTGGTAAAGGCAACTCAAGCACCGATAAGCTAGGTCCAAATTGGGAAGGCCCGTATTAAATCTCAGAACACATAACCAAAGGAGCATATAAACTAAAAAACAGAGACAACAAAGAGTTACCATGATTTTGGAACTTTGATTGCCTCAGAAAATACTATCAATAAAACTTAGATTGTACTCAGAATGGTATTCAATAAAATCTCTTTTCATTGAAACCGATGAATCTCTTACAAAAAGATTGATTATAAAAAAAAAATGAGAAGGGCTTATATTATACTAATTTTATGTCTAAGTTATCGAGCTTAGAGTCGAGGAAGGAAACCGTATCAACAACACTAGAAACCTTAATAGGCTCTGCTGCAGACCCTCCAGCAGATTCATAAGCATTCCATGAATATGAGGCAACTGCCTTTTGATGAGCATCCTCCTCAGCAACAATCTTCGCAAGGTCTGTCGACATTATTCGATCCAGCTCCGCCAAGTCAAATTTAGGATGCTGAGAAAGTAGGACCCTCTTACACTCAGACTTGTAGGCTTGAGAAAACCCCCTACCATGTTCTGGTAAGATCTTTTGTCATTTTCTTGGGACTTCTTAACCTTAGACAGCCTCTTCTCCAAATTTGCAATCTATGAATCTTGCTCTTCAATCCTCCTGATCAATTGACCTTGGCTATGCTCCAGATTAGTGATTTTCTTCTACCTTGCCTCAGCCTCAAATTTTGCCTCTACTTATTTTTTTTGGCATAGCTCTAATGTCACCTTTGCGCTATTTAGCTTCTTTTCGAAGTCAATAGCTATTGTTCCAACTTCCGTCTCCTTTAGGTTGTATTGGCTTTTCAAGTAGAAGTATTAGTCCTTTGCCAGTAGTAAGGCCTGGGTCATCTGTGAAAAGGGAAAAATCATATTAAGTACAAGACAAACATGTAAGTAACAGAGAAATAACATTCACTTACTTCTAGTGAATGACCAATCATCGAATCAAACAAGCCCTCTGGACTTTCCTCAATCTAATACTGCATATCCACTGGTAGCCTCAGTGATTTTGCATACTGATACCAAGAGCATCATGAGCTGTAGGGTTTGATTAATGCCATCGTCGATTTAAAAAGAGTGACTATATCCTATTATGCAGTTTATCAAAATTTAGGTCAACCTCCCTGTTAACAAAAAAAATAAAATTAATTATTTAATTTTTGCTAATGGACTTGTATAGGTAAGGCAACTTAGATGTAAAAGTCATATTTTTGTAAAATTTTTATTAAATTTCTTAAATTTAATAAGTTAAACCAAATAATTTTATTTAAAGCAATTTATTTTGTCAATTGAACTGGAATTTTCGTGTGAATAGAGAAGGTAACATTTTTTTTCCAAAATCTACTTTTGTTTTATTTCATTTCATGTGGAATGGTGACGAGTCCTATTGATAACAAGAAGATGAGTCCAACGTTAGTATTTTCTGTAAAAAAGAATTATTAATTTTAAATTTTTAAAGAAAGAAAACATTATTTACTACCTATTTTGAAAAAAAAAAAACTACCTATTATATCAGATTAACTGGTCATAATTTTTTTTTTACAAATTGCGGTTGCAGTTTAAAATCTGAACCAAACATTTGTAATTAACCATAAATCTTAAACCATAAATCTAAAATTAACATATCAAATTAAATTTATTTTATTAAATATAACAGTTATTGGATTTATAAAATGTATTTGGGACTGTTGACTAAAAACCTGCAATCTTAAAAATCTGTTTCTTTCCCTATAGGTTAAGAGCTTTGCTTTAGTATTATAGAGAATCAAATTAGGATAAGTGAACCGAGACATAAAGAAATTTTGTAGAAATAATACTAAAAGTGTATTTGATTGAAATGAATTTCACAAAATTTTATGGAATTTATTTGTAAATCGAAGTGAGTGTAATTGGTTTAAATGAAAATTTTAAAAAATTTATTTTCAATTTTAATATTTTAATTTTACAGAATTTCTTAATTCTAAATTCATTCTTATTGATAAAATATATTTACAAATAAATTCTATTTAAAATTAATTTGAAAATAAAATAAATTTTTTAATGAAAGAAATAGCACTGCAAAGCAAAGCCCTCAGTTTGTGGGTGTTGTTAAAAATAGCCCAGTTAAAGTACATTTTTTTATCAGTCAATTTTCATTTCACAGCATTTAATCAAATAAAACATGCTAAATAATTCAAAGAATCAAGTTATTTCAACCGAGAGTTATTAGGTGGGTTTAATTTTATTTTTTAAGGGAAGAACCTATTTTTCTCTTTAGCCTTTAGGAAAATAACATATTCTTTAGGTTGTAAGTTTTTAATCGACAATCCCAAAATAGATTTTATGAATTGAATGGCTATTATTTTTTTATGACACTATATCATCATGACACTATAAAAATTATTTAAAAAATGACATTTTCTATATTATTTCTATTATTGCCGTCATTTCTATCGTCTAAATTCAAAAAAAAAAAATTCATATTTTACCTCTGCACATTTATTTTTTTTAATTTACCTCGTTTATTTTTATTTATATACATTGAGTCATTATACTTTTATTTTTTCTTGATGTATTTTCTTTATTTTAAATTTTATTCTCATTAACCATTTATACTTTTATTTTTATAAATATTAAGTCATTTTACTTTTATTTTAATAAGATTAACCCCTTTCAATAAATATAATTCTAAAATTTTTTATCATTTATGTTATAATTTAATTACTTAAATTTTCTTTCTTGTAACGCGACTTGATGGCGATGGTGTCTGCAGTGGACGGATCATCGACAACGCCAAGAATTTCATATAAGCTTTTCTTGTCGGAAGATAACTGTTGAATCATATAAGCAGTGTAGAATTCTATGATCTGAGGCAGGCTTGGGTTGAATTCTTTTGCAGCAGTGAGATTTCTTAGCGCCATATCCATGTTTGTAAGCTTGAAAAACTCCTTGCCCATGTCTCTGGCCTTGTCTGCAGCGAGCTTGACAATATCGCTGTCCATGATCGGAAATAAGGAAGAGATGGTTTCTGGGTTTAGGTTTCCAAATTAGAAGTGTATGACTAATTGCGTTTAAACATATAGCAATTATATAGGACGCCCTGTTTGATTCAGGTTTCTGCTATAACTGAGCAGCGTTTTGAGGTGTTCTTTAAAGCTTTTCAAGGATGTTTGAGTTCATTAGGATGCTAGGCTCTTTAGTCTTCCCTAGTATTTTCTTGGCCCTCTCTCTCCATGGAAAAGAACAGGGCTTGGAACTGAAACAGGATTAGTCTTTTCTAGTATGTTTGCTTCTCTTCAAACGGATCATACACATTCTGTAGTATGTAAAGAATCTAGTTTTTGCATTTTTAACATTCTTTTGGATAATCATTTCACTAAAAATAGCTATTAGGCCCCAAGACGTTTATTCACTTTATTACAATAGAGCATGAAAATTCCTCTGTACCTTGTTTTCTTATTCTTATATGTAGCTTTTATAGTAGCAATTTGGTAAATTCTAATTAGCCATCGCTTTGCTTGTCTTTAGAGCCCTCAGTTCTTCTAGGAATGAACTTATGTCAGAGTATGATGATCCTCCTTCTTCAACAGCTCTTCGTGCCATCTCTTTGTGTTCAGTAGCCCTGTTTCTTATTTCCTCAGCTTCTTCACCACCCATCAACTTAATCACAGCCTTCTCTATGTCTTCCTTCTTTATCAAAATTTTTTTCTCATATCTTGACCATTCTTGGACACCTACTCCAACTCCAATTTTTAGAACATTTGTAATCAGCAATTCATTATCAAATTGCTCTGCATAGAGTGGCCATGTGACCATTGGCACCCCTGCACTCACCCCTTCCAGTGTTGAGTTCCATCCACAGTGAGTCATGAACCCTCCAACAGCTTCATGATCAAGAATCAAAACCTGCGGTGCCCATCCCCTTATGATCAAACCCTTCCCTTCCATTCTCTTCTCGAATCCTTCTGGCAACCACTCTTCCATTTCTTCATGATTCTTCAGTTTTTTCTTCACAACCCAAATAAAGTTCTGTTTACAAGCTTCAAGAGCCATAGCAATTTCAAGCAACTGAGCGGCAGAAAATTCCATGATGCTCCCAAAACATATATACAGAACTGACTTTGGTTTCTTGGAGTCCAGCCATCTCAGACACTCATGTCCATCAATGGAGGCTTGATCTCCTCTCTGTGCTTTATCTTCCATGTCCTTGTTGCAAAGTGAGAGAGGGCCAACATGCCATGCCTTCCTCCCCATTACTTTTCTATAATATTCTGCATAAGCTGGTTCTAGCTCTTGAAAACTATTCATGAGTACTCCGTAGCAGTTAAGATCAGATTTCATAATTTGATCCATCAGCTTTCCAAAAACACCATTCATTTCATCTCTATAATATGTTGGCAACTGTAGTTTTGTCTTGATTATTTGATCCGGCAGGCCAGGCACTACAAAGGGTTCAAGATCAGACACTACTGTTTTGTGGGGTTGATATCGTCGAAGGCAATCAGAAACACACGTAGCAAAAGAACTACTTCCAGTGAAGAACAACCTTGGAATCCCAAGCTTGCCTGCAACTTCTGTAGCCCATGTAAATATCATGTCTGCCACAAGGCAATCAGGTTGGCATTCTTTCAGCACCTCTGCAAGCGGTTGTTGAAGCAGGCTAAGTGCATGAAGGAACTTTAGACCCATTTCAGGAGTAACCAGGGAGCTTACATTCTCACATCCATCCGGCAGGCCCGCCTCGACAGAAGGGAATTTTATGATCTGAAGGTTGATTTGCGCACCCAATTCTGTCTCTCTTTCAATTGTTCTAGAGAAGGTAGGCGCATTGAGAGGAGTAGTAACAATGGTTGTCTTGACTCCACGCCTTGCAAACAGTCTGGCCATGTCTGCGGTTGGAATCATGTGACCATGAGCCATATAAGGGAAGAACATGATGTGAAGCTGGTTTTGTTGTGAATCCATGTGGCCTTTTTGATTCACAAAACAGAAGAGAAGTAAAAGAAAGCTATACTTATCTTTTTTTTTGAAGGGATGCTGATGCTTCAGATTTCAATTCCCAAGCATCTTCCTGTTTTATCTGTCCTGATAACTTCGTAGATATTTCCATGAATTTGACTAAAACATATGGTAATAGAAGCATGTAAGAAGCTACCTGCTGCATGTGTTTTTGCCTTTTCGGTGTAGAATTTTTCTGAATTCTGATGTGGCCTTGAACGGCAAGAAATCTCTTTATCTTATATGCAATTATTGCATATTCTGTTGTTTTTATAGGCTACTACTTTTCTTTATATTATCTTATCATAAAGTACAAAGAAATTTCTTGATAGTCATATTGATGGCAGAAATGTTTGACTCAAGCTTTGTTTCTTGGTTGCCAAGTTCATGTAAAGAAATCTCTTTATCTTATATGCAATTATTGCAATATTCTCTTGTTTTTATAGGCTACTACTTTTCTTTATATTATCTCATCATCCAATTCTTTTTTCAATTGTAACAATTGAAAAAGAATTGCTTGCCTTTACTCCATGTCTTGCAAAGTGCCATGTAAGCGAAGAAAAATGTGATACGAAGCAGATTGTTATAGGTTGTTGCAGATTTAAAGTAGGCAGGCAATAGATGGTTGAAGATTTTTGTTGTCGTTAGCCATTAATAACTTATATATATATATATATATATATATATATATATATATAACCATGCATGTAAACAAAAAATTTTTAGACTCGTGACAGGAAATGATATTCCATATCAATATCTTATTCTAATAAGGGTTATAATTCTCCAAAATGAAGGATTACTTGAATAAGAAGAAAGCTTAATGAGAAGTCTATTTTAATTAGGAAGATTACTCTACAAAAGAAGTTTTTTTTTCCTAAACAAGACAATTCTACAGGATTAAAGAATTACATTCCTAAGAGGTTTGAACAATATCTTCTCCTATAAATACATCTCATGACATCTAATGTCATTCATTCTCATATTCTCATTCTCATATTTACTCATCTCCCCATTCTCATCATATAACATTATCAAGACATCATTCCATCATTCTATCACCACATCATCCAAGCAATTACTCTTAATTCTCTATTTTATTATGCCGATTCACTTTATTATATTTTTCCTCATACCATTACTGACTTAATCTTTAAAGTGTTTATGGGGAAAATCTCGCCCTTTTATCTATTCTCCTCGTCGATGCAAGTTCTACAAGCATGAAATATCAATTCGGAGTTATCAAGTGACGCCCACTGTGGGGAAAAATCGAATTAAATTCCGGATTATCGTTGTTTGCTAGAGTCTAACTAGATGATCACACTTTCTCTAAACATGTTCATAAAAATTTAGTCATCAACATCAATTAGGTTAAAATAATGCTCCGCTTTGTATTTGAAGGATCAATCATTTTTATGGCTGCAACATTTGTTAAAAATAGTTCATGCGATTAGCAAAAGGGATACAATTGCAGACAAAGCGAATTGTAAAAGATTTGATTTTCTCATTGCTCACAAGCTATGGTCTTAAATGCTTGGTACCTACCCGAAAGCTAAAGTGAATAGCACTACAGATTAAGCTTTGAATTTGCACTTCTTGCAATCAAAAATTGATTTTTCTCCTGAAAAAGATAAAATTTCCTCTCAAACTAGGTATAAAAAAATATATGTATATGATCCACTCAACAAACTTAGTAAAGCGAGCATCATTGATTGGCATTGCATGGATTTGCAATTATTGAAGGAAATCAAGGCAAAATTATTCTCTATCATTAAATTTGGAACTCATGGAAATATATATCTACACTTATGGGAGCTTTTGGACTAAGCAAAGCAGCATATGGTCTCTCCGTAAACACAATTTATTTCAAAGCAGCTAGAAAGCTATCATGTACATATGGACAATTACAAACCACAAGAAGAACATCTCTTCTAATACTCATAATTAGATTTTGATGTTTCTGTATGCTCTTCATGTTCTGGATAACAGTAGGGCCTAAAGGATATGCATCATTCTTAGTAGATGAATAGTAAAGAGAGACTTGAAGATCTAAACTTCAGAAAAGAACTAAAATCAGCAGCTTCCTTCATCTCGATCTACTCGTAGTAGCACTTTAGATACAAAGGGTCAAGGCTAACACTTTTAAAGATTGATATTCTTATCAAGTCAAGGCTCAGGAGAAAAGCTAAGTAAAAAAGAAAGGGGGGTGTTGCAAGAACTCACTAAGCACTGAATATCCAGACTACGAGCACCCACATAGTACTGAGCACAAAGCATCGCGGATACCTAGGTTTAACTCTCACCATTGAACACCAAATATCCGAACATTGACTTCCCGAGTTTTTAAACTTTGTGCATCGATGCCTAGGGATAAAGCTATTAATTACACAAACATCGCTCCTTGAATTCTACCATTAATCAACACCATTATGACCAAAGAGAGGCTACTTGGAATAAATTCCTTGAATACTTAAAGAAAGCTTCCTATCTTGATTCACCAACACCCATGGCAAGATCTTATTAATAGGTATTACAACAAATAGAATACTAAAAGATAGCGACAAGGATACAAAGCTTGAAGATTCATCCATAGTTAGCAGATTCAAAACTAGGTGCTCATCAGACAAAACTCAACACTGAAATTTCTTGAAGGCAGAGGCTTATCCATTAAGTTTATTTCATCTAAATATTGATAACTCCGAAGTTATTTTATTAATGAGCACTGAATAACCACCAAAGCTGCAAAATACCAAGATCATAAATTGAAAGCTCTGAGTTTTTAACATCCATTGAGCATTGAGTATGGAGCATAAACTTCAGATCGGCCATCAAGTTCTTGGCAAAAAATCCCAGAGACAAGCTTGATAGCAGACATAAGTATTTGTGACCAAAGCTGCTAAATAATTTTGACCACATTGAAATTAACAACCTGAGAGAGAGCTTGAAGCTCGAAGTAGTAGAGTCAGGAAACTTGGATTAAGAGTGGCATTAAAAGCTCAGGCTAGAAACCAGGTTTATAAGACGAACATTAACCAAAATGTGTGTGCCAACATCCACTCAGATACTCAGAAGCTATAGAAGACCAAGGTTGCTCGGATCATATGTTGAGCTCCAAACACTGTGCATCCACTAAGTAATTACTGAGTACTCACCGAGCATCCACTCACCACCAAGCCTTCATGCATGGAGACAGTTGAACATCTGAGTTTGAATCTCGGACATTAAACCGAACATCAAAGCATCAAAACATTGAAATAATCGGACATCCGGGCATAAAGCAGACTAGGACTCATCAAGAGAATTAATTTAGTTATCGATTTTACAAGAGTAAGCTGCAACAACTCCCAAGATGAGAATTAAAGAACAAAACAATAAGAAAATTACATCGAACCCCAAAGCTAGCAAACTAAGAGAAGCTTAGAATAGGAGAAGCCTAGAAAGTAGGCATTACTTATTCATATGCAGTGGCAATCAATTCAAAAAATAGAACATAAAAGTATGCAAGAGCTAAAGCTGAGCAACTTACAAATTTGACCATATATGGTCACGACATTGATGAGCTTAAAGGTCCCCTACATCAACAGATAAGTTTCCATCTTTATATTTATTTATTCAATAATTACTTAGACAAATTTGAGGATTTAAGCTTCATAACTTCATCATATCCTGTGTTATCAAGCAAATTCTTAATATCTGGTGGATATCAACTTTTAGAGTTAATTAGTAAAAAAAAAAAAAAGCAACAGGTCAATGACAAAAACAGAAAAGAAAGGCCTTGACTGAAAATAGCTCTTGGATTAGGAGTTGAGATCCAAGAATTGAGCACAAACTCCAAACATGTATCGTACACCAAAGAACTGACCATCAAAGCACCAACTAGAAACATTCAGACAACCGAGTATGGTTCTCCAAATTTTTTATTGAAGCATGCACCAAGCTTGATCACTGAAGTCTGGATTCCTTATTACCAAAGATTGAGGCTATATTGGTTGGATTCAAGTATCCATTGAACTCTAGAGTATCAGGTAGTATGAGTGACAGCAAGAACCCGAATATGAGATTCACTAAAGTGCTATATTTGTTCGATTCGAGTATCCATTGAACTCTAGAGTATCAGGCAGTCTGAGTGATAGTAAGAATCCGAATATGAGATTCACTGAAGTATCGAACCTCTACTAAACATCCACTATTAGGCACCAACTTCACAAGTTTCTAGACTCCAACGAGCAACAAGTCCTAGTTAATTAAAGGCAAATGGGCTCTAAAGCTATAAGGTCATAAGACTTGGCCCAAAATGAAAACAAATGCCTTGAAGACTCATCCTACCTACATCTGAGCCGAGCGTTGAGATAAAATCCAGGAATTGGACAACCAAACATGTGATATTACCATTGAAGGATAGCTTTAACAAAGAAAAAAAGATTCAAGGTGCCAAGGATTTTTGAAAATTCATACACTTGGATAGTATGACCTTTAATTAAATCTCGAATACTCAACAATGATGACATTGAACATCTAGATCACATCGGCTTCGTATTGGAGTCCTTAGTTTTCTTAAAAAAAAATTAGTGACGATTGAGGCAGCAAACATGAATATAAATATTCATTCATTAATTCAAAGGTGGAACAAGAGCAAATCAGAGATAAGTTCTCTTCTTTCTCAATTATTTATTTTTATTTTTATTATTATTTATTTTCACTTCTTAATTATTTATTCTCATAGAATAACTATAGCTTGTAACACAAGCACACTTACACATGTACACATAGATGCTCATCCATGAATACACGATTATTATTCATGCAAAACATACATTAATCACATTGGTATATTTATCACACGAGTGTTAACCATCAATTAAGATCGATCAAATGATCTTAAAATTAATTTTCCTTTATCGCTTATAACAGATGAAGATGCTACTTTAAAGCACCCAGCGGTCAAAACAATTGGACACTCTGATTATCCCACTCGGCATCAACATGCAGAAATTTTCAAAAGAAATTAGACGCATTGCCAAGCAACACTAAGGTGAACAAGCACTTATTTACACTCAGACAATAATTGCTGGCTCCTACTCAAAGTTGGATCCAATAATACTCAAACAAATCCTACCCTATAGCAGATCCTTATTCATGATATTTTAGAGAATGTTCAGCAAGAAAAAGACTAAAATGGAGACAAGAATACCCCTTACATAGTTGTACAACTTAAAGTACAATTCCAACCTCTATTTAATAAAAAGGGCAATCTTAGCCTTTCACCTGAACTACAATGCTCATCTCATGACTTGGATTGGACAAACCTAAAATTTTGGTCCTTCAAATCCTACCTTCCGTCATTTTAAAAAACCCTCACTAAATTACTATCCCATATTATGAAGTAAAGATTGAAAGGGCTCAAAATCACTACTAGGATAATAATATCCATCCTTTTGCAAAAATACTATCAACAATAAATGTCTGGAAAATCAAACATCTGCAGCAATAATGTACAAACTCAACATTAATCATTTTTTTGACCAGGCAGCTGCCATCAATAGAGTTATTAAAGTTCATAAATTGAGCAACATTATATGACACTTGGGTTGTGCTTCTAATGCACCGAGACTATACGACAGTTAGGTCATGCTTTTAATGCATTAAGAATAAGTCCAGTGACTTAAATTGGCACCCTCAGGTCACTTCTATAGTACTGAGGTTTCGAGCATGTAAGCCTCACATCTTTGTACCAAGCATCTAAGTCCAGTGACTAAAGTTGACACCCTTAAGACGACTGGTTCAGTCATGTTGTCTCCATATTGGTGGGTTAATCCATTACCTATACTTTTTTATTTTAGGTTTTGTGCACTCAAGTCTAGCTGGCAATTCAACGATGTTCATATACAATGATTTTAACACTTGATACCAAGCTTTATCTTTTCTTGTGACTGAGGCTGGCCACCTCAGCTCACCCTTCCTTATCAGATGCAATTACTTAAGCAGTCTCTCTCTCTAGGCATATACAATGATGTTTTCCATCACCTTACAGACCCAGATATATCGAACATAAATATCTGAACAGACTTTCAAGAGAGACTCTTGATATCCCATATCAGTATCCTATTCTAATAAGGATTATATTCCCCTAAAGAGGAGGATTACTTTAATAAGAAGAAAGCTTAATGAGGAAGTCTATTTGAATTAGGAAGATTACTCTACAAAGGAAGTCTTCTTCTCTCCTAAACAAGGCAATCCTACCGGACTAAGGAATCACATTTCTAAGAGGTTCTATTAATATCTTCTCCTATAAATACATCTCATGACATCTCATGTCATTCATTCTCATATTCTCATTCTCATATTCATTTATCTCCTCATTCTCATTATACAACATCATCAAGATATCATTCCATCACTTCATCACCAAATCATCCAAGCAATCACTCTTAATTCTCTATTCTATTATGCCTATTTGTTTTATTATATTTTTCCTCGTACCATTACTGATTCAACCTTCGAAGTGTTTATGGGGGAAACCCCGCCCCTTTATCTGTTCTCTCCGTCGATGCAGGTTTCACAAGTAAAAAATATCAATTCAGAGTTATCAGTAAATAATTATTAAATATATATTTTGAAATTATTATTATTATTATTATTATTATTATTATTATTATTATTATTAAAAATTTTAAAAAATAAAAGTGTTATTTATCTATGTAATAATTTGACATTAACTTAATATAGTTATAATCCATTGCAATTTTTATAAATTTCTTATTTAAATAATTATATGATATTCCTTCAATATTTATTATAATTAATATTTTTCTCAATTCTATAACTAATTTTATATAAAAAAAATATTATGCTTATAATTAATCATAAGATAATACAAATTATTATTTTTAATAAAATATTTTTATTTTTTTTCTTAATAAAATATTTTTAATAAAAAGTTATGTTTTTTTATGTAACAATTTAAATATTACAACCTCATTAAATTTATAATTTATAACAATTTTATTAAATTTTTTATTTGAGTTTCTTCAATATTTTTAATATTAATACTTTTATTTACTCAAAAAGTAATTTAGTGTAATTTTTTTTATTTCAGCTAATAAGTAAATGATAAAGATTAGTTAATTAAATTTTAACTATTTTTTAAAATTTGATAAAAATAAATAAAAAAATAATTATACTACTTTTCTTACAGGAATACTACTATCAAACAAATTATATGCTTTACTTTTTAAAATATGATTAGAGACACAAGACAAAAAAAAATTTAGATAATTTAATTATAATTATTGACTTAGTAGACTTTAATTTAATAAGTATTTAAAAATAATAAAAATATCATTTTATTTATATGTCAATCTAATTTTTTAATCTTGATAGTGTTAAATTATAACATATTAATTTATTGCAATTTGAATAAAATTTTTATTTGAATAATTGTACAACACCCTTTTAATTTTTTAAAATAATAATATAATTTTTCATACATGATAGAGTTATAATATATTAAGTTATTACACTCTTTATAAATTTTCTATTTAAACACCACAATCTTTCATAATTAATTAATTTTGATTTTAATTATTTACTTATTAAATTTAATATAGTAAGACTTATAAAATTTTGTTATCTAATTTAATTTATAGTAGATACAATATAAGTAGACCTAATTAAAATAGAAAAATTTATATATTTTTAACAAAAGTACTACTAAAAATTTAATTAATTTAATTTTGTTAGACATAAATAAAAGTTAACTTAATTAAAATGGGAAACATACTTTTAATTAAATTATAATTATATATTAATTAATTTAATTTCTATTAGAGATAAAATAGAAGTTAATCTAATTAGAATAGAAAATATACTTTCAATTAAATTAGAATTACATTTTAATTAATTATAAATTGTCCAATTTTTATATAATAATAAGTAAAATTTTTTTTGTAATTTTGGTTGTCCCTCTTCCCCTTCGTATATTTATATATATTATAGATGTAAAGGGTTTCTAACATAGGAAGTAGGGCTGATCATGAAACAGAGAAAATACTAAACTGAACTGAAATTTCATACCTAAAGACAATAAAACCATACGAAACCAAATAAATTTAATTTCGAATCGAACCATACCAAAATTTATAGCTAATTTGGTCTAGTATTGGATATTTATAAAAAAACCAAACTGAGAACCGTACCAAACCATACCAAAACTGTACCGAATTGAAAACTGAATATAGTACCAAATCTTAATTCAATAAATAATATATAGATATTATAAATAGTAGTGAACTTAAGTATGTATTTTAATTATATTATCAAGTAATGTACATATGTATACTAATAGACGATAAAAATTGATAGTTTTGTTGTGTTTAAAATATAATAAATAAATTATTAACAATTTTTTTTATTAATAATAATAATAATAATAATAATAATAATAATAATAATAATAATAATAATAATAATAATAATATTATTATTATTATTATTATTATTATTATTATTATTATTATTATTATTATTATTATTATTATTAAGTAAAAACCTCAAATGTCTATTACAATTTGAACTTAAAATATAAAAATGAAAAAAATTCATATTGTATAGTTTCAAATAATTCAATTAATAAATAAGAATGTGTAATATCCATTACAATATAATTTAAACTTAAAATATGAGAAATAAGAAAATTATTATTATTATCAATAAGAAGTAAAAATGTGGATGACAAATTATATTTCAATTTAAAATAAAAAATATGCAATATGAAAATTAACATTGTATGATTTCAAATATTATAATTTTTAACTAAAATATGTTGTTATTATTATATTTGATAACTTATCAATAAATAACATTATTGATGGGCCAACTAAAAGATTACATAATTGTTTCAACAAAAACAATGGGTAATAAATATAATTTAAATTAATAATATAAATTTATTTATTACATAAATTTTTAAAAACTCATTTTAAATCATACCATACCGATCCATTCAGACAGAACCGAATCTTCATATCGAATTGTTTCAAAAAATGGGATAGTACTGGTATAGAGATTTTTAAATTAGATACTGATATTGAAAATTTAATTTTTAAAATCTCTAAAATATAATACAATTCTAAAGTTTTTAAATCCCCAAATTTATGCCAACTGTGCTCACCCCTACAAAGAAGTGCTGGACATGAGATTAAACCTCACCCAAGGCCCTCCATTTCACAGGTTGCCTACCCTGGCTCCGAGAGCTGTATTGCTCATGCCAGCAGCTTCACTCAGAAATTTTCTGATCTAATAATATAAAAATAAAAACTTAAGTAAAAATCTACTAAATTTATTTTAGTTTATTCTACTAAAATAAAATTTAGTAAAATCTTGCTTAAATTTTTATTTTTATAATATTAGATACAATTTTTGTTAACCAATAAATTACAATTATATAATTTATATTTAATTTTCATAAAAGCATTTGGCATTTGATAGTATTTTTATAATTTTTATATTAAAAGTAAAACATAAATAATTAAATTATAACATATTTGATTAAAATTTTTGAAATTATATTTATTGAAGGGGTTAATAAAAGTACAAGAGTTTAATATGAATAAAAATAAAAATATGAGAATTTAATTTATAAAAATAAAAGTGAAAGGGTAAATTGAGAAAAAAATAAAAATATAGATTATTACTTAAAAAAAATTCTTAATCACCATTGGTATTACTCAATTTTTTTTTTTTTTAGAATAAAACTTCCATTAAAACGAAATTCAACGAGGAAAGTTAGCTAAAACAGCAACCATCACTGATGAAGGGGCCGAATTCATCCCGACCTCCTCCTCGGAAGACAAACAGAAAGAAAAACGAGAGCTACGTTGTTTGAAGACCTGGGAACATAATTAAAAACAAAACTAATGAAGGAAGAAGTCAATGCTCGAATATTCGCAACTATCAATCCAAGGTAAGAATAATCTATGTAGGGCAATCTCAGAACAGGAATAACCACCAGGCTATTACTTTCCAGAGTAATGTACTGCAGGTTTAAAGAAACGGCCATCTGGACACCTTCATAGCATGCTAAAGCTTCAACAACGTCCACTGGATAAATAAGTGATTGTTTTCTTAACTACTTTGGGAACAATAACTTCTCCCCTATCAGAAGGTACCAGCGTTGCTGCGTTTGTTTTTTCATTCTAACAGAACTGCAAAAAGCTTGCTACAAGCAAAACTGAAATCCCAAAAGCTGCGCGCTGTTAATTAAAAAATAAAAAGATTTTTGAGCGTAACTTGAATATCATAAGCACTCTACCATTAATTCGATACCGCTAGCAGGGAGAGATTTGCGAAGGAAGGATAACCATTCTGGAATGAACAGAACGCCATTTATCCTCATCCAAAAATTGGAATCGAAAGTAACTATGAGACCAAAATTAGGCACACCATGAACATTCCCTCAAAGCATGTTCAATTGTTTCCACTTCCTCGCCAAAACATTTACAAATAGGATCCAGGTTCAAGCCAAATCGACCCATTTCACCGCCCACCGGAATTATAGATGTGTAGATATTTCAGAGAAAAAATGGAACTTCTGGACATGTTTTTTCGTTGAGTTAATGAAATTTTGAGAATTTTCCTCTCATCTACAAGAGTTTCAAGTTGTTCTTGTTGTTCCTAAAATCATCGTTATCATGGTGGTGGAAGGAGTGCAACTGATGACGATGGAGAGTGAGACTAATGAGGAAAGGAAAAGAGATTTTAACCATTCATCATTTTGACAAAGCAATCCTCGATGCGTCTAAACACATTCCAACCTGAAAGTTCCTTAAGTAATTTAAGAATCACATCCCCGCGGTTGTCGTCTTTTCGGGAGAGTGGGATTGAAACAAACAAGTTTTTTAAAAAAACTTACAACTGTTACCGATTAAAGGGATAAAAGAACAAAAAAGCAACTGGTTCCACGTACACACGTCACTAAATTTTTTTATGATACTGTGTCACTATGACACTGTAAAACGTCCCTGGAACTGAAACAAGACTAGAAACTGGATTTGATGTAATAGTTAAGAAGAAAACAAGATTTTTATTTTATTTTATTTTAGGCAAAAGTCATCCTGAAACCCTAAATTTATTGGTTTTTAGCTTAAAACCCTAAAGTTTTGTTTATATATTGAGACCCTTAAACTTCATAAATTTAAAATTTTAAATCCTTATGTTTATTTTTTAACACAAATTATTTTATTTTGGTCCCTAAAATTTTATATTTCTAATATTCATACTATTTTTTACTTTTGAACACTTATATCACTTTTAAAATTTTTTAACCGGTAAAAAATAAATTTATATATATTAATTTCTAATATTTTAAATTATTATATATATTTAAATAGTTTTAAATTTTAAAAATAAACAAACAAGTTAATGCTATTATGCTAAATTTTTTAAAAATAATAATAATACTATTCTTTTTCATAATATTTTAAATTATTGTAAATAAATTTTTATAATATAATTTTTTTTTTCATGTATCCAAAAAATATGTTAAAAAAGAAGAAGGTTAAGATAACGGTTATAAAAAAATTTTAGTTAGTTGAAAAATCTATCACCATTTTTTGGTTTTAGTGATATACAGACATGTATTGACATCCACTATTTATAAAAGTTATATTATAAAAAAAATTTCACAATAATTTAATTAAAATTTTTTAAAAATATTAATAATATAAAATTTAAATTTTAAAAAATTATAAAATATTTTTTAATCATTATCTCTTTTAATTATGGCTTTCTTTTTCATCATAATAATTTATTTTGAAAATATAATTTTTATTTTGAAAAACAATAGTTTTATTTTAATTTTTTTTATCTTAACATTAACTTGTTTATTTATTTTTGAAATTTAAAATTATTTAAAAATGTATATAAATTTATGTTTTTAATTTAAAATATTAGAAATTAAAATAAGTAAATTTATTTTTATTTGTGAAATTTTTTTAAAAGTGATATAAATGTTAAAAGGTAACAAATGGTATGAATGTTAGAAATATAAAATTTTAGGGACCAAAAGAAAATAATTTTTGTTAAAAAATTGACAAAAGGGTTTAAAACTTCAAATCCATGAAGTTCGAGAGCTTAAATGTACAAAATAAAACTTTAGGAGCTTAAAGCTAAAAGGTCAATAAATTTAAGGTCTCAATATACTTTATTTTATGCCAAATTAAAATAGTACAATTTGCAGGTATATAAGTCGAACTCGCTCCACAAGTTGTTATAGAAATCTGTTCAATATGAATCTAAATCTATACTCTTAAAAAAAGTTCAAATCTAGTTTCCAATTAAATCACACATAGAAAATCTTCATTTTATGTTTAGGTAATCCAATAATTAAAGTTATATTAAAATTTTCACCTTTTGAATTAATAACAAACAAGCAATAGAGATTATAAAAAAGATAGACGCTACAATCTATTGTCTGAAAATGGATTGATAGGTCATAAAATTGTTTGCCATATACACAAGGTTTAATAAGAAGTTATGATCAAATAAACAAATAGAAAATTCTCACATTTTTTATTAATCATCTATGGTTATACCACATGTAGTTACATAATAGACTTGAAGAAACACTAAATAAACGTAATTAATATTCTAACTAAATAGTACAACATAATCCTTCTTCAACAAGGGAATATAATTTCTCTGAAGGAAATATAATCCTATTTAAATTCAGATTATCGATGCAGCATCTTGTAACACACTTTTGACATTGATAAAGGCTTAATTGACTCAAGTTGAAAACATAAATGTTGTAGCCCTAGCAGCATCTTGAATCATATATTTGGATTAGTATTGAGTGAGATACGACCCATTTTCTAATTTGCATTGAATCTGCCTAGTTTTGTATACAACTATATGATTATTTGAGATTTTAGCCTTGAAGACAATTGAAAAAGCCCTAGCTTTCTCATTAAAGTTGTAGCTCTATGTCTTAACTTTCTATAACTTTTTGAGTCGCCTCAATGTGACTTATGTAAAGTGAGTTTTCACCAAAATATTGATACATATTACATATAATATGGATTTATGCAAATTGAGTTTAGAATACATCATATTCCCTTTTTTCACAAAGATTTGTCCACAAATATTTGCCTTCCATGCAATGAAAATCCTAATCTTTTTTTTTTTAAATTTATATTATTTATTATTTATTTATTTTTAAGAAAGAGTCAATAACACAAGAAAAATAAACACAAAAAATAGACTTAAGAAAACAATTAAGGGCTTATTTGGTTAAGTTATTATTGATAGCTAGTAGCTAGTAGCTGTTGCTAATAGTGGTTAGTTGGTAGTTGTAGTTGATTAATCTTAAGTTTTTGGTAAAACTATTTATTTTTATACGTTTAATGAATATTATAGACATTAATTAAAATGTAAAAATTTTGCATTTATTATTTTATGAAATATAAAAAATGTTAAGTTGAAGTAGATTAAAAATTAACAATAAAAAATAATTATTAGCATGTGAAAATGTTGGTGAGTTAGAATTTACAAATTTCAAACTCACTTTTTAAATGCAATATATATATATATATATATATATATATTTTACAACCCAAACATATCAAACTAAGAAGAATAAAAGTTTCTTCTTTATGTATTAATGTTTTGTTTATTTTCTTTTCCACACATTTTACAAACTATAACGTATAGTATTTATAATGTTTTTCTTACTAAAAATTCAATGGTTATAATTCATTATAAATATAAATCATTATTTTTTATAGTAAATGTTATTTAAAGAAAAACTAAAAAACTATATTTCAAGTTTGTTATTCAATTATTAGTAATGATTTCAACACTCCTCCTCATTACTAATATCTTTAATCCCTTTTCTTGGAGTCATGCTGAGTTCTTTACTAAAATTTTCTAATTTTTTTATTATTGAGTCCTTTAGTGAAAATATCTGCTAGTTATTCTTCTATCTTCACTTGGATTACCTTGATCTCCCATGTTAAGGCTTTTTCGTGAATAAAATGATATTACACTTCCATATGTTTTGTTCTAGCATGAAACATTGGGTTCTCAACTAAACAAATAGCTGATTGATTATCATAGTATATTGGTATCGGATAATCAACTAGCTGATGTAAATTCTCCAATAAATGCATTAACCATATACTTTACTGAGCTACCATCGTTGTTGTATGATACTCAGCCTCTGTTGTTGAGAGCGACACTGTTGGTTGTCTTTTGCTACACCAAGTAACAACTTAAGAACCCACACTAAATACAAAACCGGTGGTCGATCTTTATGTATTATAATCACTGGCATAATCAGCATCGCAATATCCTTTCAATTTGCAAGTCATTTTACTTTTATAAAATATCCAGAGATTAAGTATTCATTTGATGTACCTCAAAATTCTCTGAACTGCTTCCAAGTGAGATTTTTTCAAAGTTTGCATGAATTGATTGACTACTCCAACTGCAAATGCAATATCTGGCCTTATCAATGTTAGATAGATCATACTGTCAACTATTTACCGATACATCTTTGAATCTTCCAAATCTTTGCCTTCTGTAATGCTTAATTTGAAGTTCACCTTTATTGGAAGAGCAAACGTTTTGTAGTCAAGCATTCCATTCTTTTGGAGAAGATTTCTCGCATATTTCTCTTAACACAAGAATAATCTTTCCTTTGTGTGCTCCACTTCCAATTCAAGAAAGTGATTTAGCTCCCTAGGTTCTTTTATCTGAAATCAAACTGATAGATTTTTCTTTGTTTAGTGGATCTCATTAGCATTGTCTCTAGTGATGATGAGATCATCAACATAAACAAGAATTATTGCTAGCTTCCCTTTTTGAGCTTTGATAAATAAACTTGAATCAGTTGTTGCAACTCCATAGCTGATATGGATGAGAAACTCAATAATCTTGTCATACCAAGCTCTAGGGGCTAACTTTAACTCATATAGTGCCTTCTTCAATTTGCAAACATACTCAAGATTAAGCTTATTTTCAAATCCTTCGGGTTGCTCCATGTACACTTCTTGATCCAACTCTCCATTTAGAAAGACAATTTTTGACATCTATCTGCCACAAGTTCCAAGATTTACTTATAATGAGAGCTAGAAAAACACGAATATTGAGTTTAAATTTGGTTAGTTTATGTTAAATTGACTTGAGGTTATTGAAATGGTATTATAAGCTTTCCAAATATGTAATTAGATTTAATTTTGGAGATAATTTTTGAAATAGCGTTATTCCAAGGCTTGGGTCACTGTTCCAGTACTGTCCCGAGATTGGAAAATATTTTATATTTTTAATAAATCCTACTAATTATTTTGAGCAAGTTTTGTGAAAAAAATTTATTGAAATTGTGTACCGAATTTTTGTTATAAATTTTTGAATGTTTATGCCAAAATTAAATTTTTGGAAAAATAATTATAAATTATAAATTTTTATTATTTTAAGTAAATTACTGATAATTATGATGTTTTAGGCATATTTTGAGCAATAATAGTATTAAAATAATTTTTATAAATTATTTCCTATTTTTAGCTAATTAATATTAATTTTTGGAAAATAATAGAATAATAAATTTATTTATTTTTTTAAGCTTAAATAAGTTATTTGTTGATTTTGTGATATATTTAAGTAATTGAAATAGTTATTTGCAATTAACGTTAATTTAATTGTAAAATTTGAGTTAAGTATGTTATTGATGAAAATTTAAATATTACCTAGAATTTACTATTTATTGGAAAATAAATATGTTTTATATTTCATTATGAAAATAAATGAATTTTTGGTATTTAAATGAAATTTTATGATTTTTGGCGATTTTAAGGAAAATTATATTATATTATTATTTCTATCAATTGTGGTTCTCGGTTGAGCATTTAGTGCAATTTGGGGGCCCAACCTATGATTGGGTGATTGTGTGAATATTCGAAATGTATTTTTATATAAGAACAACTCTACTTTTAGTAGTGAGAAGTCGGTTTTATAGAGAAAACTTTGTCGAATTTTTAGTAGATTTCTCATAAAACGTGACATCGACCTATGTTGAATTTCTAGTTTTAGTTGACTTTGTGTCTTTGGTTGAGTCAATTTCATCAATTCTATAGTTTTTATAATTTTTGAGAATTTTGATAAATTAATTTTATGAAATGCGTGTTGTGCATGCTTTATTATATTTTCAAATAATTATATATAATAAAGAAATAATTATATGATTGATTTATGAATATTTTTAAATTGTCATATGCATTATAATTTCTTCTATATTTGCGAGTAGAAATTGAAAGCACGCTTAAAGGAAAATTATTTCATTATGTTTTATTTATTTATTATTTAATCGTTTAATTATTCATTATTTAATGATTTATTTATTTTATTTTGTTAATTATTTATAATTTAAATTGATTTGGAGATAATGGTAGAATGTGTTACCTAGTGGGTGTCACTAGGACCATATGCACATGGGTAAAATCTCAATTTATGTGTAAAATGTGAAATAGGCTCGGTGGAGTGTGTGCTCTCGGGCAAGAGTAAATGGTTAGAGCTCGGTGGAGCTAATGCTCTCGGGCCGGAAAAAGGGATGTAACTTAGTTGAGCTTGCTTTCGGGACATTAATATAGAATAAGTGAAATGACTATGATAGTAACTCGGTTAAACTTGCTCTTAGGACAATAGTTTTCTTGGATTAAAAAGAGTCGAAATGCTATTAGAATATTGGTCTAGGTGTTCTACCAAGTTTTCTATAAAAATAATTATTTCATATATTTTCTTATAGGGATTTTATACTAAATTGATTTAAGAGTTATAAATAGATTTTATTTAAATATTTTTGAAAAAAGAAACAATTATAATTATTTTATTTACTCTTATTTTAAAAAGAGGTTTTAATAAATGGTTGTATAAATCAGCATGCATTTTATAGAATTAATTCACTCAGTGAGGTTTGATTCCCTTAACTTATTTTTTTTAGGACATCACAGTGAGCTTCCTAATGTTCCCTATCTGTGTCGGGTTCGTTCTTCACCGGCTACGCTATGTATGTTAGATTGATATATGTATTGTACAACTAAATTCTAAACACAATAGTAGTTATCTATGAACTTATGTTATTTATATTCTAACTTGAAATGTTGTTGTATTTGAAATATATTATTATATGTATTTAATATTGTGCATTTATTATCAGTTTATTGTTAAGTGTATTGTTTTTATTTCGCTAAAAATTTTTAAAGCTTACTATGAGTTTCGGGTACTTTGTGTATTCCCTGTCAGTCACGTATTTTTTGATCTGGATCATGATAAAATTGGTGTCAGAGTGTGTGTTTTATTTCGGCTCTAATGGTCTTTAAGTTATGTTTTTCTTAAACTATTGCAGTAATTAGGTTGATAATGTCGATTGTTGTCCTTGTTCTTAAAATTCTGTATTAAGTCTTTTTCGTGTTGTGTTTTGAATTCTCATTTGTTTTTATTCTTTCAAAATGAGAAGCAGAGCATGGGATGCTCTTGCTGTAGTGGCAGCGTAAGATGGGAATGAGCAGTCCATTCAAAATGAAGTTCCTCCCCTTGCTCCTTGGTGTAAAGGAAGGGGTAGGGGTAGGGGTAGACCTAGACCTAGAGCAGAAGTAACTCAGATGCAAGAACAAGAGCAATATGTAGGACAAGGAGTTCCAGAGGTTAATCCTGTAGTTTTTGCAGCTGAATGGCAGGCATTAACTAAGGCTTGACAACTCTAAACCAAGCCATGCCTTTAGCGTAACAGATGTTACAGCAGAGAAATGAAAGGATGTCCAATGTAGATGCAACATTACCGTACTCCAAAGTGGGGAGAGTTTTTTTTTTTTTATGGCATGGGTGATGCATTAGATTTCCTTAATACTATCAAGGCTAGAACTTGGACAAACTACACGAATTATCAATGAAATATAGTGGTAGAGCTATTTGTTTAGGCCGTAGCTCAGGACTGGCTCATGCAGTCTATCCAGCCACACATGACTTTGATGTCTTGGATGGAATTTAAGGAATAGTTTCTGAGGTACTTTTGTCCAGCATCGATGAGGGATAATTATAAATGGCAACTACTGCATATAAGTAAGGGTGATTAGTTAGTTGCAAAGTATACTCATAAGTTCCTCAGGTTGGGTCGTAATGCTCTAAATGTGATGTAGGATAATAGGAGAGCAGTAGAGTTGTTTGTGATTGGTTTAGGTGCAACCTTCATTAGTATCCAGACTAAGGACTGGAGGTTAGACAGTGTTATTAAGGAGGCTTGACAGCTAGAGAGATGCCATATTATGCATGGTACCATTTTGACCCGTATATGAGTAGCAACAATGGAGTAGTGAGGACACAGGGGATTCAACAACCTGTGTTTCAGATGGGTAGTGTTGGTATATAGACTGTGGGTTCCTCACAATATGGCCATCAGGGTAACATAGTGTATAGGACTAGCAGACACAATAGACAAAGTAGTAGACCTTTGAGGTTCAGAGTGGTAGTAACAGTTAGAGCTCTGGGTATGGTAGTTCAGGATTAGGGCCCAGTGCATGTCCTACTTGTGGTTGTGTATATTAGTGGCCATGTCATTTACTGATTGGAGCATGCTTCAGGTGTGGGTAGATTAGACATCTCACCAGAGCTGGTCATAACACCGGGTATCAGTGATCTTCATCTTCAGTTGCTCAGTCATTTCACCAGGTGCATCAACCCTACCAGGCACCTATGTACCCTCAGCAAAGGCTGACTCAATTTATGGGTCAGTAGGGCTGAGGTTTAGGAGATAGACATAGGGTTAGACTGAGTGGTAGAGGATTCACTCAACCTTCTAGTTCCTAGTAGGCTGGCCATGGGCAGGCCAAGTTGTTCACTCTGACTCCTGAAGATGCTCAGGCATCCAATGTGGTAGTAGTAGGTATTCTCTCAGTGTGTTCTTTTGAAGATAGATTTTTATTTGATGCTGGTGCATCAAACTCCTTTGTTTCGCCTATCTTTGCTTCGAGGATGGAGTGGCAACCATCCAAATTGTTATTTCCTTTGTGTGTAGTGACTCTACTTAATGATGAGTTGGAGATAGACATCTTCTTTCCATCTTGTCCCATATTGGTGGAGGGTAGAGAGTTGCTTGGAAATTTGGTAATGTTAGACATAATCAATTTTGATGTGATCTTGGGGATGGACTGGTTAGCCTAATATTATGCCCCTTTGGATTTTCAGGCTAAAGAGGTGATTTTTAGAATCCCTAATGATGAAGAGTTTCGGTTCACGGGCAATAAGTGTTCGATGCCTCAGAATCTTATTTCTAGTATCACAGATAAGAAAATGCTTATAAGGGGATGTAAAGGCTATTTAGCTATGGTTAGAGATACAAAGATAGATGTATGGGTAGTTGAGAAGCTGTCTTGTCATGACTCAAACCAAGAGTCATGATCAGAGCTAGGGAACAAGAATTTTTTTGAATCCGAAACTCGTAACAAGCCTTAAAAATAAAAATACACTAAAATTAAAATTTAAATCAATATATAAAAATAAATAGTTAATGTCATATCATAATAAAAATATTCGTACAGTATGCTGATAAAAAAATCTCAAAATCCAAAACAACACACTACTGATTCAATAATATTACTATTGCAGTTTTCTAGAATACAATAAAAGTTCAAATACTAAAATTACATAATCTAGCCAAGGATGAAGAAGACCAGCATAAAGTACTACTGGTGAAGTTTGAGGAAGAATCTCCTAAAAAAATATTGAGGGGAGTTAGACCTTATTGAGTGAATTATTATAATATGTATACATGCAACCTAAATTCATATACATTCAAGCATCAGTGTATATATATATATATATATATATATATATATATATATATATATATATATATATATATATATATATATATATATATATATATATATATATATATATATACACTGATGCTTGAATGTATATGAATTTAGGTTGCATGTATAGGTTGCATATATATCGAGCTTCCTCAATCTCACTACTAGCATGACTGGCCCCGAGTACACTAGGTCAACTGAGGATCTACAACTATCCTTTCCAATAACCAATAATCTCCATATTCTCATTCATAAACAAATATTAGGTTTTCAACCTAATTCTATCGTACTATTATGCAACAGTCCTAGCGTAGCCTACTAGGTAGCATGTTTTATTGATATCCTTTAATAACTCACATATTTAATTAAAAATAATAAAATGCACAATTTAAAATATAATGGCATCCAATGAAGAAAAATATACTAAACTTATACTAAAAATATTCTAAATAGATATGCCACATATAGCAAAACAAACCATAAACATACCAATTATATATGCTGAATATATGTCAAAATATACCGAATATATATCGAAACATTCTAACATATATATGTCACATATATCCAAAATGCATACTAAAAGCATACTAAACATATGTGTCACACACGTAGCATATATACCAACATATACTAAAAGTGTTATAAAACTATACTAAATCATTTAATTAAAAGAATTAATGTTTAAATGGATTATGAAAATATGAAAATTCATATACATGCATCCTATATGCAATGCATATATAAAATAATAACTCATAATTTTGCGCTCCTTGAGACTAACTCGACGGGCCTAGTCTGATAGGCTTCGTTCCTGGCACAGCTAGAAAAATAAATAATAATAAAATCAGAATAAATTCCTAACATATACTTCTAAGAATTATGAAAAAACTCGATCTAAGAATTAAAACTCAATAAAAAACTAGAGCCTCAGGATTGATTCAACGTCACGTTTTACGAGAATTTTACCAAAAATTCAGTAGAGTCTTCTCTGTAAAATGAACATCTGTCTACTTAAAAGTAGAGTCAATCCTGCAAGAAAACATACTTCTAAATTCACAAGGCTTAACTCCTCGGGTTGAGACCTTGAACTATATAAATTCTCAATTGAGGTTCACAATTCACCACAAAGTAAAATTATATAATAAATATATTAAAAATCATTAAATTCCATAAATATCCATAAAATACCAAAAGATAATATATTTAAACATAAAAAACATTAATTATAATTATTTTCACAATAATTAAATAAAAATCTTAAATAATTATATAATATTAATACAATCCCAAATTTTCAATATTCAAAATAGAATAGTTAAATTCACATTTAATTATTCAATAGTTTAAATATATTATAAAAGTAGTTAAAACCCCATTTAATCACCAGAATAGTAAATAATTTATTATTTGAATATAATTTTCAAAAATTAGTATTAATTAGTTAAAAATAATAAATAATTTGTAAAAATTATTTTAATAATCTATAAAATTCTAAAATTATTTAAAACATATTATTTAACTGTAATTTCAATAAACATACACAATTAACCTATATATCCAAAATTCACATAATATTAAAAATATTTCCAAAAATTATATAAAATCACTAAAAATTATTTTAACAATACTAAAATTACTAACTTAAATTAATAACACTAAGTTAATCAATTTCTATCCAAAATAAATAATTAACATAATTAACAAAATTTCAATTTAAATTATTAAAATATTAAAAAATACCCATTATCCAAATTAATTCAAAAAAATATATAAAAAATATATTTAAGTAGATTGAGCTACCCATAATCACATTATCAAAGTGCAAAACCATGGATCAAACACAATAATTAGAAAATTCAAAACCCTAAGGTTACCTAAATAAAAATTAGACATAACTCAAGATCAAAAGAGTTTAAGCTCAAACCGAGCTTAGAATTGAACTCACCAGTGTTAGAGCTTCCAAAAGACGCCAAAATCAAGAGCTCTCATGGCCAGAAGCTTCATCGATGTTCATGGAATCATAATGCTGTTGCTTTATTTCAGGCGCATTCTGGTGACTTTGATGGCTCCACTGGCGATAGAGAGGAAGGAGAGGAGAAGAAAAGAGAAAAGAAAGAAGGAAAGGAAGAAATAGTGCTTATATACATAAATGTGTGTGTGTGTGTGCACACACACAGTAACTTAAACACTTATATATATACATATATATACACAACATAATACACATGCATATCCATCTTATAATAATAATAATAATGATGATGATGATGATGATGATGATGATGATGATGATGATGATGCAATAACAAATATTAATAATGATAGTAGTAGGAGTAGGAGTAGTAGCGGGTAACAGTAGTAGCAGTAGTAGTAATAGTAGTAGTAGTAGGATTGATTACTTATTTGATCAGCTTCAGGGAGATCAGTGCTTTTCTAAAATTGACTTGAGATTTATGTATCATTAATTAAGGATTAGAAGTTGAGATGTACCCAAGACTACATTTCGGATAAGATATGGCCACTATGAATTTTTTGTGATGTCCTTTGGGTTGACCAATGCCCCAGCAACCTTTATAGACTTGATGAACTAGGTGTTTAGGCCATTCTTGGATCAATTTGTGATAGTCTTTACTGATGATATCTTAGTATATTCAAGGAGTGAAGCCGAGCATGTCATGCATTTAAGGTTGGTGCTTTAGACTTTGAGAGAGCATCAACTGTATGCCAAATTCTCTAAATGTGAATTTTAGTTAGATCAAATGGCATTTTTAGGCCACGTGGTGTCTAGAGACAATATATAAGTGGATCCCAAGAAAATAGAAGCAATTAAAGAATGGCCAAATCCAATGATTGTGATAGAAGTTAGGAGTTTTCTAGGTTTAGCTGGCTATTATAGGAGATTTTTAAAGGATTTCTCCAAGATTGCAGCGACTTTAATAAGGCTAACTCAGAAAAATGTCAAGTTTGTTTAGACTAACAAATGTGAAGAGCACTTCCAGTTGCTTAAGGACTTATTGACTTAAGCTCCACTATTAACTTTGCCTTTAGGTGATGAAGGGTATACAATGTACTGTGATGCTTCCTGAGTAGGACTGGGGTGTGTATTAATGCAAAATAGGAGAGTGGTTGCTTATGCTTTATGGTAATTAAAGAAGCATGATTAAAACTACCTTACCCATGATTTGGAAATGGCAGCTATGGTATTTGTTTTGAAGATATAGAGGCATTATTTATATGGTGTGACTTATGAGATATACACTGACAATAAGAGCTTAAAGTATATCTTCCGTAGAGAGACTTATGATTGCTCTATTCTTTACCATCCAGGTAAAGCAAATGTGGTAGTTGATGCACTGAGTAAGAAGTCAACAGGCAGTCTTGCTCACATCAGCACAGAAAGGAGACCAATAATTAAAGAGTTGCATGGATTGATTGATCAGGGGTTGCAGTTAAAAGTGACCAAGAAGTGTCTTTTAGCTTAATTCAGAGTACGATCAGTGTACTTAAATAGAGTTAAAGTAGCTCAGAGGAGAGATCCATAGTTGTAGAAGATTATGTTTGAAGTGCAATAAGGTTAATCTAGAGACTTTATTTTTACAGTGAGGGCACATTGTGTTTAGGCACAAGGTTGTGTGTACCAGATATGGATGATTTAAATAAGGAGATTATAAGAGAAGCCCATTTTTCTGCTTATAGTATTCATCTAGGTTCTACAAAAATGTATCATAATTTGAAAGATACATATTGTTGGAATGGGATGAAGAGAGACATTGGTGAATTTATGTCTAAGTGTCTTACTTGTCAGCAGGTGAAGTTAGAACACCAAAGGCCTTCAGGATTGTTGCAGCAGTTTCCTATCTTAGAGTGGAAGTGGGATATGATTGCTATGGATTTTGTAGGTGGAATGCCTCATACATTAAGTAGCTATGATGCTATTTGGGTGATAATTGACAGACAGACTAAGTCCGCTCACTTTCTACCAATTAAGAAGATGTACTCTACTAACAGGTTAGCAAGATTGTATGTTAACCAAATTGTTTGTCTCTATGGAGTACTTGTTAGTATAGTGTCTGACATAGGAGCCACTTTCACTTTAATCTTTTGGCAAGAATTATATAAGTCTTTAGGTACAAAGTTAGACTTTAACATAGCTTTTCATCCTCAAACTAATGGTTAGTCAGAAAGGACCATTCAAACTTTGGAGGATATGCTTTGGATGTTTGTAATGGATTTTGGGGGTCATTAGGACATACACTTGCCATTGACTGAATTTGGATATAACAACAATTATCATGCTAGTATTAAAATGGCTTCGTATGAAGCACTATATAAAAGAAGGTGCAGATTGCCTTTATGTTAGGAAGTTAGCGAGAGGTAGTTGATAGGATCAAAATTGGTACAAGTGACTTCTAAGAAAGTTTCCATCATTCAACAGAGGTTAAAGACAACCTTCATTAGACAGAAGAGCTATGCAGACCCTAAGAGGAAGGATGTATCATTCTCTATTAAAGACTTGGTGTTTCTTAAAGTGTCTATAATAAAAGGAGTGATGAGATTTGATAAGAAGGGTAAGTTAGCTCCAAGATACATCGTACCCTTTGAGACTTGATTGAGAGTTGGCGAAGTGGCATACAGACTAGTGTTACCACTAGAGTTGTCTCAAATTCACCTAGTATTCAATGTATCAATGTTGAGGAAGTGTATTCCTGATCCTTTGCATGTCCTTCAACCTCAGACAATGGAGCTCAGCAAGGATTTAACGTATGAAGAGTACCTAGTGGCAATAGTGGATTGATAAGTTCGTCAGCTCCGCACCAAAGAAATTCCAATGGTGAAAGTGTTATGAAGTAACCATGCAGTGGAGGATTGCATGCGGGAGACAGAGTCAGGAATGCAGGTGGCGTACCCTTATCTTTTTCAATAGTAAACATTTGTACTTCTTTTTATTTATTTAAATTCGATGACGAATTTTTATAAAGAGAGAAAATTGTTATAACCTGACATTTTTATAAATTATTAAATAAAAATTCTGGGATTTGTAGTATTAGTAAATATTTTATTAATCTATGATATTTGATTATTCGTGAAACTAAATTTAAAATTATTACGTCAAATGTTATTTTAATAATATTATTATTATTTCAGAATTAATTAGTGTTAATTAAAATTTGATCATTAGTATTTATGTAACTTTATTAAATTTAAATTAATTATTGAGTATAAGTATATATATTTTGAGGGGGAGAATAATTAAAAGTAGATATTTTAATTTTAAATTATTATACTTTTTTTGTCCTTTTATAAAAAAAAGGGGATAGATCATTTTTTCGTCTTATTCTTCTTCATCATCTTCTTCTTCTTCTACCTTATTCTTTTTTTTTCCTTCTGCCATAGCCAGCCCTGCACCCACGCTGGCCACTACCACCACCATCCTCATGTTGCCGCTTAAGTTGCCTCGCCATCACCAACAGCTTATCATCGTCGGTTGCCACCTCTTCTCTTTGTTTCTCAGTTTCTTGTTTCTCGTCGAATTGCTTGGGAGCTCGCGAATAAAGATTCTGGTCATTTTAGGTGGAGCTTGATAGCTTAATCTCTTCCTCTCCTCTTGAGCCACATTTCCTCAAGATAATTCATCCAATCATCACTGATTTCCACTTTAATTTTGAGGAATTTGTTCTAGGTTTCAATTTTCAATTTTTGCTAATTAAGTTTAAATTTAGTTAGTTTATGTTAAATTGACTTGAGATTATTGAAATTGGTGTTATAAGCTTTCCAAATATGCAATTAGATTTAATTTTGGAGATGATTTTTGAAATAGCGCTATTCCGGGGCTCCGGTTGCTGTTTCGGTACCGTCCCAAGACTGGAAAATATTTTATATTTTTAATAAATCCTACTATTTATTTTGAGCAAGTTTCAAAAAGAAAGTTTATTGAAATTGTGTACCGAATTTTTATTATGAATTTTTGAATGTTTATGCCAAAATTAAATTTTTTGGAAAAATAATTATAAATTAGTAATTTTTATTATTTTAAGTAAATTATTGATAATTATGATGTTTTAGGTAGATTTTGAGTAATAATAGTGTTATAATAATTTGTATAAATTATTTCCTATTTTTGGCTAATTAATATTAATTTTTAAAAAATAATAGAATAATAAACTTATTTATTATTTTTAAGCTTAAATAAGTTATTTGTTGATTTTGTGATATATTTAAGTAATTTCAATATTTATTTGCAATTAATGTTAATTTAATTGTAAAATTTGAATTAAGTATGTTATTGGTGAAAATTTAAATATAAGCTAGAATTTTACTATTTATTGAAAAAAATATGTTTTATGTTTTGTTATGAAAATAAATGAATTTGTGGTATTTAAATGAAATTTTATGATTTTTGGCAATTTTAAAGAAAATTATATTATATTATTATTTCTATGAATTGTGGTTCTCGGTTGGGCATTTAGTGCAATTTAGGGGCTCAACATGTAACTGAGTGATTGTGTAAATATTCGAAGTGTATTTTTGTGCAGGAAGGGCTCTATTTTTAGTAAAGAGATGTCCGTTTTACAGAGGAGACTCTGTCAAAATTTAGGTAGATTTCTCGTAAAACGTGACATTGGCTTGTGTCGAATTTCTAGTTTTAGTTGACTTTGTGTCTTTGGTCGAGTCAATTTCATCAATTCTGTAGTTTTCATAACTTTCGAGAATATTCATGAATTTATTTATTTATTTTATTTTATGAGCATATTTTAAATAAATATTATTTATTTTAGAGAACTCTAGGATTTGAGCTATAGCATTAGGGCAACAGAGAACGCGTCGCCCAACATACTCAACTTGTGAGTTAATTTTATAAAATATGTGCTGCGTATGCTTTATTATATTTTCAAATAATTATGTATAATAAAGAAATGATTATATAATTGATTTATGAATATTTTTATATTGGCATATACATGATCATTTCTTTTATATTTATGAGTAGAAATTAAAAGCATGCTTAAGGAAAATTATTTCATTATGTTTTATTTATTTATTATTTAATCATTTAATTATTCATTATTTAATGATTTATTTTATTCATTTATAATTTAAATTGATTTGAAAATAATGGTAGAAGGTGCTACTTAGTAGGTGTCACTAGGACTACGCATGCACGGGTAAAATCTCTGTTTATGTGTAAAATATGAAATAGGTTCGATGGAGCATGTGCTCCTTAGTAAGAGTAAATGGTTAGAGTTCGGTGGAGCTAATGCTCTCGGGCTGGAAAAAGGGATGTAACTTGGTTGAGCTTGCTCGCAGGACATCAATATGGAATAAGTGAAATGATTGTGACAGTAATTCAGTTGAGCTTACTCTCGGGATGACAATCACTTGAATTAAAGAGAGTTGAAAGACTATTAGAATATTGATCTAGGTGTTCTACCAAGTTTTCTACAAAAATAATTATTTCATATATTTTTTTACAACGATTTTATACTAAATTGATGTTACAAATTGATTTTATTTAAATATTTTCGTAAAAAGTAAATGATTTGAATGATCATAATTATTTTATTTACTCTTATTTTAAAAAGAGGTTTTAATAAATGGTTTTATAAATCAGCATGCATTTTATAGAATTAATTCACTCAGTAAGGTCTAATTCCTCTCAACCTATTTTTTTTAGGACCTTGTAGTCTCTTCTTAGTGTTCCCTATTTGCGCTGAGTTCGTTTTTCATTGGCTGCTCTATATATGTTGGATTGATATATGTATTGTATAACTAAATTCTAGACACCTTAGTAGTTATCTATGAACTTGTGTTATTTGTATTATGACTTGAAATGTTGTTGTATATGAAAAATATTATTATATGTATTTGGTATTGTGCATTTATTATCAGTTTATTATTAAGTGTATTATTTTTATTTTGCAAAAATTTTTTAAGGCTTACTGTGGGATTTGGGTATTTTATGTATTTCTATTCCCTAGTGCCGGACACGTAAATTTTAGTTTGGGTCGTGATTGAAAATGTGAAAATTTTGGTGAGTTAGAATTTAAAAATTCCAAACTCACTTTTTAAATGCAAAAAAGAAAAATATTTTACAACCTAAACATATAAAACTAAGAAGATTAAAATTTTCTTCTTTACGTATTAATGTTTTGTTTATTCTCTTTTCCACACATTTTACAAACTATAATGTATAGTATTTATAATGTTTTTCTTACTAAAAATTCACTAGTTATAGTTCGTTATATAAACCATTATTTTTTTTATAGTAAATGTTATTTAAAGAAAAACTATAAAACTATATTTCAAGTTTTTTATTCAATTATTAGTAATGATTTCAACACAAAATATACACAACACACTGTTGAAATGTAAGGGGCCCACAAGTAATTAATTAAGCAAAATAAACAAAATAATAGGACATAATAATTTAACATGGCTCGGCAAAGCCTAGGTCCACAATCAAAGATGGCAAAATAATTCTCACTATGTTAACAAAAGGAGATTACAAAATATGGCTAGAAACACTCCAATTTTGACCACACATAAGTGTTTAAACTACCCAAATGTTTAAACCCAAAAACTCACCAAATCACTCACACTAAGAAACTATGCTTTGCTTGTGTTTTTCTTTTTTGTATTAAACAAATGGAGAGTAAGGAATGAGAAGCAAGAATATATGGCCACAAATTAAAGACAAATTTGTGCCTAGGCAATTATCCATGTCCCTTCCTTATAACCACATATATTGCTTGGCCAGTTTTTCTTAAAAAGCATATAAAGTGGTTATCCATGTCTGCTAACCAATAAAGTCACATTTAACAAATCTCCACCTTGACTTTTATTGTTTGCAAATCTTCAAAATAGTGAACCAACCACCTTTCCAAATGCTCCAATAGGCAACTTAAATACTTTGAAAACCAATGAAGTCCAAGCAATGCTTAAACTTAGATATTGTAACTAACTTAGTCATTATATCCTCTGGATTATCAATGGTACCAATTTTCTTCACCACGATAGTACCTTGAGATATAATATCCCGAATGAAATGATATTTAACATTAATATTTTTGGTCCTTTCATGATACATTTAATTTTTAGTCAAATGTATTGCACTTTGACTGTCACATTGAACAACAATCTTATTTTGCATCAAACCCAAATCACTAACCAAACCTCTAAGCCAGATGGCTTCTTTTATTACTTCTGTAGCTGCCATATATTCTGCCTTTATAGTAGATAAAGCCATAGTCCACTATAAAGTTGCTGTCCAACTTATGGCACAACCAAAAAGAGTAAAGACATATCCAATCAAAGATCTCCTTTTATCCAAATCTCTAAAATTATCAAAATCCACATATCCAACAATATTGCTACATGTATTAGAACTTCTATCATATACCAAGCCAACATCCGAAGTACCTTTGAGATACCACAGAATCCATTTAAGAGATTACTAGTGAGCTTTTTCAGGATTGCCCATAAATCTACTTACCATGTTGATAGCATATGAAATATCCGAACGAGTACAATCCATAACATACATTATACTCCCAATTGCACTTGCATAAGGAACATATGACATTTGTTCCTTTTGTTCATCTATCTAAGATGACATAGATGTTGATAACCTGAAATGAGCTGCCAATGGAATACTGATAGGTTTTGCATCAAGCATTCCAAAACGCTCAAGTACTTTTATAATGTACCTCTTCTATGACAAGTGTAACTTTCCTACACTTTGATCCTTATGAATTTCCATTCCCAAAATCTTCTTTTGTTGCTCCCAAATCCTTCATCTTAAACTCACTCCTCAATTGTTTTTTTAAATGTTGATTGTAGACATGGTCTTGGCAGTAATAAGCATATTATTCACATATAACAACAAATAAATGAACAAACCATTAGAGAGCTTTTTATAGTACACACAATTTTCATAGTTACTCTTAAGATAACCATGATTTATCATGAAAGTGTCAAACTTCTTATACCATTGCTGAGGAGATTGCTTCAAGCCATATAATGACTTTTTCATAAGACAAATATGATCTTCTTTTCCTCGAACTACGAAACCCTTCAATTGTTGTATATAGATTTGTTCTTCAAGATTACCATATAGAAAAGTTGTTTTAACATCAAGTTGTATAAGCTCTAAATTATGTAACCATGGTGAGTAACATACGAATAGAGCTATGTTTTACTACATGAGAGAATGCTTCATTGAAGTTTATTCCTTCTTTTTGACTAAAGCCTTTTGCAGCCAAACATGCTTTAAACTATGTTGCTTCAACACCTGAGGTTCCTTCTTTTTTCTTGAAGATCATTTACATCCAACAATCCTTTATCCTTTTGGTGGTTTCACTAGCTCCCACTTTGGTTCTTATAAAAAGACTCAATCTCCTCACTCACAACAACTGACCACTGTGCCGAATCACTACTTGTGAGAGCCTTATGATAAGTAACAAGATCGTGACTTTCAACATCTTCTGCCACTGATACTGCATAAGAAACCAAATCTGCATACCTAAACTTTTGAGGTGGTATGATTGTCCTCTTGTCTTTATCGAGGGCAATACTATACGGTCGTTGCTATTGTGGAGTGATAACTTCTTCATAAGGCTCACATTCATCATCTTCAATGGAGTGATTAGAGATACATTCTTGCTTTTTTTTTTTGCTTCAAGCTCCACCTTTTTACTAACACTAGGAGTATCTTCAGTATTGTCAACCTCCCTTTTCAAATAAAGCATGGATGACTAATTAAATTTGACATCTATGCTAATTATGAACTTGGAAGAATTAGGTTCAGTACACCATAATCTATAACCCTTCACTCTAGTTGCATATCTAAGAAATATGCATTTTTGTGCCTTCACTCGAGTTTTCCATATTTGGTGTGAGCATATGCAGGACACCTAAATACTTTTAAATATGAGTAATTAGTCGGTTCACCCTACCATACTTCAATAGGAGTCTTCAGTTCAATTATTGTCAATGGAGACCAATTCATAAGATAACAGGCCATGTTCACAACTTGAGCCCATAAATCTTTAGATAAACTGTCATTTGAAAGCATACAACGTGCATTCTCTAGTAGAGTTCTATTTATATGTTATGTAACTCCATTATTTTATGGTATGTGTCATATAGTGCAGTGTGTAGATGACGGGGTTTAGCGCGCGTCCAAGATTTTAGCAACCATGACACTATTTGAGCTCAGGGCTCTAGAGAACACAATAACCACTGTTATAAAGACATGGTGTGAAGATTCATTTTGTTGATTCATTCCCTCCTCTTCCTATCCTTCTTCATTTTTTCTTTTTCTCTTCTTTTTCATTTTCTCTTGATTTTCAAATTTTTCTTTGTCAATTATTCTTTCATTTGAAGTCCAATTTTGAATTCGTCTGATGTTATGGCTCACCCACAACATAGACTATGTGGGAACAGTTCCAGACAGTTAGATACTATCACTTCATATTTGCATTTTCCTCAAAATGATTTGGGACTCTATGAAGGTGAAGATGTGCTTCCTTTAACTCATTTACACCTTCGTAGATGCTTTCAAGTTGGAAATGAGGTAAATTTCTTGTCTGTGTCTTCAATTATGCAATAAACACATTTATTTTAGTATATAAAATTAATATGTTCATGCATGTAATTATAGAATATTTTTTAGACTAAATAAATGTAATTTATGAAAAATTGACAATTTAGAACCTAAAATTTCAAAAAATATGTTCATAGTTACTGAATTTCTCTTCGGGATTTTGAATTCTAGATTGGAATTCTTAGATTTCCAACCGGACTGGAAATTCGATCAAAAATTTGGATTTTTGATAAAAAATCCAAGAATCTTATTAATTTTTTAGTTAAATAAAAATGAAAAAGATAAAAAAATTGGGAAAGGAAAAAGTAATCCTGTAATTTTCTAAATTTTTAAAAAACCACTAAAATTCTTGGGTTGCTTTCCCTTGGCTCGAGAACTATTCCATAACTTGTCTAGAGAGGTAGTACAACATATCTGGGCATTTGGCTTTCGACATTTCTTGCTACTTTACCGATTGCTCAAGGTAAGTCAGACCATTACTCACTTTTTGCTTTTATTGAGAGGTTGATGGACACCACTCACACTTTTCACACATGAGTGGGTGAGCTAACTATTTCCCCGATAAGCTTCTCTGGTATATCTGGGATTGCATTCAGAGGTACCCTAGTCCCCTTTGATATCCATTACTACACTCTTTCAGAGGATGTTAGGAGTCGTTATGTTCACGGCTTGCTCAGGTTTGTTCCGACATGGAAGAATCAGAAGAATGTGCTTCTCTCTTCTCTTGTTCAGGGTTTTAAGAGACTACCTACCACTACACCTCGCCAAATTCTTCAAAAGGTGAGATGCTTTTTATAGATATTACTTGGTACTACTCTCTTTTGCGAGACTGGTCATGATGTTAGCACCACTCTTCTTGGTCCCCTTCAGGATCTTGTTATGGTCACTACTTTAGATTGGGGATCTGTGGTGCTTGCTTATCTCTACTATAGATTGGATACTGTTTGCAAAGGCATTGTGATGATGTGCGATTTCTGGCATGTCCTGCATGTATGTCTCCTACCCTTTTCAACTTTGCTTATTTTCCCTTTTTTTCCTCCTTATTTCTTTCTTCTTCTCTCTTTCAGATCAGGGGCATTAAGATAGGAATGGTCCAAGGCTTTAGCACAATTAGCTTTGGTAAGAGTCTTCCCTTGATGCAGAGGTAGGGTTCTTCTTGTCTTGCTAGCATTAGGCTTGACTTGCAAACTTATCGAGATCAGCTGAACTCCTTAAAGTAGGACCTGGTAAGACAAATTTGATATTTAGTATTTCATTAATTATAAAAGTTCAATAAACTTAAATAAATAACTTTGCAGGTCATATTAGATTGGTTGGCTGGTGCTGAAGACATTCAACAATATAATTTTATGATAGTGGTTGTGAGGCTTGAGACTATAAGAGTTATGCTCCCTAGTTATGGCTACCAGATGTGGTATCTTAGTGAGCGTGTTTATCATTGGCATATGGGACCTTTCAGGAGGCGTGTTCCTTCTTCTATTCCCACCTCGATGTTGCAGAGTAGCAACATGACTAGTCTCGAGCTCAGAGCAGCTCTTGAGGGATATGAGGCTTCGACTGTGCTCGAGCATTCACATCATTATTAGGAGTACATTCAAGAGAATCTCTTAGAGCAAGTTCCTATAGACCCAGCTGAGGTATGCTTTTTGTAACTACTTTATTTCATCTCTTTTATCCCTTTAAATGATGTTCAATTCTTGCACAGATTAAAGGAGTCCCTAATGCTGCTATAGAGGAGACTGAGGATGATACCGAGGAAACTGAGTAGGAGGTTGAGCCTGCTCATCATAATGAGTGTAGACACCTAATTTCAAGATGACATGTTATGGATGCAGCAAAGGACTCCAATGATGAAAATGTCTTCGATGCTTAATCTTTAAAAAATTATAAGGGCTTTTAACGAAAGAACTTAATGTTTTCAGGAACTAAATCACAAAGTCCTTTTTAAGACCTAATTGCAAAATTAAAAAAAAAATTTGCACATTGAAGTTCCATAATTTCGACCAGAATTATGTAATTCCGATTGGAATTACATAACTCTAATCGAAATTACGTAATTCCGATCGAAATTAAACTCTTCCATTTTCCTATTTCTAATTATTCCAATTTTAGGTGGTTTAAATTTCCTAATTAATTCAATCCTAAATACACTTTAGGAATGAGAATCACATTAGGATTAGGGTTAGGCTGCCTAGTTCCACTATAAAAGGGGAGCCATAGGTAGAGAAAAAAGGGGAGGAGATGGAGAAAGGGGCGTAGAAAAAAAGGAGAGGAGAGAAAGAAAATTGTGATTTTATTTTTCTTAATCAAAAAATTACTTTTGATTCATTAATTAATTCAAAACTCATGAAGAATTTTTGAAGAAAAGATTCAAAAACTTATAAAAAACGGTGAACAAAAAATCTAAGGAGCACCCTAATCATCCATAAACATACCATATTCTTCTATTTTTCTTTTATTTATTTGTTTATTTGTTTATTTATTTGTTTGTTTATTATTCTATTTATTTTATCATAATTTATTCATTAATTATTATTTTATTTTTTTTATGGTGATTATGGAGGAAAACACATGTGATCATATGAGGAAGATGAATTTTATTGGAAATCCACAGAAGACTATGGATAAAGCCTCGTGGAAACTTAGTTTCTAGGGTTTTATTTTTTATTTTTATTGTCTTTATTTTTATTTTTTATTAATTATTTTATGAATTAATTTAATAGCCCTAATAGTGGGAATAGTAATAAAATTATGTGTGTGGTTGCATGATTTTTTTAAATTGGTTAGTAAAATTAGGTTTTAATTTGGTAATCATTTAAAATCAATGGAGGAAGTAGATTAATTTAGGTTGCATGTTAATAAAAATTAGGATTTTAGTAAGGATTAATTTAGTTATTTATTTGATCTTATTTAATTGTTGTTTTATGTTTTTTATTTGTTTTTGAGCTTATTTATTAGTTTTGTGTGTTTTGGGCCTTAAGCCCATTTTAGATTTTGATTTGTTTATTTTGGCCCATGTCACTTAATAATTAATTAGGTTTAATTAATTAAAATATATTTTTAGGTCCAAAATTAATTAGATTTAAGGTTAGAAATACCTTTAGGCTCATTTAGTTAATTAGACATAGGCCCATTTAATTTAATTTAATTAATTTAAACTTAACACACTTAATTTAAGCCCTTTTTCATAATTTGTAGATTTAAGATCATTATTTATTTAAAACATGTAGAATTAAGCTCATTAATTTGAATACCTTCATAACATGTAGAATTAAACCCATTTTTAAAATTAAAATTAGTAGACGTGGGTTCATTTAATTAAAATAAAAAGGAATTAGGTCTTTAGGTTCACTTATAATCTAAAACATGTAGACTTTAGCTCATTTATTTAAAATTTATGTAGCTTAGACTAACTTAAGGATGATGTGATTTATTGAATGCATTATTTACTTGTATATTTCATGACTAGTTTGCCTTAGAGTTTATTGTTTTGGGTTTATATGAAATTGCATGTAAATAGAGGATAAGATAGTAATTCATAAAGTGATTCTAAATGAACACAAGACTGAAAGAAGCTGGTATTCCGTATCTAGAATCTCCTGGTTATGGTGCTAACTTTCTTTTAGGGAATCGAGTACCACCTTTTTGATATGTCCTAGTTATTACCCTGGGTGGCGACTCCTCATCTCCATGCCATGTCTTTGTGACAATGGTTAGTGTGTTCTCTAGAGCCCTAAGCTCAAACAGTGATGTGGTTGCTAAAATCCTAGATGCGCGCTAAACCCCACCGTCTACAGTAAGGCTGCTCATGGTGATACTTCTTCGAGTACTATTATGGGTGATGTTCCTCCCTTTGATAGCTCTATGTATTATTGGGCTCCCATGGTGCAGACTCTTGTTAAGCAACATATGTACTTTGATGCAGCTTAGATTCCCAATTTCTCTCCTCCTTGTGCTTCACATGTGAGTTTGATTTGCATTTCCAACCCTGCACAAACTAGCACTTATTGTTGAATTAGTAAACTTCATTTTATAGGTCCCTAGGACACAGAGTATCTGTACAGTCTTGCCTCTTCCCAGAGATTATTTACTATGCAGATTACAGATACTTGGAGGGTTAGTATTTTCAACAAATATGCAGATGTATGCATATTATGTATGATATGCATGGTTTTGACTATTCTAAATGCAACAAAGTTATGCAAGGGATCTTGAGCATGAGAACAAGAGGCTTTGACGATAGCTTGTTGGTCTTGACTTTGATAGTCATGATGTTGAGACTTCTATGCCCCCAGATTAGAGTGATGATCCAGCTAGAGGATGAAGCCCTTGGCCAGATACTGGAGTTCAGGATGACTGATTTTCTTTAGGACTTGTGTTAACATGACTATACTTTGTATGCTTTAGAATTGTTTCCTTTTATGAGTGAATTTCAGACCTTTATTTTGGACCAAACCCTTTTTCTTGCCAGAAATGCTAGAAATTTGACTGGCATTCTAGATTTTTGATTGGAATTTCCTATTTCTGATCAGATTTCTAGAATTTCAATCGAATTTCTAGAATTTCTATCGGGAACTTGTCCTTCATTCTGCGTATTTTCCTATTTTGACATGAGTTTGGTCCAAAAATGACTGAAACAAATCCTAATCCTATCCATCTTTTGAAAACACAATCGGGAGAATCCTAATCCCATCAGCATCATCTTTTTTTGAAGCTATTTAAAAGTCATAGATGAGTCTATTATGCTTCCCTCTCTTTATTTCTCTTTATTATGACATAAGCTACTCTTAGTCTGATGAAGAAATTTCTCAAGACCATGAACAAAGATGATTGGAATAGAGTGCTACCTTTCCATGCTAAATCCCTGAAGTCCCTTTAACACTTAAAAATAAATAGCAATTTCTTACATGTTGTTGCTGCATTTTGGGACGCTAAGGATCATGTATTTAGATTTAACGGATAAGAGTGATGTCCATTAATTGAGGAATTTGCTGCTATTATTGGATGTTCATTAGATTTAACCATTGTAATTGCTCTCCCCGATCTTACAATAGAATTTCCTAGTAGACTAGTAGCATTTTCGATATGCCCCTGGATGTCATCTACATGCATGCACACAAAACTGGTACTATTAGTCTTCCTTTTCTGATTACCTCTTGCGAAGCTAGGGACAAGGATAATGCTCCTTGGATCAAAATTGTCACTTTATGCTTGTATGCTTAGTTTCTGCTAGTGTCTTCTTAAGAAGATATTGATGGAAGAATTATCAAAATATTAGAACAAGTAGAAATAGGAGCTAATCCTATACCCGTCATCCTTACTGAAACTATTATTAGGTTAGATAATTTCAAAGTTCGAAGCTAGTCTAAGGAACTTTGCTTCTCCTTTAGGTATCTAACCCTTTTTTTAATCTAAGCTACCTTCTCAGGTTTTCAACTTAGTTCTTCTTCTTCTTCTTCTTTTAGATTTGGCTACAGGAGAAGTTAAGTCTGCTTAATGCTCCCCCAATGCTTTGGTTTATCAACCTCATCATTTACAATCTCATCCTTTGAAGATAAGGAACAAGCACGCTATAAATCAATGGATCGATTGGATGAAAGGCCTTGTTGATACTAAGATTACTTGGACTTGTCCTTAGTGGAGATTGAAATCCATGACCATCAGCCTATATAACTATTGTGTTCCTATTCATGGGTTACACTTTTTTACCTTTCTTTCTCCCTCACGCCTTTGCCACCAATATGGTCGCCCCTAATTCATTATGGTTGTTACAACTAATTTTGAAGGTTTCCCTCTGAGACAAGACTTTCTAGACAAAGTGAAGATCATGTGGCCTCGTAGAGCTTTAGAGCGGCATATGCACCTGGATGCTGACATGACTATTGATGATGACTACAAAGCTTGGGTTGTCATGCAATCTACCAAACCACTAGAATTTACTAGCTACAAAAGGACTCGAGTGTTATTAGATGAGTCATAAAGAAAAAACAGAAACAATAATAGTGATCTTATAAGTTTGATTTCTTATGTTTTATTTTTCCTTCAAGCCTTTATTCTTTGTAATAAAGATAGAATATGCAATATTTGACAAAAATATTATTTAAATTTATTTCATTAATTAGGGGAAAAATGATTATATTTAATACATCATATGACATAACTATTATTATCAACTACTCCTTTTAGATTTTATAACTGAACATTTATCCTCATTTTTGTTTCCCTAATTTATACTGATAAGCCCTTTGTGAGTTTTTTTTATCAATGGGATCATTTCTTTTATTTTATTCCCTTATTTTTGCTTGCCAGCCCTTTACAAGTTTTCTAAATAGTGGGAATGTCCTAACTTTTGCCTGACTAGCCTTTTTAGGTTTTCTAGCCAACGAACTTTTTTTTTAAAGGTAGTGTTTCTTGAGATGATCTAAATTGATTGGCTCAATGAACTCATTCCCTTCTAGACTAGATATCTTTACAACTCCTTTGGGCAGGATTATCTTGACTAGATATGATCCTTCCCAATTTAGTCTGAATTTCCCTCTCGAATCAAACACCATCACCTTTGTCTGCTTTAATACCATATCTCCAGCTTTTATGTTTCCTGACTTAACCCTTTTATTGAAAGCTCTCGCTATCCTCTTATGATAAATCTGAGTGTGAAATAGATCATCCATCCTTTTCTCATCTAGCGAAACGAGGTGATCAAATCTCTTTTGTATCCATTCACTCTCAAGAATTTTTGCTTCCATAACAACCCTCAAAGATTTGATTTGTTTTTATGGGAAAAACCTCTTCTCAACCATATACTAACAAGAACGGAGTTTGTCCCGTAACAGTGCGTGTTGTAGTTTTGTATCCCCATAAAGCAAAAGGGAGATATTCAAACCAATCTTTATGCATTTTCACCATCTTGGAAAGAATCTTCTTTTTATTCTTATTAGATGCTTCAACTGCACTATTAGCTTGAGGTTAATAAGGCGAGGACTTATGATACTTAATTTTATATCTCTGTAATAATTCAGTCATTTCTGCCTAGAATTAAACACAACTGTCTGTCATAATATGATGCAGGACCCCATATTTATAAATAAGATTCTTTCAACAAACCTTGCCATTTATCTAGCCTTCAAGGTACCAAAGGACTCTGCTTTTATCCATCTAAAGAAGTAGTCAATTGCAACTACTATATACTTGTGTCCGTTCAAAGCAGTTGGTTTTACTTCCCCTATTATATCTATTCCCCAAGCTGTAAAAGGCCACAGAGATGTTAAACTGTTTAGCACTGTAGGGGAAAGATGATTGAGCTTCCCCGTGTACTTGACACTGATGACATTCTTTCACTACTCGAATGCAGTCCCTTTCCATGCTTATCTAGTAATACCCTTGCCGAACCATTTTCTTTGCCAGAATCATCCCATTCATGTGAGGTCCACAAACCCCTGCATGAATCTCTCTCATCGCCTATTCTGCTTCATCCTTCTTGAGACATCTCAGTTGTATTCCATTCAGCATCCTTTTTTATAATATTCCATCATGACTTGCATAATGGCGTGCAAGAACACGAAGAGCATATCTTTCTTTAGAAGTTGCTTCATCTGGGTATTTCCTTTCCTCAATAAATCTCTGGATGTCATAAAACTATGGCTTTTCTTCTTGCCTTATCTGGATACTCCTGACTTATTCCTCACCATAACATGGAGCTTTCATTTTCATTATCACCAAAGGCTTCATCATTGATCTCATCGATTTATCCCTTATTGAAGAAAGTGTTGCGAAGGCATCCGCCATTTGATTATCATCTCTTGGTATGTGCATGAAGAGACATTTAGTGAAATTCCTCATTAGCTTTTTCAAACAGCAGATGTAAGGTTTTAACCTCTTTTCTTTCACTTCCCACTCTTTATTAGCTTGACTAATGACTAATAGGAAATCTCCATAAACTAGTAGGTCTTTAGCTCCAACTGCTAATGCTGCTTCCAGGCCATAGATGCATGCCTTGTACTCAACCATGTTGTTTGTGACCTTGAAGTCTAATTTCTTGGCCATTAGGATGGTTTCTCCTCTTGGTGCAACAAGAATTACTCCTAGCCCTGCTCCTTTATTATTCACAGCTCCATCAGAATAAAGCTTCCAATCACGTTGTTCTATTGTTGCTAAATTCTTATATGGAAACTCTATATTCCACTACTCATTTCCTTCAACTACATTCTGGGCCAGAAATTCTGCTACTGCTCTTCCTTTGATGACCTTAGTAGTGATGTAATTTATATCAAACTCAGTTAAAAGTACTAGCCATCGAGACATCTTTCCAATCAAAGCTGGTGCTTGAAACAAGTACCTCAAAGGATCTATTTTTGAGATAGCTTGTATTTTGTAAAACTGGAAATAATGCCTTAACTTCTTTATAGCCTAGATCATTATCAAACATTTCTTCTCCACTAGATTGTATTTTTCTTCATATGGTAGGAACTTTATACTGAGATAATACACTGTGTACTCCACCCCTTCTAGTCCTTTTTGCGCTAGCATTGCCCCCATTGCCTTTTCTTCTAAAGCCAAATATAAGATTAAGGGTTCACCTTGCCTTGGTGCTCTTAACACGGGCAAGTTAGTAAGGTATTCCTTAATCTTATCAAAGGCCTTTTAACATTCTTCATTCCATTCCACTGGCTGATTCTTTCTCAAGAACTTGAAGATTGGATCACAAACCATGGTAAGTCTCACAATAAACCTGCTAATGTACTGCAGTTTTCCAATAAACTCTCATACTTCCTTCTCCGTTCTTAGTGTTGGCATCTCCTGGATGGCTTTGATCTTGTCTAGATTGACTTCTATTCCTCTGTTGCTGACTATGTGACCCAATAACTTTCCAGAAGTTACCTCAAAGATGCATTTCTTTGGATTAAGACTTAGGTTATATCTTGTTATTCTTGCTAAGAACTTATCCAAAGCCTCAAAGTGTCCCTCTCTTGTTACTTACTTAACCATCATATTGTCGATGTACACTTCCACTTCCTTATGCATCATATTATGAAATAAGGTAGTGGCTGGTCTTTGATAAGCTGCTCCTACATTTTTCAACTCGAAGGGCATCACCTTGTAGCAATACGTCCCCCATTCAGTGATTAAAGTAGTTTTGATCTTATCTATAACTGCCACTATTATCTGATTATAACCTGAGAAACCATCCATGAAGGAGTACATTGCACTATCGATAATCACATCAATGTGGGGTAAAGGAAAGTCATCTTTTGGACATGCCTTATTCTAGTCTCTAAAGTCTACACACATTCAGACTTTTACATCTTTCTTAGGAACTGGTACTATGTTTGCCAACCATTGAGGGTATTCCACTACTTTTAAAAATTTAGCCTCGATCTACTTAGTGATTTCTTCCCTTATCTTTTCTGTCCACTCTAGCCTCAACCTACGAAGTTTTTGCTTAACAGGTTTAGCTTCTAGATATACTAGAATGTGATGCTCTGCGATTTCTCTGTCTAACCCCGGTATATCCTCATAGGACCAAGCAAATACTACCTTTCTTTTTATTAATATTCTCTTAAATTTTTCTATCTTTTCACGAGTTAAATCATGTGATATAGAAATGTGTTTTAGTTGTTCATTTATGCCTATGTTTAATGAATCTAATTGAATAGAATTAATGTCAAACATGCATGAACGATCATTATTAAAATGCATAAGACCATCAGAATCAACATCACACAAGTAAGCCAAACCATAATTCATATCATTAACCATAAGAAAAATACAGTTTTCATCCTCAAACAAATCAGACATTATTACATGAGTTTCTTCATAAAAAATATCACTAAAACTATTATTAATAATGCTAGCTAAATCCTGTGGTAGTTCTTCATTAAGTGGTAGACAAAACAATTCTTCAATGTCCTCAACTTTCATCTTTTTAGCAACTGTCTTCATCACCTTATCTTTATTGTCTTGTACCAGCCTTTCAACTATTTTCTTTTTAAAGATCTTGAACCCAGGGATATCCACACCAGCTACTAGAACAAGCTCCTTTTCACCCAGATAGAACTTCTTCTTCCTTTATTTGACAAAGTTGTCCTTCAAAGGTCCTACATTCCTTAGGAGTATATTTTCATTAAAAAACTTTCTCCTTGCCATTTTGCTGCCAAATCTAATTCTAGTATAGCCCAATCCTTTTGTATCATTTTAGGTTTTGAAGTCTAGTAATTCTAGGATACCTTGCTTGTCTTTTCCTAATCCTTATCTGGGTCGATAATTCATCTTCTAATCATGCTCATAACCCTTGGATCTATCACAATTCCCTTTGAGATCATGGCTATTTGGAAGCCATGAGGAATAACTATCTACTTCTAACTATCCATAATTATGGACACAATTTTGCTTATACTCTCATCTAAAGTTACAACCTCCCTTTCATGTAGGAATTTCACCTTTTGATGCATAGTAGAAGGCACTCCTCCCAAAACATGATACCAAGGCCTGCCCAACAACAAGGCATAGGTGAGAGGAATGTCTACAACATTGAATTCCATCATTGCTTCTATAGCCCAATCTTTACAGGAGCCACAAATGTTCCCTCTACATTCCTCATGCTATCATCGTAAACCCTGATTACAAGGACTGACTTTACCAAATTCTCAACCTTCACTCTTAGATTGGGTAAAATCCATAGTGGGCAAACATTAATTGCGAATCCATAATCCACCATCACATAATTGGTCCTTTTTCCTCTCACTTTAGATGGAATGAATAGGGCCTTATTATGATTCCTATAGGTAAATCCTCATCAAAGAAAGTAATAACCCCATGCTTTTTCTCCATAACCTTGGCCACCATCGCTTCAGGGGTAGCAGTAGTTTCAATTTTCATCTTAGCTAAAGTCTTAAGTAGAGCTTTTTTGTGGCTACTTGAGTGCATCAAGAGCTCCCAAATGCTTACATTTGCTTTTGCTTTCTTTAGTTGTTCAAGAATTAGGTCATCGCCATGTTTATCTAAGTCTTCTCCTTTAACAGCTTCTTCTTTCTTTGTAGTTTTCTCTACTGGTTTATAGCCCTTTCCACTTCTGGTGATATGATTGACTTCAAGATTATGAAGCCATACACTATATCTTTCAGTGCCTTCCTTATCAGAATTGTACCAAATATCAATAGCCCTAACAGTTCGGTCCTTCTTTCCATCTTTCCATACTTTAACCATGCATTTTTCCTTTTTGACTAGTAGCTTATCATCATCAAACTCATCACCCCATCCTGTAGGCTCGATTGTATCAATGGATATGTCAAAAGAAGGTGGTTTAGAATAAAACACCTTATAATCAAACTTGCCTAAGGGTTGACCCAGTAAGTTTTCTACTCTTTCTATATCTTTAGGGGCACTAGGAGATTTCTCATCGGCTTTAAGGTTTAGATCCTTAAAAGAGTTTAACACTTCTTCCTCACTTACTCCTGAGTTGATCATCATGGTTTTTGGAGGTGGCATGTTTCAATAATTTGGGAAAGGGTTATTTCGAGTGTTTGAGTTTGGATTCGATTCTTCAGGGTCTGTGATTTTTTTTAAATCTATGAGGTTTTGGATTTTATGTTTAACGCACATGCAAGAATCAGTTGGTTGACCAACAACTTGGTGAAACTTGTAGTAACTGTTTGGGTCAAAGCTAGGGAGATTTGGGTTTATTGGTTTAGTGGGGGTTAAAGGCCTAAGGAGGCCTTTTTGGGTGAGACGGTCTAGGACTGTGGATAACAGTTGGTTAAAGTTTGAGAATCTCCAGCGTTGTTGGATAGCATGAACTCCTACAACCTAGCTAGTATTTCCTTACTGTATACCCCCAGTTGGGTAATTTCTCACTCTAGTGCTTCTAGTGACCTTCTTTTTCTCATTTTTGATCTCTTTAGCTTGCAACCCATCATCATAAAGATCTACAAATGTCTTGGGATTCATGATTTGCAACCTCTCAACTAGATTAGGTAGCACATTTCAGACTATCATCCTAACCTGCTCCTTCTCAGCCAACTTATTCTTCATTAGTCCTGCCTTATTTATGAACCTGGTTAGAAAATTAGAGAATGACTTGTTGGGCTTCTGCTTAGTCTGTTCTAGATCCCTGATAAACACTTAGAGCTAAGTATTGTAGTCATATTACTTTAGAAAAGCAGTGCACAGTTCTCTCTAGTTTACACATATAGACTTCTCCAACCCATGATACCAATTGACAGCCATGCCCTCCAATAACAGTACAAATAGCTTGGTAACCACAGACAAAGGAGCCTTAGTGGTGCTCATGGTAGTTATGTATTGACTAAGGTGAATTCTCTGCTCCCCAGTACCATCAAACTTATGTAGCTGTGGCATCTTGAATTTGTCAGGCAATTTATCCTCCCCAAATTACAGCATATCATCAAAATCAAATGAGCATTCGATGCCTTGTCCTCTCATCAATTCCTCCATCTTGGACATTTTCTAAGTCAGTGCTTTCATTTGCTTGGATTCCAACTCTTGAACTTGCTCTAGTGATTCCTTTTTTGCCCTTTTAACCATATAAATCTCAACATCCTCAAGTTTCATTTCCCTAGCATTATCGTTGTTAGCGGATAGTGCACCCACAATAGGTAGATTGGTCACAATAGGTGGATTGGCCGTAAGAGGTCTAGCAGCAACAGGTGGTGGCATCAATCTGGCCAAAGCCTGTCTTAACTCATCTTGCATCATCGCTCTTATGTCATCCATCAATGCCCCTTTGACATCCTCTAGGGTCCAATTTCCTCCTTCGTATTATTCCATTTCTTCATCTTGTTTCAGTTGTGCAGATTCTAAGTAGAGTGGATTGATGGGACTCTTTTCTAGCCTGCTAAGGATCTCTTTTGCAATCGATTATGGACTCGAATAAGTTCTTTTTAGTTTGCCACCCTTTTGAGTCCAAACACAGGAAGACCCGGATGAATCTATGATGGCTAAAAGAAAAATGTTAGTATGATGCATGTATGCATGTATACATTATGCACGTGTTATGTAATAGGTAGTAAGTAACAAGTTAGGTATACATACATCCTTCCAACCTTATTCCTCCCACACACGTATTCAATGGCAAGTCTCTTTTCCTAGGATTTTTGGTCTTGGTCTTAATATCAATAGGGAATATCAGGGACCAACGCGCATGCCAAATCTCTCTTAAAGCAGTAAAACATAGAAATAATATTTCTAGGTACTAAAGATTAGCCTAATCTTTATTAGTCCAAATGGGCTTTTAAAGTATGGGCTTGGGCCTTTATAAATAGAAATACCTCATGGCAATATTCATAAGCAATTTAGGTAAATCCTAGGGGAAATAACTTAAGCCACTATATGTGGTCAGGGTTCGATAAAAAGGTCAAGGTTCCCTTAGCAAGATGCCTTCCTTTAAGACTTAAGTCACAAGCCAAGTTCAGAGGAGCCTGACATCCTTTGCAAACTCGAGAGAAGACTACCCCCCTTTAGGACTTGGGTTACAGACTCTATTCAGATGAGCTTGGTAATCTCTCTTGAACCGAGTTAAGGCTAAGAGTGATAGTTAGCCAATCTATAACTCCATAAAGCTAGTGGAATTATGGAATCATAAACCAACACCATTAGTTAATAGGGACATGCAGAATGAATGCATTAATAAAATAATAATTCTAAAGAACACAAGTAGAATCAGTATCTTTTATCCTTAGTGGAGTCGCCACTGTAGACGGCGGGGTTTAGCGTGTGTCCAAGATTTTAGTAACTGTGACATTATTTGAGCTCAGGGCTCTAAAGAACACACTAACCACTATCACAAAGATATGGCATGGAGATGAGGAGTCATCAGCCAGGTTAATAACTAGGATAAATCGAAAAGGCGGTACTCGATTCCCTAAAAGAAAGCTAGCACCATAACTAGGAGATTCTGGATATGGAATACCAACTTCTTTCAGTCTTGTGTTCATTTAGAATTACTTTATGAATTACTATATTATCCTCTATTGACATGCAATTTCATGTAAACCCTTATTCTAGCAATTAACTCCAAGGTAGACTAGTCATGAAAATACAAGTAAATAATGCATTCATTCAAACATATAATCACTAAGTTAGTCTAACATACATGGATTTTAATTAAATGAGCGAAATTTACATGTTTTAATGAGTAAGCCTAAAAACTAATTTCTTTTTATTTTACTTAAATGAATCTAAGTCTATTTATTTTAATTCTAAAAATGGGCCTAGATCTACAAATTATAAAGGTATTTAAATTTGTGGGCCTAGTTATACATGTTTTAATTCTAAAGTGATATTAAATCTACAAATTATGAAAAAGACTTAAATTAAGTGGGCTAATTCTAAATTAATTAAATTAAATTAAGTGGGTTTATGTCTAATTTACTAAATGGGCCTAAGTTATTTCTAATCTAAATCTAATTAATTATGGGCCTAAAATGCATTTTAATTAATTAAACCTAAAAACCCTAAATTTATCCAAGTGGATTAGAATCTGATATGGGCTTAAGGCCTAAAACACATAAGAATAAACAAACAAGCACAAAACACATAAAAATAAATAGATAAGCCCAAAAATAAATAAAATAAACAAGTCCAAAACTAATAAAACATATTAACACAATTAACCTCCCTAAGGTTAGACCTAATTTACATTTTAAAACCTCCAGTTTCAAAATTGAATATTAACCTTCCTACAGTTTCAAAATCGAACACTTAAGGATTTTTATTAATTTTTTACAAAAAATGACCATTATACCCTTATCTTGTAAGAGGAAATGACATTAACCTCCTTATATTAGGCCTAATTGACTTTTCAAAATCTCTTATTTCAAAATCAAATATTAACCTCCATATAATTTCAAAATCAAACACTTAAGAACTCTTGTTGAATTTTTTTACAAAAAATGACCATTATACCCTTGTTTAAACATATGTCTTCTCTAATCACATTACATATAATACATAGCATGTTTTCTCTAACCTTATTACATAAAATCCCTAACATTTACCTTTCTCCAGTTTTTATATTTTAAAAAAAATTAAAAATTTTATTTATAGATCTAAAAATTATTAATTATTAATTCTTTTTAATTTTTGTAAAATCTAAAAAATTTTTAACTTTTAATTTTTAAAATAAAATTTTTTTGTATAGAAAATTTTATTTTTTTTTATCAAATGTATATGGATTGATTAAAATTTTTAGATCCAAAAAATTTTTTTTTAACTTTTTTTAAAATTTTTTAAGAAATATTAATAAATGATTTTTATAAACTAAAAAAATTTTAAAAAATTATAAATGTATATTTTAAAAGTAATTTCATCAATTCTAATTATTATTCAAACATAAACTTTGGGGTAAATGCTATAGATTATATGTAATGGGATTAGAGAAGACACATTAAAATAAGGGTATAATAGTCATTTTTATAAAAAAAGTCAATAAGAGTCCTTAAGTGTTTGATTTTGAAACTATATGGAGGTTAATATTCGATTTTGAAATAAGAGGTTTTGAAATGTCAATTATGCCTAATTTTAGGGAGGTTAATGTCATTTGCTCTTACAAAAAATAAGGGTATAATGGTCATTTTTTGCAAACTATAGGGAGGTTGATATTCGATTTTGAAACAGAAGGTTTTAAAATGTAAATTAGGTTTAACCTCAAAGAGGTTAATGTCATTTTCTCTAAGAATAAACAAACAATCACAAAACACATAAAAATAAATAGATAAGCCCAAAAATAAATAAAATAAACAAGCCCAAACATATTAAAATAATTAAATTAAAGATCAAACAACTAATTAAATTAATTCCTTTTAAACCCTAATTTTCATTAACATGCAACCTAAATTAATCTACTTCCTCCATTAATTTTAATTAATTACCCAATTAAAACCCTACTTTTATTAACCAATTAATTAACATAAACATGCAATTACACATAATTTCATTATTCCCACTATTGGGGTATTACAATAATCTATTGAGAATAATAATAAAAATAATTAATACAACCTTAAAAACATATATAAAATAAAATAATAAAAAAAACCCTTAAAAACTATATCTCTACAAGGTCTTATCCATGGCATTCCATGGACCTCTTATGAATTTGATTCTCCAAATTTGATTATTATGTGTTTTCCTCCATAATCACCATAAAAAAAGAATAAAAACTATGATTAGTAGATAAATTATAACAATAAAAAAACAAAATTAATAATTAATAAAATAAAAAAAGAAATAAAAGAAAATAAAATAAGAAGAAGATGATGCTTGTGGATAATTTTTAGAGAGTGCTCCTCAGATTTGTAGAATCACCGTTCTTGATAGGACTTCGAATATTATTCTTCAAAAATTCTTCAAAGATCATTGATTAATAAATAGAACAAAAGACATTTTGTAGGGAATAAGATTTTTTTTTCTTTCTTTTCTTCTTTCTCTCGTTTTTTCCTCTCTTTTTTCCTTTTCTTCGTTCCTTTTATTTTTTCCTTCTACCTTTTTCCTCCTCTATATTTCAAAGCAAAAGCCCTCCTTATATCTTAAAAGACTAGTTATAAATTAATTCCTAAAAAACTTTTATTTCCTTAAAAACATTATCAAAATAATTTTAGGAGAATTTTATACCAATTAGGACTTAATTTATCTAAAAAATTTGAGATTTTTCTAGAATATTCAATTTGCGAAAGGAGTCTAATTCTGACGGGAATTGTGTAATTTCGATCAGAATTACGTAATTCCGATAGGAATTACGTAATTCTGATTGAAATTAGCATAATTCCAATTAGAATTATGTAATATGTAATTCCGATCGGAATTACATAATTCCAATCAGAATTATGTAATTCCAATCGGAATTAAGGTAATTCTGATCACCCTTTTTTTCAATTACAAAAAGGTCCTTGAAAGAATTTAAGTTTTGTAATTAGATCCCTAAAAAGCATTGCAATTTAGTCCACGAAAACATTAAATTCTTTCTTTGAAAAATGCAATTAGATCCTTAAAGTTTAAAGTTTCAAATATTGAAGACCTATTCATGACATTTTCATCATTAGAGTCTTTTGTGCATTCATAACTCATCATCCCCAAATTGAGTGTCTACATAGTGTCTCACAATGCCTTCATTTTTATAGAACTCATTAAATTGGCTTCCATAAAATTCCATACCATTATTTGTTCTTAAGCGCTTGATCTTCTTGCCGGTTTGATTCTTAATCAACATTTTCCACTTTTTGAAGGTAGGGATCATTTTTATGCTTTAAAAAATATACCTAGACTTTCCTAGAAAAGTCATTAATGAAAGTAAATATGTATCTAGCACCACCTTTTGAAAAAATAGGCACAGTGCCCTCAAAATCAGAATGGATATAGCCAACTGTGCCCTTAGTCATATGGATGGCAGTACTAAACTTAACTCTAGTTTGTTTCCTATAGACACAGTTTTTTTAAAAGTCAAGCTTTCTAATTTTCAAACTATCTAGCAATCCACGCCTATTCAAGATAAACATCCATGTCTCACTTATATGCCCCAGATGCATATGCTATAAATGAGCAGTGTCTAAGTTTTAGTATGATGAAGATGATACAAAAGTTGCACCAACAATTGTATTTCCCTATAGCAGATAAAGGCTATTCATGAATTTTCCTTTAATCATTGCCAGAGCGCCTTTTTGAAACTTTTAGCACTCCACCTTCAATAGAAAACTTACAACCTTGAGAATCAAGTCTTCTTAAAGATATAAGGTTTTTCTTTAGTTCTGGTACATGCCGAACACCAGTCAAAGTTCCTATAATACCATCATGCATCTTGATTTGAACTGTTCTTATGCCAATAACCTAACAGGACATATTGTTTCCTATAAGAACAGTGCCACTATTAATTGACTGGTATTTAACAAACCATTCTTTGTCAGGACACATGTGATAGGAACATCTAGAATCAAGAATCCAAGCATCACCAAATGAACTAGAAGATATTGTGAAAACATATCCAACACTATCAAAATTATATGTAGCAACATTGGCAATATTACCATTATATGAGGTATTATCAGTCTTATCCTTTTTATTTTTGAGTTTTAAACATTATGCCTTCTAGTGACCTTCCTTCTTGTAGTACCTGCATTTTCCTTCTTGGCCTTTGTACTTTGATCAAAACTTGCCTTTACTACTAGTTGAGCCTTGCTCTTTAGTTCTAACTTTGGCAAACAAGCCCTCCTCTTAATTATCTCCATAATTTTTTGACACCTTTTTCTTTAACTCCCTATAGTTAAGCGATGACTTGACGTCTTCCATTGAAAGGGTCCCTCTTCCATAAAGCATAGTGTCAACAGAATGCTCAAATGAATGAGGTTAATAACATAACAATATTAAGGCTTGATATTCATCATCAACCTTGACATCAATGTTTTTAAGATCTATAATAAGGTGAATTCAACAAGATGATCTTTAATAAGTGTGCCTTCTTTCATCCAAAGAGTGTAGAGTTTTTGCTATAAATAAAGTTGATTGGTGAGTGACTTTTTCATGTAAAGACTTTTAATGTTAGCCATAGAGCAGCAGTACACTTCTCTTCTATGACTTCTTACAGCACTTCATCTAACAATTATAACAGAATAGCACTATGTGTGTGCTCTAACATCAAATTTTTTCTTATTTTGTTATAGTCTCTGGTAAAGTCTCCCTGCCTTTCAACACCTTTTGCAACCCTTGCTAGATCAACAAGGCATACATCTTAACACGCCAAAGACTAATATTATTATTACCGTTGAATTTTTCAATCTCAAATTTTTGCTAGATTATCAGTTGTATTAATTTTCTTCACAATGGCAGTACCTTGAGATATAATACCCCGAATGAAATATGATATATGACATCAATATATTTGGTCCTTTCATGATACATTTGATTTAAAGTCAAATGTATTACACTTTGATTGTCATATTGAACAATAGTCTTATTTTGTGTTAAACCCAAATCACTAACCAAACCTCTAAGCCATATGGCTTCTTTTACTTCTACTATAGCTGCCATATATTTTGCCTCTATAGTAGATAATGCCATAGTTCACTGTAAAGTCACTTTCCAACTTATGGCACAACCAAAAAGAGTAAAGACATATCCAGTTAGAGATCTCCTTTTATCCAATCTCCAGCATTATCAAAATCCATATAGCCATTAACATTACTACATGTATCATAACTTCTATCATATACCAAGCCAACATTTGAAGTACCTTTGAGATACCACATAATCCATTTAAAAGCTTACCAGTGAGCTTTTATAGGATTGCCATAAATCTACTCACCATACTGATATTATGTGAGTTATCTGAATGAGTACAAACCATAGCATATATTATACTCCCAATTACACTTGCATAATGAACCTGTGACATTTGTTCCTTTTGTTCATTTGTCTGTGGTGACATAAATGCTAATAACTTGAAATGAGCTGCCAATGGAATACTGACAGGTTTTGCATCTAGCATTCCAAAACGCTCAAGTACTTTTATAATGTACCTATTCTAGGACAAGTGTAACTTTCCTACACTTTGATCCTTATGAATTTCCATTCCCAAAATCTTCTTTGTTACTCCTAAATCCTTCATCTCAAACTCACTCCTTAATTGTTTTTTTTTAAATGTTGATCTCAAACATGGTCTTGGCAGTAATAAGCATGTTATTAACATATAACAACAAATAAATGAACGAACCATCAAAGAGCTTTTTACAGTACACACAACTATCATAGTTACTCTTAAAATAACTATGATTTATCATGAAAGTGTCGAACTGCTTATACCATTAATTGAGGAGACTGCTTCAAGCCATATAATGACTTTTTTAAAAGACAAATACGATCTTCTTTTCCTTGCACTACGAAACCCTCCGGTTGTTGTATATAGATTTGTTCTTCAAGATTACCATATAGAAAAGTTGTTTTAACATCAAGTTATACAAGCTCTAGATCAAATTATGTAACCATGGTGAGTAACACACGAATAAAGCTATGTTTTACAACATTAGAGAATGCTTTATTGAAGTCTATTCCTTTTTTTTTTGACTAAAGCCTTTTGCAACCAAGCACGCGTTAAACTATGTTGCTTCAACACCTGAATTTCCTTCCTTTTTCTTGAAGATCCATTTACATCCAACAATCTTTTATCCTTTTGGTGGTTTTACTGGCTCTTACGTTTAGTTCTTATGAAGAGACTCAATCTCCTCACTCATAACAACTGACCACTATGAAGAATCACTACTTGTAACAACCTCATGATAAGTAACAAGATCGTGACTTTTAACATCTTCTACCACTGATAATGCATAAGCAACCAAATCTACATACCCAAACTTTTGAAGTGGTCTGATTATCCTCTTGTCTTCATCGAAAGCAATACTATACGGTCGTTGTTGTTATGGAGTGATAACTTCTTTATAAGGCTCACATTCCTCATCTTGAATGGACTAATTAGAGATAAATTCTTGCTTTTTTTTTTTAATTTTTTTGCTTCAAGCTCTACCTTTTTACTAACACCAAGAGTATCCTCAGTATTGTCAACCTCCCTTTTCGGATGAAGCATGGATGACTCATTAAATTTGACATCTGTGCTAACTATGAACTTGGAAGAATTAGGCTCAATAAACCATAATCTGTAACCCTTCACTCTAGTTGCATATCTAAGAAATATGCATTTTTGTGCCTTCACTTGAGTTTGCCATCTTTGGTGTGAGCATATGCAGGATACCTAAACATTTTTAAATCTAAGTAATTAGTTGGTTCACCTACCATTTGGTTCACCTACCATACTTCAATAGGAGTCCTCAGTTCAATTACTGTCAATGGAGACTGATTCATAAGATAACATGCCATATTCATAACTTTAGCCCATAAATCTTTAGATAAACTAGCATTTAAAAGCATACAACGTGCTTTCTCCAGTAGAGTTCTATTCATACGTTATGTAACTCCATTATGTTATAATGTGTGTCGTATAGTGCGGTGTCTAACTAAGCCTTCATTTTCACAGAACTCATTAAATTGACTTCCATAAAATTCCATACCATTATTTGTTCTTAAGCGCTCGATCTTCTTGCCACTCTGATTCTCAATCAACATTTTCCACTTCTTGAAGGTAGAGAATACATCATTTGTATGCTTCAAAAAATATACCTAGACTTTCTTAGAAAAGTCATTAATAAAAGTCAATATGTAACTAGCACCACCTTTTGAAAAAATAGGCACAGTACCCTAAAAATCAAAATGGATGTAGTCAATTGTACCCTTAGTCTTGTGGATGGCAGTAAAAGCATATCAGATGATGTGTAATGCTTAATTATTCTTGGCAACCATGTAACTATCAACAAGCATTTGATAAAAAAAAAAAAGCAATCTAGTCCAATATATGACCTTTTGCGAAATTGACGTTTCTTGAAAAAGCGGTCATTCCCTATGGCTTTTTTTTTTGTTTTTTTTTTAAGATTATGGCTTTTATCGCAGACTGCATCATTGGCTTTTCTATATATATATATATATATATATATATATATATATATATATTGTGTATATATGGAGTTTTTATATTTTTAGTTTTTTTTTATGTATTAGGTCATTTCATTAAAAATTTATATTACATAATATTTGAGTTTTTATATTTTTAGATTATATATAATTGAAGTTTTAATTTTAACAAATCAAATCCTCATTTCAATAAATATATATATATGACTCCACTAAGTTATTAGAATTTTTAAAATACATTTTTTTATTATTTTTATCTAATTGAAATATAAATTATTAAAAAATTTGTATCTGGACTTTATTGATTAAAATTTTTAAAAATTATGTGTATTTTTATTGATTAGAAATAAATAGCTTACATATAATTAAATTAGATAAGAAAATATTGAAAAATATATAATTAAAAACCCAATTAATTAAAGTGTAACTATAAAATTATAATTAAATATAATTAAAAACATAAAAGTTTAGTACATTTTATTTAAAATCTCAACTTCCGATCAAATAAAAAATAAAAATTTAATATATATTAATAAAGGAGAATTTTATTTAAGTCTAGAATATTATCTCTTTTCATTTTGAATTGGGTGAGGAAAGGTAAGAATCTATCTTTTAACTTATTGATACCTTAAAGGAATTATACCACTTGACTATTCAACTTTTAGCAAGCCTAGAATATTATCTAACTGTTAGATTTATAATATATATTTAGTTGTTTTACACTTAATTAATAAAACAATAACGCATATATTATGCATTATTGTTGGGTTTCGTGATACAGGCAACGAAAATATAAAAATTTTATCACGTTCCCAAACTCAGATCTATGTAATTCAACTACTTGATTAAATCTAGGATTTCAAAAATCTTATCAAAACGCAGAAGAGGCAAAAAAATCTGGAAGGATAAGAGAAGGTTCACTCTAGTGACACTTTACCTCGAGCTTTTGCTTTACTTCAAATTCAGATTTTAGACATCTTCAAAAGAATTCATCCTCTAAATGTATCCACACGAACAAACCTTAATCAAAACGATCTGTGTGTGTGCTAGCATGACTTGGTTGTCTCACAACTCAAGAACAAAACTCTCTTTGATTTCATTTTTCTCAAAATGCAGAGAAAACAAATTTTAGGTGGCTCACTCAATTGATCTCTATCAAACCCTAGAGAACATAACATATATATAGAGTTGTCAATTAAGATTTCACTTACGAAACCCTTTTTGGCAAATAGCCGTTAAATTTGAATTTTATTTATTTAAAATAAAATCAATAATATATTTATTATTTATTTAGATAACAATTTTCAAAAATAAATAGTTAAATATATTTATTTCCAAAGAGTTTAACTAGGCTTAATAAGCCTATAATCATTTTGGGCCTCTTCTAAGTGTGTGACCCTGTAGGCTCACATAACATTGGCAATGGGCTTAAATTTCTATTTAGGCCTACAAGTCATAAGTGGCCTATAGTAAGACATTATGACTACTCAAATCATGTGAAGTCAATAATCCGACATAACCTAATTACAGTGAACATTATAGTCTCTTTATCACATGATATCTTTATTGAACATAAGGTATAGAATGTCATCATTATATAGTTCAATAATATTATGAATTGATTCCAAGTAGACTGAAAATAATAACTTTTTATCAATTCATTTCAGCATAGTCATGCATTTTCTTTCAATCTAACTCATTAATAGGCCCATAGATATCTTACTCATATTAATGAGGGATAAATTTCTTCTCAATCACTCACATAACTTATTTCATATCCAACAACATTTTATTTAATCATCCAGTTAAAGATAATGTTAGAATGTGTCAAAACATAAAACAACTACTTAGAAAACCATGGTGATTTCGAGGTCAAACGATTTAAACAATATCACTACAATGAGAAATACTTATGACAATAATCTATGTAGTATTCTCATAGTGGGTCAATCCAATACATGATCTCTCATCATATACCTATGAGTTGACTTAATATCTCATATCCATAATTAGTAAAACATAATCATCAGTCGACATCATCCTAGCCTTATTAATATTTATACAATGAATAAATGGTTAGGGATAATTAGAATAGAACTCTTATTTTAATCTAAAAGTTTTACTATTAAGTCACATATTTGATGACCTTAGTAAGAATTAACCATTCAAATAATGATCATAAAAGGAATGATAATGAAAATACCTCTTTATTAATAAAATAGAAATGTCAATGCATAATTATAAATGATTGATCTAATACATAACACTAACAATTATAAATTTTAAAATGAAGTAAAATATATTTAAAGTAAATAAATATTTTACTTATAAATAAATATATATTATTGAATGTATATTTTATTGTTAAATTTATACCATGTATAATGTTGAAATGTATGTCTGGTAAAAGATGGTTTTGTTTCTCATTAATCAACCAAATTTGACTGAAACATTCTTAATCTCCAAGGAGTTTGACCGAAGCATTCTTAATCTCCAAGGAGTTTGACCAAATAAAATATTAGTGACAATTTAATATTGCTTGTGCTTGAAGGCTAATTAAACCATACAATTAAACAATTATTTATTTTACAACTCTGTACGGCTTGACAAGTGTTTATAAATAATTAAAAAAAAAAAAAAACAAGTGTTTATAAATGCAAATTCATGGACAAAAGGCAAGTAGATTCAATGGCGAAGGACAAATTCAAGTAGCTTCTTCTAAAGCATCAATTGTTTACCATATGTTACAGGCCATATCCCTTTCAAGTTCACAACCTTCCTTTTGACCTCATCTACTTGAATCATCTGTCTCTCCTGCGTGCAAGAGCTGAATAGAGCCACACCCATGTCAGCTTCATATTGCATTCTTCCCGTATATGGCTTCTGGCCACATTATTCCAACTGTGGACATGGTAAGGCTATTTGCTAGACATGGTGTCAGAGCAACCATCTTTACCACTCCTTTTAATGCGCCTCTAATCTCTAAAACAATTGAAAGAGATACACAATTGGGTGTCCAAATCGGTATTCGGTTGATGAAGTTCCCTTCTTCAGAGGTTGGGCTGCCAGAAGGTTGTGAAAATGCAAGTTCAATCAAAACACAAGAAATGGCTTTAAAGTTCTTCAAGGCCATTAGCCTGCTTCAAGAACCACTTGAACATGTCCTAAAAGAGTGTCATCCTGATTGTCTTGTAGCAGCCATGTTGTTTCCATGGGCTACAGAAGTTGCAAGCAAATTTTGTATTCCAAGGCTGGTTTTCCATGGAATTAGCACTTTTGCACTTTGTATATATAGTTCTCTGGAATGCTATAAACCATATAAAAGGGTAGCTTCTGATTTTGAGCCCTTCATTGCGCCTGGCCTACCAAACCAGATTGAGATTACAAGTTCACAAGTGCCAGTATATAAAAGAAGAGCTAAGCGGGCAAGTAAAGCTATTTCAGCAAATTTTACAGTCAGAATTGACAAGCTATGGAGTGCTTATTAACAGTTTCCATGAGCTTGAACCAGCATACTCGGAACACTACAGGAAGGTGATGGGTAGGAAGGCATGGCAAATTGGTCCACTGTCTCTTTACAGTAATGATGCGAAACATAAAATGCAAAGAGGACAGGCAGCTTCCATAGATGAACATGAATGTTTGAGGTGGCTAGACTTAAAGAAACCCAACTCGGTTCTCTACATATGTTTTGGAAGCTTGTTCAAGTTCTCAAATGCTCAGTTGCTTGAACTTGCCATGGCTCTTGAAGCTTCTGGACAGTACTTCATTTGGGTAGTAAAGAAAGAAGAGGATACTGTAGAAGATCAATGGCTGCCAGAGGGATTTGAGGCGAAGATGAAGAGGAAGGGATTGATTATAAGGGCATGGGCACCACAGCTGATGATTCTTCAACACGAGGCCATTGGAGGATTCAGGACTCATTGTGGATGGAACTCAACGTTGGAAGGGCTGGCTGCAGGGGTACCAATGGTTACATGGCCACTTTACGCTGAGTAGTTTTTCAATGAAAAGCTAGTGACAGAGGTTCGAGGTTCTGAAAGTTGGAGTGAGTATTGGAGCCAAAGAATGGTCTAGATATGAAAAGAAGATCTTAATTAAGAAGGAACATATATAGAAGGCAGTAACTCAATTGATGGCAGGTGAAGATGTTGAGGAACTGAGAATCCGAGCAAATGCACTTAAAGAGATGGCAAGAAAGGCTAATGAAAAGGGAGGATCATCTCAGTCTGATTTAGATGCATTCTTAGAAGAATTAAAAATGATGAGAATAGCTCGCGAGACAGAGATTCAGTAGCCACTTTTCTATAACAACATCATGAAAATAAAGATGGCATCCTATGTTATTAATTTGTATAATAAATTGTCATATGATTTAAAAAGAAAAATATATTCGTTGTATAATTCATCAATGTTTTAATAGAATTAAAGATTACCAACGTTTAAATCAAGATAAAGTTAAATGAAAAAACTTTAATATATGTATTATATTTTTCTTTTGTAAAACTTTGGAACAATTGTTGTGAAATTTTGAATTATTATTCCATATTTTTTCTTTTATTTATTAGAAAATCCAAGAACTACATCCTACTCTTATTATAATGACTTTATTGCGTATAAAAAATAATTTCTTAAAAAATTAACTAAAAATAATTTCAAAATTTTCAAAATTAAGTTAAAGACTATTTTTATCAATATATGAAAAATAAATGTCATTTTTCGTACAAAAATGTTTTCTCACTATTTAAAATTTTATATATAGAATTGACTAAATAGAATTGAAGATTATATGTTATTATGTAACAACAACTGTTGAAATCAGTTGGTATAAATTATTCTTACTTAAACGACATTTTAAATTTGTGTTGTTATTTATATTAAATTAATTATTGGAAAAATTTTATCACTTTTATAGTTTTACTCGAATTAATTAAAAATAAATAGATTTTAGATATCAATAGTTCAGATTATATATCTATATATGTTACTGTGTAGTTAATCAATGAAGATAGATCCAAATAAAAAAAAAATTAACATATATATTTTTCTTCCATAAAATTTCAAACGATAATTTACGAAATTTTGAACTATTATTCCATATATTTTTTTCTTTTATTTATTAGAAAATTCAAGAACTACTTCCTATTCTTTTTTTTTTTTTTTTGAAACTACATCCTATTCTAATTTTAAAGAATTTTATTGAGTATAAAAAATAATTTATTAAATAAATAATGAAGATTAATTTTTACAAAATCAGTTTTAGATTTTCTTTAAAATATTAAGTAATTATTTTCTCTATATTACAACAATAATTTTGATAATTAATGGTTAAAAAAATAATTATCAAAACTCACCGTTTAATGGGCACAAGATACTTGGAGTTGGCCATTGGCGGCACGTAATTCCCTGCACTCAGAACTTTATTTTCACGCTGTTCATCTCATCTATCAATCGATCCTTGTTGCATCACCTCCAATCAACCTTTAATCTGTTGATCTTTAACCTAAGGAAAAACCCTAAACCCACAAACCATCTCCTCTTCATCTCCGATCATGGATAGCGATGTCGTCAACTTGCTGCAGAGAAGGCCAGAGACATGGCCGAAGAGTTTTTCAAGCTTGGAAACATGGGTATGGCTCTAAGGAATCTTACTGCTGCAAAAGAATTCAACCCAGGCCTGCCTCAGATCGAAGAATTCTACACTGCACATATGGTTCACCAGTTATCTTCCAACAAGAAAAGCTTTTATCAAATTCTTGGCATTGTCGATGATCCGTCCACTGCAGACACCATCACTATCAAGTCGAATTACAAGAAACGAGCACTTGTTTTGCATCCTGATAAAAACAAGTCAGTTGCTGCTGAAGGAGCTTTCAAGATTGTTAAATCTGCTTTTGATACTTTATCTGATCCTAAAAAGAGAATGGCTTATGATTCTCTTATGGGTTTCCGTTCCACAAAACCAAACAAATCAGCATCAAACACAAGCCATAACCATGAACGACCTTCGTCACCGCCGCATTATGATCGAGCCAAGAAAAAATCGGCCCCTAATCCCACTACTTCTCCACCATCAGGCGATTGGGTGAAAATCAGACTTCCCAAGGTTTCAAGTAAATGCACTCCTGTTGCTTGTCCTATCTTCACAAGTAATGGAAGCAGGCGATGCAATGTCTCTTATTGCCATGTAAAGTTGCCCCCAAGATTCAGCGTTTATGGATTGTAAAACTCCTTATTGTAATTCTAGTATCTTTGAATGGAATGAAATTATTATTGCAAATTTGATGTGTATCATTATTTACTTCAACTATACAGCAATTATAGAGGACACCCATCTTTACCATGTGTTCAATTCAGATTTATGCCATAATTGAGCAGCGTTTTCAAGTACACCATGTTCATCAGAATCTAGTCTCTTAGTCTTTTCTGGTATTTTCTTGGCTCTGTCTTCATGGGAAAAAACAGGGCTTGGAACTGAAACAGGACAAGAAAAGGGCTTTCAGACACAAGAAACTGGTAAATTTTGCCGAGATGTATTTTTTGTTTAATTGTTCAGCTATATAAGCTTAGAATCTACCTTATATCCATTTGACACTACTACTCACATTGGATTAAGATTGTTACTTTATTCCATGCCAAATTAAAATAGCACAGTCTACAAGTATTCTCTGACTGTGATATATTTCCAGTCATAATCAACATCTTATATAGAAGACAATTCAATAAAAACACTAACTTTGACTGTCATATATTTTCAATCACAATCAACCTATTTTTCTACATGATAATATAGTCAAAATTCATGTTAGGAATCACCTTTCCTCCAAGCATACTTTTCCAAGAAGTTACTAAGAAACCAAGTCAGATTTTTTTACATTTATAAATTTGCAAGGTGTTGACCAATTAATTAACTATCTTCTACTTCCATCCTTTCAATCAAAATCTCAAACCATTCTGAATCAGTCCTAAATGGTCACATGGACTCACAACCAAGTCAGATTCATATCATATTCTTCCCATACATGACTCATGGCCACATGATTCCAACCATAGACATGGTCAGACTCCTTGCAAGATATGGAGTAAAGGTAACCATTCTCACTACTCCTCTAAATGCACCTACCTTCTCGAAAACAATTGAAAGAGAGAATTATTGGGTGTAGAAATCAGCATTCAGATCCTTAAATTCCCTACAGCCGAGGCAGGTTTGCCAGATGGGTGTGAGAACGTAAGCTCCCTTCCACCAGAAATGGGTGCAAATTTCCTTCATGCAATTAGCCTGCTTCAACAACCACTTGCAGAGGTGCTGCAAGAGTTCCAACTGACTGTCTTGTGGCTGACATGATGTTTCCATGGGCTACAGAAGTTGCAGGGAAGCTTGGGATTCCAAGGTTATTTTTTAATGAAAGTAATTCTTTTACGACATCAACCTTACTGATAACTTGTTTTCAGAATTTTTAAGTTTGGGATCCTGCAAATGACCAACAAAGAGCAAGGTGAAAGGTGGGGGAGGATCTCCACAAACACTCTGATGCCTAAGTTAGAAAACAGATAAAGGATCTAGAGAGAGAAAGTAAGAACAATTAGAATATAAGAGAATAGGATGATTGAGAATGAAGGATACAAGACCCTATTTATAGTGATACTTAAACCTGAAAAGAGTAGGATTCCTCTTGGGATAGGAATCCTAAACCAAATAGGAGAGTAATCATTCTTCGTCTAGGAGTCTTCTTAAGGCAAGGTCCTTTCCTTAAATGGATTTGGTCGACTTCTCTTTCCGAGTAACCCATTCAAGAAATAAAGTTTTTTAATTAAATAAGAATATATACATGTGGGGTATCAAAAGTTCCCCCGTGGGTCTGTCCGAATATTTATGTCTGACGTATCCAAGTCTGTAAATGATAGAACATTCGTGCTGCTGTATAGAGAGAAAGTGCTTAAGTTACTTTATTTTGATATGAAAGGGTGAGCTGAGGTTGCTAGCCTCAGTCACAGGAAAAGATAAAGCTCGGTACCGAGTCTTGAAACCGTCACATCGTGGAAGTGCCATGTGGATCTTTGAGTGCACAAAATCTGCGAACAAGAATATGTAATGGATTGACCCATCAGTGCAAAAGCAACGTGACAAAACTAGTCGTTACTAGAGTTTTATGCTCAATGCATTAAAAGCACAACCCAAGTGTCGAACTTTAGTACTATAGAAGCGACTTAAGGGTGCTAGCTTCAGTCACTGGACTAATGTGGGAGGCATAAACGCTCGGTGCAAGGACGCGAGGCTTACATGCTCAGAACCTCAGTACTATAGAAGTGACCTGAGGGTGCCAACTTCAGTCACTAGACTTTATCTTGGTGCATTAGAAGCGCGGCCTAAGTGTCATATAATCTTGGTGCATTAGAAGTGCGACCCAAGTGCCACATTGTTTAGGTGTCTTACAAGTATGGCTCGGATGCCCATCCTCAGTATTATAAAAGCGACCTAAGGGAGCCAACTTCAGTTACTGGTTTTAATGTGTGAGGCATAGATCTTGCTATACCAAGTGTGGAAGAATAGTTGGCAATGGTGCGCCAGGGGCGGGTAACATCTGTGTCAGCTTGACACTTAGATTTTTAAAATTTGAATTGCATAACCGTCGCATCATTTCATGTGTCAAAAGATTAGACATTTCTATTATCATAATGATGACTACTAGATTAATGGGTTTTTTTATTTCCTAGACTGCCCTTAATAATGTGGGGAGAAATGAAGTAATTATAAGGGCAATTAATGGTCTATTCCAGAGACTTTTATTGCTCCATAAATATCCCTATTTCTTTGAGTTAATGAATTTTTGCTCTTCTATTTTGTCGGTGTTTCGTTTGCTTTACTACTGCCACCATTCTTTTTCTGTCGTGACTCCCCATTTTGCAACCAGGTGATCTTTTCCTTCTTTCTTTCATTCTTGCTCTGTTTCATTTTGTAGATAGTCTTATGGCACTGAGGGAACAAGTTAGCTCTGATCTGTTCGTGTCTAGGATAGATGAGGAGTTATTAGGATGGTGTCAAAGGCGGTTCAGTATTCCTGCCGATTACACCCTTCACACTGTAGATAGGAAGTTTAAGGACCATACTCCTATGCTAGATCTCAGTAGGCTAGTAGTGTATTTTAACCAACAGGAAGGGAGTATGAAGTTTCTCTTAGATCCCTTTGTAAAAATATTTTTGAATAGGTACAATATAGCGCCTGGTCAACTTTACCCTAATAGTTATTGAATTCTAATCGGGTTTATTCAGTTGATGCATGAAGAGGGTAGGGAACCAAATTTAGATGTCCTACAATATTTGTATAGTCTGACAAAGAAGAAGGGAGAATTGATGTTCTCTTTATTAGTTGTTCCCAACCATAGTCTATTTGTGAAGCTTCTGGATCTTCATAAGAAGTAGAGGCATAAATTTTTCATTATCGAGCACCCTATGGACTTCCTGGATGTCCAGAGAATGTGGTTTGATGAGTGTCACAAGGTAAAATGGCCTCAAAAGTTATCAAACCATGATACAGAGATGGCCTTAAGGCTTCATCTTGATGGCCTAGCTGAGGCTTGGTCAACTGATGACGTATCAAAAAGATACTTGTGGAGAGTCTATCCTGACCGTGTTCAATCTACTGGTATGTTTTGATTATCGAAAGGTATCTTTCTAACTTTCTTTTTTATTTTTTTAATTGTAGATGGTTGACTTTTTTGCTTTTGCAGATAAAATTAGACTTCTAGCTGATGAGCCAGTAAGGCAAGAAGCAGTATAGATCTCCTCCCCCTCTCCGGATCCTGAAGTACCTGCAATCCATGAGGAAGCAGTTGGCAATCCAAAGGGAAAGGTTGTAGTTGGATCTTCTCGATCTAGTAAGGAAGGTCGGCGAAAGAGACGGTTGATTGACTAAGGCTTAGATGCTGATGAGCTGGATGAGGAAATATACATCTAGCATCCAAGGCTTTTCGGGTGTTCGGATATGAGGGCATGGATCTTGAATAAAGTGAAGCCACCGAGTGTCTTGAAAGCCTAGGTTCGAGATCAATATATTGAGTCAATAAGGCGGCCAGTAGATATGCAACGCTGGTCTGAGGAGGGTCCGGAGGAGCTGGTCAGTTCTATGATCAGGCATTCCCTAGAAGTAAGTGAATACCTTTTATTTGTAGCTTTTACATGTTCTTGTATTGAGGGAATGAAATAAATTTTCCTTTTTACAGATGACCCAAGTTTTGCTACTGGCAAAGGACCTACCTCAAAAGTAAGTACAGTCTGAAGGAGATGAAGGTCGAAATAATAATAATTGATTTTAAAAGAGGCTGAATAATATAAAGGTGGCACTAGAGCTCTACCAGACAAAGTACACCTAGGCAAAATCTAAGGCTGAGGCGAGCCAGAAAAAGGTTACTGATCTAGAGCACAGTCCAGGTCAATTGACCAAGAGGATCAAAGTGCAGGACTCTCATATCACAGATCTAGAGAATAAGCTAGCTGAGGTCGAGAAATCTTAGGAGAACGACAAGAGATCCTATTAGAGCATAATGGGAGGATTTTGCAAAGCCTACAAGTCTGAATGTAGGAGGGTTCTACTCTCTCATAATCCATCACTAGACTTGGCTAACCTGGATCGAATAACACTGACTAATCTAGCTAAGATTACTGCTGAAGAGGACGCTCAGTAAAAGGCCACTTCCCTTCATGCAAGGAATGTTTCTAAGTTAGCTAAAAGGTCATATGTGGAGCTTCCAACGCTTATTAGTGCTACCAATATTGTTCCCCCTCCCGTCTTTGAGCCTAATGGTTTGGATGTACACTTAGTAGAATAAAGATTTTTTTTATTATTTTTTATTTTTTTGTAATTGACTTTTATAAGATGATTATTTCTACCATGAATAGAGATACTTTATTTGATATCATTCCAAGTACATTTATTAGTAGTATTTTTGGAGGCAATCTGAGTTCTAAAATCATGTCAGTTCCTTGCCTTTTATATCTTTCAATTTGTATGCCCCTTTAGATGTGTGTTCTATAGCCTGATAGGGGCCTTCCCAATTAAGACATAGTTTGCCAGTACCGGAGTTGCCTCTACCAATATCTGCCCTTCTAAGTACCCAGTCTCCTACCTTGAACTGTCTTAGATGACTATGTTGGAGATGATATCATATTATCTTATTCTTATGTGCTTCAGCTATAGTGGACATCCATTCTCTTATTTCTTCTAGTAGGTCAAGACATATCCGGGTGTCAATGTTGTTGATGTTTTGATTGAATTCGTGGTTGATCCTGTAACTCAGTGAACCGATCTCTACTGGTATTACCACGTCCATGCCATAAGTTAGCCTGAACGGTGTTTCCTCTGTGGATGATCTAGGAGTGGTTCTATAGGCCCAAATTATGTTGTTAAGTTCTCCGACCTAGTTTCCCTTTTTCTCGTCGAGTCTCTTCTTTAACCCCTATATGATAGTTTTATTGGTGACCTTTATTTGCCTGTTTGTCTACAGGTGAGCTACCAAGGTAAAATGAAGCTTTATTCCAAGATCTGAGCAGAACCTTCTGAACTTGTCATTGTCAAACTACTTTCCGTTATCTGAGATCAGGGTATGAGGTATGCTAAATCTACAGATGATTTCTCTCCAGAAGAAATGTTGAATCCGAGCTTTTGTAATGGTTAGAATTGCTTCCACTTCTACCCACTTTGTGAAATGGTCTATAGCCATAATTAAGAACTTTTTTTATGAAATGGAGGGACCCAGCATATCCATTCCCCATATGGCGAAGCGCCACGAGCTGCCGATCAGATGTAGGGGGTGGGAAGGCTTGTGACTGAGACAAGCAAATTGTTGGAACTTATGGCATTCTTACATTAACTTTTGGGCATCATTAGACATGGCGGGATAATGAAGTGCTTTCCTAATTAGTATGTAATGGGATTCATGTACTCCATAAACTCCTTCGTGGATTTCCCTGAGTTTGTAATTCCCTTCCTCTAAGGATATGCATTTGGACCATGGGTGTGAAAGGAATTTCCTGTAGAGCTCCCCGTGATGGATAGAGTTATGAGTTACCTTTATCTTCAGTTTTCAACCTTCGATTTTTCTTTTAGGAGTGTTCTATTTCTAAGTATTGGACTATCGATCACATCCATTCTGAGACTTCTTGTACTTCCATGATATCGAGAACCTTGGTACTGGGTTTTGTTAGTGCTTCAGTGAATTCCATACCCTTAAATGCTTAATTGTCTTCAGCTATCGATTTGGCTAGGAGGTCAGCCTTAAATTTTTCATGTCCAAGTATCTTGACAATCTCCCACTATTCCCTATCTTATTTGATCTTCTTTAAGAGTTGCATAACTTTTTCCACATATCTAATGATGCTTAGATCCTTATTCTAGAATGTCCTATTGACCTGGTTCACTACTAATTGAGAGTCCAAGTGTATTTTAAGGTGTTCGGCTTTGACTTCAGCAGCTAACTTTAATCCTATGATGAATGCCTCATATTTCACAGCATCATTGGTTGCATTGTACTCTATTCAAACTGCATCCATATGTGAATTTTATGTGGTCCCTTAAGGATGACTCCGACATTGGATCCTTGAGTGGAGGATGCTCTGTCAACATAAAGTTTCTATGTTGGTGCTTTGGTCATTGTGAGGTCTTTTGGCATTATTTCTTGAATGAAATCTGCTAATGCTTGAGCTTTCACCTACTGACGGGGCTCATAATCAATGTTAAATTCTCAAGTAATACTAACTATTGAACCAATCTACTCAATGTCTCAGGCTTCTATAAGATTTTTCGCAAGAGGAAGCAGGATCTGACAATGATAGGATGAGCCTGGAAGTAGTGTCTGAGCTTTGGGGATGCATGGACAACAACCATGACTAGCTTATCCAATGTTGGGTACCAGACCTCATATCCTCAGAGTATTTTATTGATGTAGTATACTGGTTTTTGCTAGCTCGCTACTTCCTTTACTAGCACTAAAGTTATGCATTCTTGACCCACAGAGAGGTACAATGTTTCCTCTAGGATCAGCCTGCTGAGTAGGGGTGGTGAGGATAAGAATTTTTTAACATCTTCAAAAGCCACCTAGCAGTTTGTAGTCTAAAAACATTTCTTGGAATTCTTTAAAGCTCGAAATAGTGGTAGGCACCGTCTGGCAGAGTAGGAGATAAAATGTCCCAAAGCCGTGATTTTGACATTTAGTTTTTACAACTCGTGGATAGTTTTTGGAGCTTTCATGTTGAGAATGGCCTCCATTTTTTTGGGTTAGCTTCAATACCTATGTGGGATATCATGAATCCTAAGAATTTGCCTGCTTGGACTCTGAAATGCATTTTTTTGGATTCAGCTTGATCCTGGACTCGCTCAGCAATTGAAGCACTTAATCCAAATCCGCTGGGTGTTGCTCTGCATGCTTGCTTTAAAAAATAATTTCATCCATGTATACCTTCATATTTCTCCCAATCTAGTCCCGAAGTACATGGGTTCATCATTCTTTGATATGTTGCTCCAATATTCTTTAGTCCAAACGGCATCACCTTGTAACAATAGAAACATTCATGGGTGATGAAGGATGTCTTCTCTTAATCTTCCCTCGTCATCGATATTTAGTGATATCTTTGTGTAGCATCGACAAATCTATATAGACCACAGTCGGTAGTGAAGTCCACTAGTTGGTCAATTGTAGGTAGTGGGTAGCTGTCCTTGGGACATGCCCGGTTAAAGTCAGTATAATCCACATACATCCTATATTTGCCATTTGATTTCTTGACTAGTACCATGTTAGCTACCCATTCTGGGTGAGTAACTTCTTTGATAAACCCGACTTCTAACAACTTCTTTGTTTCCTCGGTGATTATCTTTTGCCTTTCGTATGCAAAGGTTCTGTTCTTCTAGGTCACTGGCAATTTGGGGATCTACCCTCATTATTTTAGATGCCTGAGAAGCAAAATCTTCTGAGTGCCTAGTGAGGACTTCCCTTATTCCTTGCTTGGTGTCATAGTCGAGTTCATTACTGATCTTCACCACTTTCTTGACAGCAATTTGCAATGCTTCAATGTCCTCAATTGATTGTGATCTAGTGTCTTGCTTCTCTATTTCCTATATTTCTAAGGGAAAGGCCTCTGTATGAGGCTTTATTGTCATCTGATAACACTATCTGGCCATATGCTGATCTCCGCAGATAGTGAGAGTTCCACCCTTGACTGGAATCTTCATAATTAGGTGTCGAATGCTTGTGACTGCATCTACTTCATAAAGCATTGATCGTCCTATGATTCCATTGTATGCCAGTAGGAGATCCACCACATTGAACAAGGTTTTAATAACTTTTGTCTCTTTATCATCCCGATTTTCAAATTCCATATTTAACTTTACAATTCCCATTAGCTATATAAATTCCTCCGTAAAAGCTTGTAATGGGATTCTTGATGGCTTTTAAGTTGGTGACGGAGCCTCCCATGGCTTTATAAGCATTCCAAGACAATGCATTGATGGCACTTCCATTGTCAACCAATAACCTCTTCACCAAATAATTCTTAATGTATGCATTTATCACCAAGGTGTCACAGTGGGGATGATGAACATGCAAACCGTCTTCTGAATTAAATATAGTCTCTCTTTTCTTAAAGGCTGGCCCCTCTCCACGACTCCTTTTAGGTTTCTTCTCAGCATTTTCCCCTCCAATAATCATGTTAATGATGCTAACCGGCTTATTCAGAGCCTTCTTTGTTTCTAAGATGTCTCGCCTATGAGATTTTGGATTCCTAATTCCTCTGGATATGTCTATGAAATTATTGAGTTTACCATTATACATTAGTCTTTCTATGGCATTCTTCAATTCTTTGCAAGCCTTAGTGTCATGCCCGTATTTTCGGTGATATTGGCAATAGTGACCCCTATCTTGCATGGATCTTCAGCTTGGCTTATTCTTCTGGCTGGGGTAATTCCTACATCATTCTATCTTACCCATATAAGGATTTTAGATTGAGAGGTGTTTAAAGGCATGTATCTGTCTACTTCTCTATCAAATCTTTCTACTGAGTTTCTAAAATTTATTTTTGAGAAGATTGCTCGTCTGGATCTTGATCTTTCATCTTTGTTTGGTGGTTTTTCTTCTTCCTTTCTCATCCTTCTATCTTCATCCATCTTTATCATTTTTACTGCCATAGCCATTACCTCCGCAAAAGTGTTAGGTTCTTTCATCATTATCTTATCTTTGAGTTTTATGAGTCTAGTGCCATTTTTCAAAGCTTATATAGCAACTTCGGCTACAAGGTTTTCGATCTACATGGCTACCTTGTTGAATCTATCGAGATAGCTTTGTAAGGACTCATCGACCTCTTATCGACATATCCGAAGATCATTGATGTTTTTGGTAGGGGGGATGTTTGTGACAAACCTAGTATGGAACTTTTATGCCAGATCCTTAAAAAAGGTGACAGAGTTCTCTAAGAGTCGATGAAACCATTTTTGGGCATTTTTTGTGAGTGTGCTTAGGAAGACCCTTCACATGACTCCATCGTTCACATTTTGGAGCAACATTCTTATTCTAAACATGGATATGTGGTTGACAGGATCTTCGATCACATTATATTGATCTAGTTGTGGGATTCTAAACTTGGTATGGATCTCTGTTTAGATTATTCTTTTTATGAATGGCATTCTGCCTTCCATAATACATTCATCTTCCTTCCTTGGTTTTATATGTATAACTTCTTCAACCCTCTAAGTTAGCTTCGAGTCATCGAGAGCCAGAATTGTATAACTACATTCCCCTTCCGGAACTTTGCTCTTCCCTTTGTTCACCTCAGGTATCTCCGGAGGTGTCGTGTTGTTGTCCATGTGAGCCAGCCCTAGGTTGTTGCTTTAAACTAAGATGTTCAACTGTTGTTGCATTAGGGCTATCTGAGCTTGGATATTTTATATCATTTCTTCCTTGATGGTTTGGGTAAGGTTAAGTGTTTGGGTTACAATGTTCAAGTTTGGTGTAGTTACAACTGGTGTATTTGTTAGGCTTGGAAAAGGTACGAAAGGTATTGGATGGTGATGGTGTTATAATGGAGCATAATATGGAAAGCCGATGCATGAAGCCGACTAGCCCTGGGTATTTCTAAGAGGAAAGTGTGTATTTTTGGATGAAGGTCTGACATACTAAAAGGTTGCTGGAAGTACTATTGTTGGGAGAGGTGTTGATAGATTAATTAGAGGAATGGGTGCCGAGAGGTTAATATGAGTTTCAGGAGTCGAGATTGGCAGTGGGCTGGGAGTCATGGTGTTTATGTCTTAACTTAGCATATATATGAATGCCTTTTTCCCAAGAGTTCCCATAGATGGCACCACTTGATAACTTGTTTTCGAAACTCTTCAGCTTGGGATCCTACAAATGACCAATAAAGGGTAAGATGAGAGATGGGGAGGATCCCCACAAACACTCTGATGCCTAAGTCAAAAAACAGAGAAAGGATCTAGAAAGAGAAAGCAAGAAAAATTAGAATATGAGAGAATAGGATGATTGAGAATGAGGGATATGAGGTCCTATTTATAGTGATTCTTAGACCTAAAAAGAGTAGGATTCTCTTGGGATAGGAATCCAAAACCAAATAGAAGAATATTCATTTGTCATCTAGGAGTCTTCCTAAGGCAGGGTCCTTTTCTTAAATGGATTTAGCTAACTTCCCTTTTTGAGTAACTTGTTTAGGAAATAAAGTTCTTTAATTAAACAAGAATATATTTGAGGTATCACTTACGAAACATTAAAGTCTAATTTTGAACCCTTTATAGTACCTAGCCTGCTGGATCAAATAATTGAGTTAAAACTATAGGTACCAACATATTTGAGAGAGATAACTAATGAGAGTGTGCTTAAAAGGCAGATGGTTCAAATTTGGGGATCTGATCTTGAGTACTATAGAGTACTTATGAATAGTTTTCATAAGCTAGAACTAGCTTACTCTGAATATTATAGAAAAGTAATGGGGAGGAAGACTTGGAACATTGGCCCTCTCTCACTTTGTAATAAGGACATTAAAGATAAAGCAGACAGAGGAGATCAAGCCTCCATTAATTTCTAAAATGGTTTGACTCCAAGAAACCAAAATCAATTCTCTATATATGTTTTGGAAGCTACTTCGAATTTTTGACAAGTCAATCATATGAAATTGCTATGGCTCTAGAAGCTTATGGACAGAACTTTATTTAGGTTATGAAGAAAAAACTATAGAATCATAAAGAAATAGAATAGTGGTTACTGGAAGAAACTGAAAAGAGAATGGAAGGGAAGGTTTTGATCATAAGGGGATGGGCACCATAGGTTCTGATTCTTAATCATGAAGTTGTTGGAGGGTCTCACTATGGATGGAACTCAACATTGGAGGGAGTGAGTGCAGAGGTGCCAATGATCACATGGCCACTATATAGAGAGCAGTTTGATAATAAAAAGTTGATTATAGATTTTTCTGAAAATTGGAGTTGGAATAGGTGTCCAAGAATGGTCAAGATATGAGAAGAAATTTTTGATAAAAAAGGAAAATATAGAGAAGGTTGTGACTAAGATAATGGGTAGTGAAGAATCTGAGGAAATAAGAAACAGAGCAATTCAGCTGAAAGAGATGGCATGAAAAGCTATTGAAGAAGGAGGATCATCTTACACTGACATAAATGCCTTTATACAGGAAATAAGGGCACTCAAAGACAACCAAATAAATAGCTAGTCAGATACCAAATATTCTTGCCTATTATGATTGTGATTGAATTATACTAGACAGACAACTAGATTTGTAATATAAATTTCTAATGTTATACATTTGCTGGGTAAAAATAAAATATGTATTTTTATATTATAAATATAATAATTATGTAATAATATATATGATCAGATAAGCAATTTTTGTTGTGCTTGCACTTAATAAGCAACTTGTCAAAAAATAAGAAGATCCGATATTATGTAACTATCAACAAGCATTTTATTAAAAAAAAATTCAATAATACTATATATGATCTTTTGCTAGATTGGTACTTTTTGATATATAAAGAAATGTGTAGAAAATACATCTTATGTATTATATTTATCCAAAGTCAACATTTTACACATAATTATTAATTAAATTATTAATGATTTATTAATTAAATTATTAATGATTTAATATCTCATATTAAATCTAATAATCTAATTAATAACATATATTATTATTAATTTAATTAATTTAATATCTCATATTAAATTTAATAATTTGATTAATAACATATATTATTATTAATTTAATTATTAATAATTTAATAATAAAACTCCTTTTGGAATTAGAATTCATATATAATAGAATCATTGCATAAAGCATAAATCCAATTCCATTAATCTTAATTAATTGATTAAACTCTTTAATCAAAAATTAGATTAATATTAAATGGTGATACGGCAAAACTCTTTTAGGTGTGACTTACTAGGTTCACGTCTAATTGGCAATGAGAATATAATATCAACACTTGATATTATTTGAAACTTTTTCAAGTCTAAATGTGAAAATTCCAATTATGCACATTTAGTTCTCATAAATTGTGAATGACCCGTAGCATCGATATCACAATTACCCAATTAGATATGAATGCATATATTGATTCACATGAACCTTATGGTCATAATTACTGTGCACTAAAATCTCTTCATTAAAAGATCCCGATATAGCTTAGAGTTAAGGTTTGATCAAACTCTAATAGCTTTATCATATGACTTCAACTCAAGTTATTCTTGATAAAACATAACTAATACTAGAAACACTTTCTAACACTAAAACTCTTTCAGACTGTGTTATGTTTGTCTTGGCTAGAAACTTATTCATCAAGAATAAACTTAGATAACATAAGATCTATCCTGGTTCACTCCAAGCAATGAATCTCATCTTGGTAAAACACTCATCCCTACATTCAACTGACGAGAGCCAACACACCATATACCCATGTGTGAATAACACAAGTATGTAAGTGGTAATAAATTCTAACCACTCAAATGTGGATGATTATGTTATTTCAAGTCAAAGGACTATATGCACTATTATGACCTAGATTATGATTGTTAATAATCATTGAGTGTCCTTACAATCACAAATCTAACGTCATTGTTCGATCCACTCATCACATGAGTATCCACATGTCTATTCTAACATCTTATATCAAGTAGTATGAGACTCACTACCTCCCACTATTAGCATCACTTACTAATCAAAGAAAATAGATAGAAGGGATAGTCTAATTAATATTACCCAAATATTAATTATTTAACTATGAACAATTTATAGCATATGTACTAAATAAATTTATAACTCATAATATCAACTCTTGATAATAAATTTATTTAACATATTACTAAAGGGTAAATATGTAAATAAATAAACTCTTTATTTAAATGAATATTTTATTATCATGGGAATAACTTACAATATCATTATTTATTACAAAAATGGCACTAAAGCACATCTATACTAACATTTATAACCACTAATGGCCTCCAATCAAGTAATGGCCACCAACAATTTGACATGCTAATTCAGCTAAATTTCTTTGGCAAGGAAGATCCAATATTTCATTTCTTGAAGCCCTAATATGGATGAGTACATAATGAGTAGCTCTACTGCTATAACGAAAATATTCATCAAGTGACCAACCTAACCTCTTATCTATTCAAGTATGTCCATATATTAGCAATACTAAATTGTGGGGAAAAAAAGCCAGTAAAAGTGTGTAATTTAACAACTATAACAAACAAAATGACATAAGCAAGCATAAAACAACATTAATATGTTAAATTATATGCCAAAGATTCTATGTAAGAAAGACAAACCTCAGCAATCAACCACCAAATGAAACAAAAATATTCATTGATATTTCCTTGCACATGAGTTCTACCTAAACTTCAGATCCATAAAAACCCATATATCAAACTTCAATGCATTTTGAAAAAACCCATTGCAAACTTGAGACAATTATGAAGCCTAAGAAAAAACCCACTTTACACATTCACAAAATAAAGCAAAATCACCACAGAAAATAATAATAAAAAAGAATAAATATCTTTTGTCTTCATTTTCCATTTTTTCTTCTTCACTTTTGTCTTCTCGCCTTAGATCGTGTTCTTCTTTGATCAGTTGTTTCCCTCGAGACAACAACCATAGGAACAAATGTCTTTGTATTGGTGATTGTGCTTCACGATTTCAGAAAAAGAATGTTGAGGAAGGTGGAGATTGGCCAAAAAAAATTTATTCTCTTTCTCAAGGAGAAAAGAAAGAGAAATGAAAAAAAATAGAATTCATTTGTGCTTCCTAATTCTTAGAACAAGGACACCCTAGTTGTGTTGGTTGTATCCTTTAGTTGCCTTTTATTTATGTGGTGATTGAAGTATGTGTATATGTGGTTTTCTTTTGTTGGGTTGTTTGTTCTCTTGGCGTTGAGGTTTGTGCTTTAAATTTTTTTTTACTGTTGCATGTGTGGACTGTTCTCTTATGGTGATTGACGAATATTGTTTGATTTTTCTGTTTTAGGACTTGTTCTTTGGCTGCATGTTCTGCTTTTCTAGCTTGGTTTTTTTTTTTGTGTTCTTTGTTTGATTCGTTGGATTGAGGTTTGTGTTTTCTCTTTTTTTTCTGGTTGTTGCATGTGTGGACTATTATGTTCTGGTGATTAATGAATATTGCTTGATTCGTCCATTCTAGGATGTGTTCCTTGGCTATATGTTCTACATTTCTGCCTTGATTTGTTTGTTTTGGTTTGTTTTCTGCGTTTTTTGCTTAATCTGCTGTTCATCGTTGCATTTTCCTTCATTTTTTTTGTATTGTTTTCTCCATCTTTTTAATACCAATTGAAAATTGGTTATTTTCTGGTACATTAAGATCTTCAGGTTAGGTGACTAGATTTGGTCATTCTATTCTTCCCACCAGTTGCTCAGGAGAATTGCTCTTTAAAAAAAACTCTATTATGTTTAGTTTTTTTTCTTGTTTTTAAAATTTTTCATTTTGGTTCTACATTGTTGGTTGACTGTGGTGGAATTGATTTGCATTATTTTAGAAGGGAACAAATTTTGGTTCTCCATGGTTTTTCTTGGTAGCTTCCATTGATTAGTTATTCCTCTTGATATTCTCTGCATTTTAAAAAAAAATTGATAAGGTCTATGTTGGGCTTCATTTTTGGCCATTTATTTTGCATGGGTTTATTTTGTTTATATGCATAGGTTTTTTTTGGGTGGCCTGTTTTGATAAGCTCTTTTGCAATCTTTTGGACCCTTAATGCTAAGACTGGCCTTTTTCCCTGTGTCCTTATTTTACTATTGGGATTTGTTTCTAGAAAAGAAATTAGGTCTCTATAGGTCCCAGGATAGCCACTTGTGACTGTTAATTGAGTGATTTTGCTGTGTGGTTTTCTCTTATTCAGTATTCTATCGGTTTATGTATCATTAGTGCTCTTGCAATACAAAAATTGATGAATGTATCTCTGATAGAGGATTTGCCTCCTGATTTTGCATTAAATGCGCATCTAGGAGATTACTTTGTATGCCTTTCATTTTGGTTTCTCTATTGTGCCCTTTTGCTTTGATTTGGAGAGTCTATAAATGCTTGTGCTTGCTTTTAATGTAAATGCAATATCTGCCTTATGTTCTTTCCTTTCATCAGTTTATTTCTTTCAGTTTTACTGGTGAGTTGAGTAGCTTATTCAATGTTGCCTCCTTTATTTTTTTACTTAGTCTAGGATTTATTTATGTGTGTTTATTATACTACTTTTCTAATGCATTTCTAGTGGTTGTGTTGCATTTATTTGTTTTGTTCTTTCTCTGCCTATTTAGCCTATTCTGTCTATTTTTTAATCCTATTGCTTACTGTTGCTTGTTTACCTGCATGTGTCTCAGTGTTCTGTTTCCACATGAGTTGCATGTTGTTTCTACTACCTTGAAATTTTTTCAGTGCAAAAAAAATTACATGTGTAAAAACTATTTTTGGTTGTATCTTCTTTTCTATTGCCCTGTCTATTTTGTGCATACACTTCTTTGCATTTTTTCAGTTCCTTTTTTTTGGGCTTTAAGGACTGGTGCAGCTTTGTTGGTAGCTTGCTACTGGTCCTGCTTTACAAACATAAAAAATGATTTGCCTTTTATTCTAAAAAAAAGCAAATGTAATTCTGTTGTGTTATGTTCTTTATTTTTTGTATGCTGCTATTTATTCTTATGCATGCATTGTTGTTCCTTTTTGTGTTCAAGTGCCTTGCTTGCATCCTTAGGTTCTATTTCATTTTTATTTAGGGATAAGCAGATGGAAATAAATAATTTCATCTTTGCTTTCTTTGTTTTTTTGTTCTCAAAAAGAAAAGCCCAATATTAAATAGGCCATGTTGGTCATTTTTTCATGGCCTGACTGTAGGTGGCAGGGTTTAGCGCGTGCCTAAGTGTTTGGCGACCACAGCACTATGTGGGCTCGAGGCCCACTAGGAAATACGATATAGGTCACGGGCCTATTCAGAGATGGAGTCGCCACCCGGATAAAAGTCGAGACACACTATACAGTAACTGGATCCCACGAAGGTTCTCAGAAGCCGTCATCAGAGATCGGGTTCAGAAACTGAGTATGAGCGTTTGAATGCTCACTGAACCTTGTGATTGGCCTCCATTTGTGTTTTACGTTTCATTACCATTTAATTATTTAATTATTTCCTCATTTACCATACGTAAAAAATGTCTTCGGATAATTGCCAAATTTTACAATCAACTTCGAGTTTGAACATTAGTTCAATTTCATGCCTTTAAGTCCCGACATTCAAAAAACACAGTAAATGAAATAAATAATAATTTACAATCATACATTCAAAATTGAATGGGGAAAGGGATTAAGGATTATAATGCTTCTTAACTAAATAAATGAAATAATATACAGAAATAAACCAATAAAATAACATGAAAGCGGCAATGTACAAGGGATAACTAGCAAAAGTGATTACTCGATGACAGAAATCATTAAGTAATTCCTGCAAATACAATATGGTTAGCCCTTCCTTTCACCAAAAAAAATGAAATCACATATGACAATATTTATAAAGAGGTTAAAGGAAGTATCGAATGATCAATATTGAACATCATCATGCAATCATACAGACATGTTTAAGCCAAAAAGGGACATATTAAAGCAAGCGTCATAGCAAAAAAAATGAAGCAGGAAGCGGGTTAACTCTATCAATGAGACAATCATCTCATTGGGATGAGAAAATTGCCTCATTGATGAGATGATGCCTCATCAACAGAGACTCCCATTATTCCAGAGGCAATAACGTATATAACACACGCAAAAGATAGACTCCCTAAAGGCCTATCAATGGGGCAAATGCCTTATCAATGAGGCAATCGCCTCATTGAGATGAGGCGACATTATTCCAGAGGCAACAACGTATATAACACACGCAAAAGATAGACTCCGTAGAGGCCTGTCAATGGGGCGAATGCCTCATCAATGAGGCAATTGCCTCATTGAGATGAGGCAACGCCTCATAAAGGCATCGCCTAATCACCATGCCGACTCTGACTCCTAAGACGTACAAACTTCTACTTTAAGTAACCAAAACATGCATATACACACTCTACACTCATCATACTATGACTACATGAAAAAGTATTCAAAGATCCATCAATAAAATGAGATATAAAGCATGAAACACTAGAGATAAACATAAAATGTACTAATGGCTCAGTTACACATAAGCAAGAACACACAAAATGATGAACATGTCAAGTTTAAGTGCAGATTTTATACCAAAATGAGAGGCCCTCAGAGTTGTTTTGATTGAGATACTTATTAGGATGTGGTATCTACATTTGACATAAGTTTCTTCCTTCTTATTTTATGGAGAAAGTAGACCTCTTTGCTTCAACCTTCCTCCCCTTTCTTGAGGACTTTTCTTCTTTTCTTTTCCCTCTATGGTTTTCTTTTTCCAGAGCTCCTCTCTCTCTCTTTTCTTCCAGTCCCCCTTTTCCTCTCTCTCTTTTTTCTTTTATTCTTTAGCTTTCCCATGCCCCTAAGCCTCCTAGCCCATCATGAGCTCTCCTAGCCTTTTTTCTTTCCCTAAAAATCTTTTCCTCACTCAAGAAAGAGGTTTGGAGAGAGGGGCCTGCACCACTTGGCCGTTATGATTATAGTTGCATTAAATGTAGCTGCAAGTGGGCTGTCATAGGGGCAGCGCCTCATCGATGAGGCGATCTCCTCATTACACTGAGGTGATGCCCCTTTGGCCCAGGCCTGCGCTTGGCCGAGCGGGCTTAGGCCAAATTTGGATAGTTGGGCTCGGTTTTGGGTTTTTCAAGCTTCTGGGTTTTCAAGTCCACTTTCCACTTAGAGATTTAAGCTTCATTCTCGTGTCCAAGTTTCACATTCTCATCATTGGACTTGACAACGGGCCGATCAAAATGAGTGCCCCTAATTCGTCCCCTAATGCGAGCCGACCGAATTGGGTGTCTACAGTTTGCCCCTTGATTTTTTGAAAAAAATAAATGCATGCAATGACCATTTTTCAAAAAATCACATGCATAACAGCGAACAAACAATAAGATGAGCAACATACCTAACTCTCAGGTTTCACCCGAGAGATGAATCCTTTAATTTTGAAATGTGACCATGATCCTCAGGTTTTCCTGGCCCAATCGGCCACTCATTAATATTAGATAGAGATATTTGAAAATTGTTAACCTTGGGTTTTCCTAGCCCGGTCTTTGCAACACTGAAACTTGATTCTCGAGTTTTCCTGGCCTGATCTTCGCAACACTGAAACTTGATTCTCAGGTTTTCCTAGCCCAATCATCACTGGGGATGTGGTTTTCAGATTTTCCTAGTCTGATTATCACTCCTCCAGGGACATAGACTTTCAGGTTTTCCTAGCCCAGTTGTCCTTCGCTTCCGACTTCGAGGATACTACCCAAACAGTCATCTCGATCCTTTGAGCTTTGGGGATTCAAACCTGAACAACCCTTTCTTTGAGCTTCAGGGATTCAAACCCAAACAACCCTTTCTTTGAGCTTCAGGGATTCAAACCCAAACAGCCCTTTCAATCCTTTGAGCTTCGGGGATTCAAACCCAAACAGCCCTATCCTTTGCTTCCGACTTCGGGGATACTACCCGAATAATCATTTTGATCCTTTGAACTTCGGGGATTCAAACTCGAAAAGCCCTTTCTTTGTGATGTGGGTTTTTCCCTGGCCCTTTTCTCTAGAAACTTCATCTCAAAAATCCCTACTCTGAATTTCGCCTCCCTAGTATGTGGCACTAATTTCCACCCATCATTTCATTTCATCATCATCATTCATTTTTTTTATTATTATTAGGGGAAAACCCTACATCTTTGCTTGCTATAAAAATAACTTTTTCCTTTTGTCCTTTCTCCCTTTTATTTTTTTGTCACCTTTTCTTTTCCTCTCTTTTTTTTCTTACACTTCTTATACTCCTTGCATCTTCCTCCCTTTTACAGTCCATGGAGAATGAGAGAACACCCCCTGTGCCTAAGTGGGATCACATCCCGCCTCTTGTTAGTGCTTCTAGGAGCTTAGGATTAACCCGTGGAGACTCGATTCCTCTTTTGGCAGACCTAAGGTCCTACATTTGCTCATCTGCATCCGGAGAGGTTAGTACCCTATAATTTCCTACAAAATTACGTTGGGTCAGTGATTAATCAAACATAATTATCAACACAGGACATTAATTTATTAAGCAAATAAGAAATCCATGTTTTGATTGCTAGAAATTGGGAACTGTGCCCATCCCGCCTTATAGAGGCGATCGCCTCATCTTAGAGGCGATCGTCTCATGGATGAGGTGATCGCCTCATCGATGAGATAATTAGCTTCTGTGAAAAGGTGATAACCTATCGCCCTTTCACAGAGCTGATCACCTCTACGATGAGGTGATTGCTTCATCAACAGGGCAAACCGCACTATCTAAAAGTCCATTCATTCTAAATTCCTTTTCTGAAACCATAACATGCATAAATGTCACTTCCCTATCTATTATTTGCAGCATGACACTCAGACATTCAAGGGTGCCGGGAATTTTCATGAAGCCCGGGTCTTCTTCAATGACTTGACTGATGAGTAGAGGGACCGAATTCAGGACATAGGGTTCGAGGACTTCGTACTCTCACTTCCATCCGAGCAGGGGCACACGGATTACCAACCACTACATGCCCTAATGGAGAGGTGGTTTGATACGACCCACACCTTCCACCTCCCATTCGGTGAGCTTACTCTAGACTCAGTATCATTTGCTGCCATCATGGGGATCTTGTTCCCTTTGATGTGAGTCTACATCAGTTGTCTCCGGATAAGGCCGCATATATTAAGCAACTTTTGAGGATGACTCCTAACATGAAGGGGACTCATACCCTTAAATTGGACTGGATCAGGAGCTTCTACACTCAGGATCAGGCCATAACGATGGTCTCTCCCCTTGAGATTGACCAGGTGGTGAGGGCTTTTTTGCTCTACCTGTTCGGTACCACCCTCTTTACTGACATCGCCAGCTCCATCGATCTGATGTTCCTACTAGCCCTTCGGGATTTTGACTAGGTTCCCACATTCAACTGGGGTAGCTACGCCCTGGGATACTTGTACCGGAGCATGGACAAGGTGGTCCGAGGGGCTATGAGGTTTTATGGCTTTTAGCATGTTGTTCTGGTACATCACGATCCCTTTTTTTTTCTTTGTCTTGTTCTGACTCCCATTACATACATCAATTTTCTCAACTTCTCCTGTTTTTTTTGTTTATTGTTGTTGTTTTTTTTTTAAGGTCTAGGCTCTGGAGCTAGAGTTGCTTGTGGGCATTATACGAGTGGGGGATCACTTCCCGGCCCTTGGCAGGTGGGCCGCCAACCGCATCATAAAGAGGCACCTTGCACGAGTTCACATCCATAGGCAGCACCTGAACTCAATGACACAAGATGCAGTACCTGCAAAGCACAAACCTATTTATTAGTACATTACTCGTATTCAATTTACTTATATATTGACGTCTCTTTTCTTTTCATATCCGAAACAACTTGTGGGGGTCCGAGGACACTTAGACCATCGAGATGACTCACTCTAGGCCCTTATCTTAGAAGAGGGTACTCTTATGTGGCCCTGGGTATCGAGCTTGGTACTTAGGGGAGCAGGTCTTGAACTGGAGGGCAGGCGTTAGAGCTAGGCAGGTCCCCAGGTCCCCTCCTGACAGTATGCTTTGGGCTCATGAGCTAGAGGGCGACGACCTCGCTCAGGCTACTGCAGGCTCACCAGCTGTGGATCACACAGTTCGCGTGAAGAGCTGGTATGCGGAGTTCATCCGTACCCACCTTCTACTGACGATCCCCTTTTAGGCCGCTTCTACCTCTCAGGTAAATCCTTGTAAGTTCCCCTTTTTATTGTAAATTGACTATATTATTAACACCCATGCCTTGATTAGGTCCTGAGTGCGGGAGAGAGAGCCCTTGAGGTGTCGACTGGATCTAAGCAGGGAGGAGACTTCTGCGGCTGGCGAGGAAGCCAGGCCGACTACCGCCCCCGGGTTCGAGTTTGTCCCAGGTAGCTTCACTCACATCCCCGACCCTCTAGCTTGATGTTGGGTTCCTCCTGGAGAATTATTGCTCCAGTTTTTGGTCTTGGACGAGGACCTGACCCCTGCATGCACCCTAGATGGTGCTACTCATGTAAGTTCTTTTCCTGACCTGCTTACATTGTGATTCTCAAACCAACCGTTAGTTTTAAATATTTACTTTCAATGATGCAAATTCCTTTAGAGCAGGGCCTATATAAATATCGCATGATAGAGGCCCAGAGAGATTACATGTTGGAGATCACTCAATAGTGGAGGGTAAGAATTTCCTTATTTTCCTACATGTATACATGCTCGCATGGCTTGCTAACCTATGATTTGTCTGAACAGGATCGAGACGTGGCCAGCAGGGCGAGGATCGCTACTCTCGAGTGTTAGATTGATGTATTTCAGATTGATGAGGACGACGAGGATGAAGACAAGAGCGGCAACGGCACCGGGGGAAGGGATGACCCTGAGGGTACGAGATCAGATGCTTGATGTTCCAGGGTTAAAATTTGTGTAGTCTCTAAGTAGTGAACGCAAAATTTTGGTTTTTAACTTTATGAACATAATGTTTCCAGAACCCAACATTTTCCTCGATTAAATTCATTTGTTTTCCTTTTCTCATTTCTTCACATGTGAGTTAATTTCAATGTTTGCATATGTAACTGTCCCACTATATTCCAATGGCACCTGTTTAGACTGTGTGATTCGAAGAAGCGCAATCGGCCCGTACTGCTAATGAGGCGATCGCCTCATCGAACCCTAGTGAAGAGGTGATCACCTTTTACTGCTGAGGCAGTGCCTCATTGATTAGGTGATCACCTCATTGATGAGGCGACCACCTCAGCAGCAGGTGGTCCTGCCCCTATAAAAACCCACATTCCTGTGTTCGACCTAATTTTTGAATCCCCTTCGTTCTTCCCTTTCAGTTTCTCCCTTTAAGCATCTCTGAAAAGCCATAAACATGACAGAACAAAGTCTGAGGCCCCTACAGTTGATTTTGAAGGGTTTAGACAATAAATCTTGGGCCGAATTGGAGCCGTTTCATCTCGCAGTCTTCAAATCACTCCATACTAGGAGAATTAATTTTCCTTTTCTCCATGCCATGGTTCAATTTTGGGATCCCCATAAACACATTTTTTGGCTCAACACAATAGAAATATGTCCCCTACCGGAGGAATTCAAGGCAATTCTCGTCCATCATACAGATTCCACTTACCAACTTGTGATTCCTACTCTTGCAAACCTGGATTCTCACTCCATTCAGCAGCAAATGGCACGTATGTTCAATCTTCCACCCTGGTCTTCCTTCCACTGTATCTCCTGCTCAAAAATCAAATTACTGGCCCCACATGTTAGCTCTCTATTTGTATGCTCAATTTCTGCTGGTTTCCCCCTTAGGGCACTACGATACGAAGATCCTCTCCATCCTCAATCAAGTGGAGTCAGGGCTCAACCCCTTCCCTCTCTTCTTAGCAAAAACCGTCATTGGATTGGATGACTTCACAAGGACGCGATGATTCTCAAAAAGCCCCTTCCTACTGGAGGTAAGTTTCTCATTGCCCCTCCTCTACTTCCAATTGCCAATATTGTCTGTACCTAAACATTTGCAATCCCACAGATGTGGTTTTATGAAAAGCTAGGCTTGATTGAACCTCCCCAAGACATTAGGCGTTACTAAGCCAAGCATTATCGAACAAGGAAAATACATCCCATCCCTGCAGACATTCATGGCTGGCTATCAACATTCCCTGATACACTGATTCGTTGGATGTGCCCCTGGTGGGGGTTGCAGCATATAACCCTTCAGTCTTATACATATTATGTCCTGACTGCCGATCTCCATTTTGCCACTTTCTACAATCCAGCCCGCCTTTATTGCCAATACGATCATAAACAATTGATTATGGAGCCTGTTCACTAGTTTGAGCTAGGGCCGCTTTCTTAGAATTTTCTGGACCACCTAGTGGCAATTTGGCCTCGAAGAGGCATCGAAAGAAATTTAAGCTACGACGGTGATCAGACCACCGATGATCATTACAAAGCGGGTTTGCTTGCAACAGACAGAAAGAGACGAATTTATTAAATCTAAAAGGACAAGAGAATTACAAATGTTAAGTTCACAAGGTAAGCAATAAAAAAAGAGAAAACAAAACTAGCTCATGGAATGAAGTTGTCGTTTTCCCTTTTGTTATAAGTAATTTCCCTTTTGTACTAGTTAAATGGCTTATAATGGACATATTATGCAATGTTTAACGACAATTAAAGCAATCCATTTCATTTCATTTAAGCACAAAACGCATATACATTTCGCTTCTGGCTTGCCCTTGCAAGTTTTCCAACTAACCATTTTGTGCCTCTCCTTCCCCTTTTACATGTCTTTAACTTTTGCCTAGACCGCCTCTTTCGAGGTTTTCAGTCCAGCAGGACCCCCCCTTTTTTTTTTTTAGTCTCTAACTTTTTCCTAGACAGCCTCTTTTCAAGGTTTTCTCCCCAGTGAGACTTTTTATAGAAAGTATTTCTTGAACTTGTCTAGGTTGATAGGTTCCTTGAACTTGTTCCCCTCCATGTCAGACAAAACAGCAACGCCTTTCAAAAATAACTTTTTTACCAAATACGGTCCCTCCCAATTGGGCCTGAATTTCCCCCGAGGGTCGGTCATGAGTGATCTCGTAAGTTTTAACACCAGATCCCCTTCTCGAATCTTGCCTGGCTTGATCTTCTTATTGTAGGCACAGGCTATTCTTCTCTGATACAGCTAAGAATGATACATAGCCTTCATCCTTTTCGTCCAGCAGTGTCAACTGAGCTAATCGACTTTCGACCCACTGATACCCGGGAAGTTTAAATTCCAGAAGGACTCTCAATGACCTTATCTCAACCTCCACTGGTAAAATAGCCTCACACTCATAGACTAAAGAGTACGGAGTGGCTCCTGTCGAAGTCCTAGCAGTAGTTCGATAACCCCACAATGCGAACTGTAAGTATTCAGCCCAATCTTGGCAATTTTCCAGCGTCTTGGCCAAGATCCTTTTTACATTCTTATTTGCTGCTTCCACCGCTCCATTTGCTTATAGCCTATATGGAGATGATCTGTGGTGCTCAATCTTATAGTCCTTTAGTAGTGTGGCTGTCTCTGCTCAAAACTGAACACCATTGTCTGTAACTACGTGGTATGGTAGACCATATCTGTAGATTATATTCTTTTTGATGAACCTCGACATCTGCCTCGCCCCCACGATAGTATAAGATTCAACCTCAACCCACTTGGAGAAGTAGTCGATGGCCATAATGATGTACCGATGGCCATTAGTTGCTTTTGGCCTTACCTCCCCTATGATGTCAATTCCTATACAACAAACAGCCAAGGAGACGTCATTCCATGAAGTTCCATAGACAGTAGGTGGCTAACATCACCATATGTTTGTCAATTGTGACATTTTTTTACAAATCCAACACAATCTGCTTCCATGGTAAGCCAAAAGTACCCCTTGAGGGCTATTTTCTTTGCCAAGATAGTCCCATTCATGTGTGGTCCACACACCCCTTCGTGAATTGCTTCCATAAGCTTCCAACCTTCATCCTTGTCGACGCACCTGAGGTGTACCCCGATTGGCATTCTTTTGTATAACATCCCACTGTGGCTTATGAACTGTCAAGACAACATTTACAGGGATATCCTTTCTTTCTTATCAGCATCATCCGAAAATTGCCCAATTTCTAGATACCTTCGTAAATCATAGAACCAAGGTTTCTCAGTGGCATCAACTGGCATTAATCTCACCTCTTCGTAACAGGGGGCTCAAGACTTTGTGAGAATTAAGGGTTTGGCCTTTGGTTATTTCCCACTTTCCCACATGGAGGCTAGTGTAGCTAGGGCGTCAGCTACCTGGTTTCCTTCCCTTGGCAAATGGACGAATTTACACTGTGTGAAGGAGCACAGGATGATGGTCAAGTATTCCCAGTACAGCCGTAATCTGTCTTCTTTTATCTCCCATTCTTTAATGGCTTATTTTATGACTAGCATGGAATCCCCATAGACAGTGACATTTTCTGCCCTTGCACTACGTAATGCTTCTAAGCCAAAGATGCAAGCTTCATATTCTGCTTGGTTATTAGTCACTTCAAATTCGAGCCTTTTTACCATCGGGATCATTTCTCCTTCTGGCGTAACCAAAATCACTCCTATCCCGGCCCCCTTATTATTGACAGCTCCATCAAAGTACATTTCCCAATCTTGTATCTCTATTGCCCCTAAATGCTCATCGGGGAATTCCAGCTTCCACTCTTGGGCATCCTCCACTAGGCGTTGAGCCAAGAAGTCTGCTACTGCTCTTCCTTTTACTGTCTTTTTGGCCATATACTCTATATCAATTTCTGTGAGCAAAATGAGCCACTTAGCCAATTTTCCCATAAGAGACGGGGTTTGTTAGAGGTACCTGAGGGGATCATGTTTGGAAATTGCTTGCACTTTGTAAAACTGAAAGTAGTGTCGGAGCTTCCTCGTTGCCCAAATCACTGCTAGATAAGTTTTCTCTACTAAACTATAAGTAGCTTTGTAGGGTAGAAGCTTTTTGCTCAGGTAATATACATCATGCTCTGTCTTCCTTTCACCTTCCTGTGCTAACATCGCCCTTATTGCATCCTTTTCAATTGCCAGATACAGGATTAAGACTTTACCTAGTCTCGGTGGTTATAAGACAAGGGGATTCATCAGATAATCCTTGATAGTTTCAAAAGCCTGTTGACATCTCTCATTCCACACAACAGGTTGGTCTTTCTTCAGAAGCTAGGGTTGCAGATGGCTGTTAGTTTGGCTATGAATCTACTAATATACTGTAAACGCCCCAAAAACCCTCAGTCCTCTTTTTTATTCTTTGGTACGGGCATATCCCTGATTGCTCTGATCTTATCTGGATCCATCTTAATTCCTTTCTGGTTGACAATGTGTCATAACAGTTTCCCAGATGTGACCCCAAAAACACACTTCTTCGGGTTTAGTCTGAGATTATACTTTTCTGCTCTAGCTAGAAACTTGTCTAGTGCTTCAAAATGCCCTTCCCTGGTTGCAGATTTCACCATCATATCATCCATATACACTTCGACCTCTTTATGGATCATGTCATGCAGTAAGGTAGTTGCCATCCTCTGATAAGTGACCCCTACATTCTTCAACCTGAAGGGCATCACTTGGTAACAGTATATGCCCCATTCGGTGATGAATGATGTCTTCAATCTATCCATTACTGCCATCATAATCTAATTGTATCCCGAAAATCCATCCATAAAAGAGTACATTTCATTGGAAGCTGCACTATCAATCAATGTATCGATATGCGATAGGGGAAAGTCATCCTTAGGGCAAGCTTTATTCAAATCTCGGTAGTCCACACACACTCTGACCCCTCCATCCTTCTTAGGAACAGGAACTATATTTGCTAACCACTGAGTGTTCTCTACCTCTTCTAAAAACTTTGCCTTCGGCTACTTTTCGACTTCTTCCTTAACCAAGAGAGCCCATTATGGCCTTAGCCTCCTTTGCTTATGCTTTATTGGCGCTATGTGAGGGTATGTGGGGATTCTGTGTTCTAAGATCTCCCTGCCGATTCTGGGTTTGTCTTCATAACCCCAAGCAAATACTTTCTGTCTCTTTTTTAAGATTTCTTCCATTTTTCCTCTCTCACCATGAGTTAAACCATAAGCAAACAATATATTTTTAGGATTATCATCTATGCCTAAATTAAATGATTCGGTTTGTGTGGAATTAACATCAAACATAAGCATGAAATGATCATCACAAATAGAATAACCATTAAGGAACACATCACACAAATAAGCAAATTCAGATTTCATTCCATTCACTTTTGAAAAGAAAAGATCATCAGTTTCAAATAAAGAAGCCAGGGAAACATCAAAGTCATCATAAAAGGTATCTATGATAGAATTGAGTATGTAGGTCTCAAAGTCTAGGTCTTTATTATAATCATTAACGCCTTTCTACTCCAAAGTAGCTTCGTCTTCTTTAGACTCCTCTTCAACCAGTACCAACTCCTCAGTAAGGGCCTTTTTGATAGTAGCTTCCCCGATTTTGTTCATAAATTCAGCAAAAATCTCAAATCCTGGGATAACTTCCCCAGCCATTAGGAGAGGTTATGGAGTCCCACTGTATGGGTGCCCGGTGCCTTCCTTTACAAAGATTTGCCATAAAGTCTTCTTCCTAGCTATGGTTTCCTTCTCCTTTTCTTTAAACTGGTCCGACATACCCATCTCTTTCCTAGCTTTGTCAACCTCTTTGAACCCTAACCCATGCTTCAAAACAGGTGCTTTGTTTCCCACAAACTCTGAAGGTCCACTCTAATTTTTCCCTAATCCCATGCTGGGCAAAAATTTCATAGTGCGCATCATTCTCAAAACCCTTTCATCCATCTCATCTTTATAGATCACACAGACTTCAAAACTGGGGCTAATGGAAATCTCCTTAGGGATCAACTTCAATACGGCTATGGCGACTTCAGCTTCAGTTGAGATGGTGACAACCCTTCCTTCATGTGGAAACTTAACCTTTTGATAAATAGTGGATGGAATGCCACCCAAGGGGTGAAACCATGGCCTCCTCAATAAAATGGCAAAGGTTACCAGGATATCAATCACATACAGGTCAACCTAGACTTCTATAGGCCCTATTCTGACTAACGCCCTGAAAGTTCCCTCCATAAATCTTTTAGTGTCATCATAAGCCTTGATAACTACTTCAGAAGGCTTTAAGTCGGCTACTGTCAACCCTAGCTTTGGCAGAATCTTCAATGGACACACATTGATGGCAGAACCATTATCAACCATCACACAACAGGTCATCTTCCCTTTTACCTCAACTTTGATAAACAAAGCTTTATAGTGATCCCTCCCTTCTAGAGGCAAATCGTCATTGGAAAATGTTATCATTCCTTAAGGAGTTTCCATTAGTGACTGGACCATCTGTTTTGGAGTGGAATTAGTGGAAATCTTTCTTTGGTCTAGTGCCAGGACCAGGGCTTCCCTGTGATCCCTAGAATGCATGAGCAACTCCCAAACAATGGCAATGGTCTCTTTGCTTTATTCTACCTCCTTTCCCTTCTTTGCACATTTTTCCTTTTCAAGCCTAGTCTTGGTAACCTCGATTTCTTTTTTCTTTTCTTTGACCTTTCCCACAGACTGATTTGGCTCATACCCCTCATTGTCCCATAGGTCATCTCATTCTCTGCTTTCATCATCAGAACTCCATATGTCCAAGACTTGTACCTGTAACTCTATGGGTTGTTTGCTTGTTCTCAAGTTTTCAGGCTTGGCCTGTTGGGAATTATGAGAGACATCAATGAAGGATTTTAGGACTTATTCTTCTATTAGGCCAGAGTTGACCATCAGAATGGATATGTTAGGAGGTGGTACATTTCAGTAATTGGGTAATGGGTTGGTTTGAGTGTTTGGTTTTCTATTTTCTGGGTCGGTAATTTTGCCTGAGTCTATCAAATTTTGGATTTCATGCTTTAACAGGGCATAATTATCTGTGTCATGCCCAATGGTCTAATGAAATTTACATAAAAGCTTTGGGTTGGCTCTAGGCAAGGGTTATTGCGAAGGCAAAGGTCATAGCAGGTTCTTCTTAATGAGCTTATCGAGGACTTTGGACATAGGACATCCCAGATTAGAAAATCTCTGGGGCTGTCTAACTGCACTGACTTGTACATTACTACTCGATGGTCGAATAGCATGAATCTGAACGTTACAGCTCGAGCTGGCCCCCTCTTTGCCCCTAGAACCTCTTCCGAAGAATTTCTTCTCTTGAGCCAAATATGATTCTTTCTGGACCCCAAATCTGTATAATTCTTCAAAATTCTTGATCCCCAGATCCCTCAATTTCCTAGACAATGCGGGAACACACCCTTCTATTGCCAGGACCAATTGGTTGAACTCAGCTGGCCTATGCCTCATTAAGGACAATTTTCCCCTCCAATGAGTCAGGTAATCAGCAAAAAGCTGGTTAAAGTTCTATTTGGTATTCTGCAGATCTCTTAGGGACACCTCTAGTTGAACGTTGAGACCATATTGCTTAACAAAAGCAGCACACAATTCTTTCCAATCCGACTGAACATACGGTTCCAAGGTGTAATACCAACGAATCGATGCTCCTTCCAATGAAATAAGAAACTGCTTAACAATTTGGCTCTCAGTTAGCTCAGTAGCCTTCATGTATATTACATATTGCTTCAAATGCAAATGGGGATCCTCGGCACCAATATACTTCTTCACGTCTGGGAATTTAAACTTACGAGGCAGCGGTTCATCACCCTTTTCCAAATTCATATCGTAATGTAGGGGGGCGACCATACCCTTCTCCTTTATCATCACCTACATCTGGTTCATCACTTTGGTCATATTCTTAGCCCACTCGGTCTGACCCACATCCTCGGCTGGGATGACATTTCTTTGATTCACCAGACTGGCCAATACCGTCACATCATCTTCTTCCCTTCCTCTAATCGATATTTCCTCATCAAGATCGATTGGATCGATTGGCGGTGCATTAGGTGGCTGTGTTGGCTGACTTTCTCTGATAAGCTTAGTAATCTCCCCCATCATTTCTCTCATCATAGCCTGAGTTTCTATTATTACTTCTTCTTTCCACCATGCCCCAAATGCTTCTGGATCGAACCCTCCTGCCATTCCTAATTTTGAATTTCTAACCAAACGACCTGAACTAGCTCGGACCCACCCTGCTGAGCTTGAAGGATCTATATAGTTCTGCAAAATAGTTGGTTAGAATGATGCATGACGTGTATGCATGATATGCAAGTTTGTTTTATTTAGAAACAAAAGGTCGCACACAAAAAGATATACAAGATCAAAACATGGAACTTCAACGTGCAAACTTCTGCCTTTATTTCTCCCACACACGCATTCAATGGCGAGTATCTTGTCCTCGGATTTTTGGCTTGGGTTTTAATTATCAGCGGGGGATAATAAAATCGACGCATGGAGGAAAACCCTCAAAATGATTCAGATAAGCAATGGTTCCTTTAAATAAAGCCCGAGTCCACTTTCTATGAGCCAAGATCCTTAGCACCATAAACTTACTTGTCAAGGCCCATTTGAAATGGGTTATGAGTAGGCATGAGAGGCCTTTGTTGACTAGCTTATTTATAATGGGCTTTGGTTGGACACGAGGGCCCATTTTATTTTGGATTGCTTATTGATGGGCTCGAGATTTATTTTAAGGGTCCATTATATGGCATAATACACATGCATGTGGGAAATTCCTAAGGATAGTTGCTAAGTCATTACATGGGCTTGAGTCTTAGGTAAAAAGGCTTCTGCTCCCACAACGATATACACCCATATACGTCTCCCCACTCAAGGGTCAAACAACATGGATTAGTACATGTTGTGAGTGACAATAATCAAATATTCCACCACCAAGTTTGAGTGAAATGTAGGTAGCGAAGTACTAACTATTATCAGGTTTATTCGGGACTGAAGTGCTCATTGTGTGCAAAATGTGTAGTGAATGTATAAATGCAAAAGAAATAAGAAAATAATTAAAGATGATAAAAGACAAAACACTGGAATCAGTTTCTTTATCCCCAGTGGAGTCGCCACTGTAGGCGGCGGGGTTTAGCGCGCACCCAAGTGTTTGGCGACCACGGCACTGTGTGGGCTCAAGGCCCACTAGAAAATGCGATATAGGTCATGGGCCTATTCAGAGATGGAGTCGCCACCCGGATAAAAGCCGGGACACACTGTACAGTAACTAGATCCCATGGAGGTTCCCAAAAGCCGTCATCAGAGATTAGGTGTGGAAACTGGGTATGAGCATTTGAATGCTCACCCAACCTTGCAGTTGGCCTCCGTTTGTGTTTTGCGTTTTATTACCATTTAATTATTTAATTATTTCCTCATTTACCACACGTAAAAAATGCCTTCAGATAATTACCAAATTTTACAATCAAGTCCGAGTTTGCACATTAGTCCAATTTCATGCCTTTAAGTCCCGACATTCAAAAAACGCAGTAAATGAAATAAATAATAATTTACAACCATACATTCAAAATATAATGGGGAAAGGGATTAAGGATTACAACATTTTTTAGCTAAATAAATGAAATAATATACAGAAAATAAACCAATAAAATAACATGAAAGCAATAATGTACAAGGGATAACTAGCAAAAGTGATTACTCAATGACAGAAATCATCAAGTAATTCCTACAAAGAACACACAGTTAGCCCTTCCTTTCATAAAAAAAAAATGAAATCACATGTGACAATATTTATAAAGAGGTTCTATAAAAAAGAGGTTTTTACATTATGGACTAAAGGAAGTATCGAATGATCAAGATTGAACATCATCATGCAATCATACAGACATGTTTAAGGCTAAAAAGGGACATATTAAAGCAGATGTCATAGCAAAAAAAATGAAGCAGGAAGCGGGTTAACTCTGTCAATGAGACGATCGCCTCATTGATGAGGCGATTACCTCATTGATGAGACGACGCCTCATCAATAGAGACTCCTAGTATTTCAGAGGCAACAACGTATATAACACACACAAAAGATAGACTCCCTAGAGGCCTGTCAATGGGGTGATCACCTCATCAATGAGGTGACGCCTCTATGAAGAGGCGTCGCCTGATCACTAGGCCGGCTCTGACTCCCAAGACGTACAGACTTCTACTCTAAATAACCAAAACATGCATATACACACTCTACACTCATCATACTACGACAACTTGAAAAAGTATTCAAAGATCCATCAATAAAATGAGATATCAAGCATGACACACTAGAGATAAACCTAAAATGTACTAATGGCTCAGTTACACATAAACAAGAACACACAAAATGATGAACATGTCAAGTTTAAGTGCAGATTTTATACCAAAATGAGAGGCCCTCAGAGCTCTTTTGATTGAGATCCTTGCTAGGATGTGGTATCTACCTTTGACACAAGTTTGTTCCTTTTTCTCTTATGGAGAAAGTGGACCTTTTTGCTTCAACCTTCCTCCCTTTTCTTGAGGATGTTTCTTTTTTTCTTTTTCCAGAGCTCCTCTCTCTCTTTTTTCTTCCAATCCCCCTTTTCTTCTCTCTCTTTTTTCTTTTATTCCTTAGCTTTCCCATGCCCCTAAGCCTCTTAACCCATCATGAGCTCTCCTAGCCTTTTTTCTTTCCCCAAAAATATTTTCCTCACACAAGAAAGAGGTATGGAGAGTAGGGCCCGCACCACTTAGCCGTCATGATTGTAGCTGCATTAAATGTAGCTGCAAGTGGGCTGCCATAGGGGCAGTGCTTCATCGATGAGGCGATCGCGTCATTATACTGAGACGATGCCCCTTTGGCCCGGGCCTGCGCTGGGCCGAGCGGGCTTGGGCCGAATTTGGATAGTTGAGCTCGGTTTTGGGTTTTTCAAGTTTTTGGGTTTTCAAGTCCACTTTCCACTTAAAGATTCAGGCTTCATTCTCATGTCGAAGTTTCACATTCTCATCATTGGGCTTTACAACGGGTTGGTCAAACCGAGCGCCCCTAATTCATCCCCTAACAAGGGCCGACCGAATTGGATGTCTACACTGACATTTGTGGACAGATTATTGTTTCATTATTCTTTACAGTTTTAGTAGCATTTTTTTCCTATGCAAGTTTACTTACTGCGTTTTTTAAATATTGAGACTTAAAGGCATGAAATTGGACTAATGTGCAAACTCGGACTTAATTATAAAATCTGACAATTATCCAAAGGCAATTTCATTACGTGTGGTAAATGAGGAAATAATTAAATAATTAAATGGTAATAAAATACAAAACACAAACGAAGGCCAATCGCAAGGTTGGGTGAGCATTCAAACGCTCATACCCAGTTTTCGAACCCGATCTCTGATGACGGCTTCTGGGAACCTCCGTGGGATCTAGTTACTGTATAGTGTGTCCTGTCTTTTATCCGAGTGGCGACTCCATCTCTGAATAGGCCCATGACCTATATTGTATTTTCTAGTGGGCCTCGAGCCCACACAGCTCCGTGGTCGCCAAACACTTGGGCAAGCACTAAACCCCGCCGCCTATAGTGGTGACTCCACTGGGGATAGAGAAACTGATTCCAGTATTTTGTGTTTTATCATCTTTAATTATTTTCTTTTTTTTTTCCATATCAGCATTAATCTTTCATGGCAACCATCAAGGTCCCTATAGCTATCATACTTGAAACTGTTTTGGACTCTTTGGGTCTTCCCCATGCAACTTTTGAAGAACAACAGAAAGATGGCCCTGTTTTATCTGTACTGTTTACCATCCTTATGGGGATACTGATGAGAATAGTTATATATCTCATATGGTTGGCATAAGCTCTAAATCAATGTTTGATGCTAAAAATTCATTAAGCATAGCTGCTTTTGATCACCTCAAGGCGATGTACAATCTTCAAATTGTTGATTATAACCATAGGGAGTTAGCTCTTTTGAAGCCTGGAAATGAACATGATAACAATGACCTCCAGTTACTTCATACAGCCTATAACCATGTATGTGGACAATATGTCTCCATTATGCAGAAGTCTCAGATATTAACCAAGTCTTTGAAAAAGATAGAAGTTGTTCTTGCTAGTGCTAATCGTCATATGTAGTATTGGTTTTTTTTATTATTAACTATTGTTGTTGTGAGGTATGAATGTCAACTTTCTGTGTTTTTTTTTTTGGAGATGTCTCATATTTTGCTCCATTGCATAGAAGCAGGATTTTGTTTCTTAATTGGCTGTCCATTTTTCTTTTTTTGGCTCTTGCTCTAATTAGCTATCTTGCCTTTTCTATTATCCATGTACTGGTCAGTATTTATTGGTGGTTTGAATGTAAAAAGTAATATGCAAATGGTTTAAGTTTGTTTCTTTCGATTTAAGTTTCTCTTATGCTTTGTTTTAAATTTTTAGCTTTTTTTTTTTAATTAAATCCACTTACCTATATTACTGTTCTTTCTGAAAATTCCAGTAATTGATTCCTATAAACAAATTCATTTGTGCAGGAAAAAAAAAAAAACAACCGCACTTTAACTATTTTAGGAACTTAAGTGGGCTTCCTATAGATAATGGTAACTCACAGAAGAAATAAGACACTAAAAAAACAATACATATTGTACTTTTAATAAACTGAAGATATAAAAAAATGTGGCTTTGTTTCTAGAAAAAAAAAATTAATACTAGATCCTTTCAATAAATAAATTTCAAGAATTCCTATTGTCTTTATATTTTTTATATGTTATTAATCAATTAATTTGTATTTTTCATCTGCTGTTGAACAAAACATTTGTTCCTGTAAAAAAAAAAATCCATCATTATACTTTTTATGTTTCTAAATATACTATGTTAATATTAAAATACGTGCATTTCTTTTAAATTGAAAAAAATATATATATAGACAAGATAGTTAAAAACTATGCGGGTTTATTTCTGCAAGCGAAAGAAAAAACAATTAATTTATTACTTTTTAAATGAATTACTTTTATTAAATTTTTTTCATTTTGTAATTTTCTTATGTTATTTATCAGTAAATTTTTATTTTCCAACAATCAAGTAGTGGTTATTGTTTATTATATCAAGAAAATATAGGTGTTATTATGTTAATTCCGGTTTCTTATTCCGCCTACCTGTAATTTATGATTGCCGGAAATATTTGGATAGATTATTTTCGAATTGATAAAAAAATAAAAAAAAATGATAGCTTATTTTTGAATAAAAAAATAAGAGAAAAATAATAGCATAAAATTACATTTGAATAGGTTCTTTATATAGTAGTATTTATACATCAGTACAAAAAAAATCGTTCACATTTAATTAAAATGAAATTAAATTTTTCCTTGAAAAACATTCCCTTAACTTGCTATAGTTATCGATTAAATGTATATATTGTTGTCTAAGAAATTTTACTATTTAATTCTTCCTGTCTTTGATTACTCAATTTCTTCAAATTTATTTGAATATTGTGTATGGTTTTTTATTCTGCTTATTTTTTTTATTTTTAAAAAAGTTTAAAAATGACAAAATAATTTTTTCCCGTTCAATTTAACGTTGAGTATATTATTTTCTTTTCAGACTAGCTTCTAATTCCCTAACTGTCGTTGTTACATTTTCCTCCTCCCGCGCTATTCCAGCATATTTTCCACCAGGTTTGTTATTACATTTTGTCACGTTAATTTTTTTCCTGAGTACATATGCATATTTTATTTCCCACATGCAATTTAAAGCTTTGAATTTTATTGTAGATACAAATTCCACCATACAATGTGTTAATTAATTAAACTTTTTATTTCACAATTTATTATCTGTAAAAAATAAGACATTATTTTCCGTTAATTTAATTTTAAATAATTTTATAATCATGAGTATTGTTTTAATGAACTACATGTTTATTTTCTAACAAATAAATATTTTGCACTTAGCGTGAGTAATTTTTTCCCTATACAAATTATAATTCTGTCCATTTTATATTTGCTTGTTATCTAATCCGATCATTATCAGCTCGACTTCCATCTCCAGGTCTGTTTTTCTTAAAACTATTTTTTTATTTATTTCTTTTAAGTTCATGATCTTTTGGTATTTGTTTGTTAATATATTTAATTCAACTTGCATTTAGTCTTTTTTTTCCATGCTTCCTGCCGTCCAACTATGAACTCTTCTACTGAACCGTTCGTGAAAGATGAACGACTTATTGACCTTGATGTTCGTTATTTTAATGTTGTCGAAGGTAAACTAAATGATCGATTGTATATTTGATATGTTTTTTTAAAAAAAAACTTCAACCAATGCTCATGATTACTCCTGACATTTATAAATTTTCAGATCCCCATTTTTTATCAAATGCTCACATTTTACACGCAATGTGTCACCAGAACCTGAAACAACATTGGTCGACGTCAAAGCACATTTTTCTTTACCATTTTATTACGTTTTCATTGATAATAATACTGTAACAGATTCCTATAACCAACCATCGATACCTAGGTTATCGACAAAAAGACGTCGGTCGACTGCTTTTAATACGTCTGATCAAACAACCAACATAATAACACTGTAACAGATTCCTATAACCAACCATCGATACCTAGGTTATCGACAGAAAGACGTCGGTCGACTGCTTTTAATACGTCTGATCAAACAACCAACATAATAACACTGTAACAGATTCCTATAACCAACCATCGATACCTAGATTATCGACAGAAAGACGTCGGTCGACTGCTTTTAATATGTCTGATCAAACAACCAACATGCAAATGTCTTCTCAAACTGGTATAATTTTCCATTTAAATAAAATTACTTTAATTTTAAAAGATAGACACAAGTTTTTTTTTATTGTCCTCAGAATACTACTTCCCTATATCATGATATATTTACAACCTTTTTATATTTTAAATTTGTTTTTACAGAACACTACTTTCAAATATCAAACATCGGTTATCCTAACAAACAATGCGTCTTTCTGTGGGGCTTTGCATTGGGACACAAAATGCGTTAGTGATTTCGGAAATTATGGAAAAAAAATTATTCACATTGTTGTAAAAAATGAAAAAGTAAACTTCCGATGCTCAAACATACTCCTCTGTTTCTAGATATTGTTTTGACGCCTAATGAAAATGTGTTTTCCTCAAAATCTAAATAAAACATTAGATTATATAATTTTATGTTTGCTTTTACATCAACAGGTGGAAAAATTGATTATGAAATTAATAAAAAAAACTGGATCATATGTTTTTAGAATATGTGGAAAAAATCATCATATAATTGGTTCACTACTTTCAGATGATGGTGAGAGACCTAAATTCGCACAACTCTACATATATGATATTCAAAATGAAACAAATAATAGGATTTCTTCATTTTTGTATGATGATTCAGCTAAAAATATAAATAGTTTTATTGTTGAAGGTTTGATTAAAATTTTTGACAAAATAAATTTCCTTACAAAATCATTTAGAATGGCTCGAGATAGATTTACAAAAGATGATATGTTGCCTGTTAAATTAAAATTGCTTGGTAGAAGAGCTAACGATAGTTCTCAATATTCAATTCCTTTATCTTCAAAAATCACTGGTCTTATTATTGGAGACTACAGTTTATATGATAAAAAATGAGATATTATTGTTGACTATAAAACCAACAGTTCAAAATGAGTTAGTGTTTTGCATCCATGCCTAATGGCAATGTAATATCCAATTTTATTTCCATATGGAGAAGATGGATACATGACGGATATTGAATATATAAATCCAAATTGTTTCTTATACGTTACAAGAAAATATCTAACAATGAGAGAATATTATGCATATAGAATACAACAACGATTAGATAAGGGAAAAGCTTTGCTATGTGGTGGTCGTTTATTCCAACAGTTCATTATTGATGCATTTTCATGTGACAAGGAAGAACGCTTAGATTTTATAAGACGCAACAAAAAGAACTACATTATGAAGTGTATATCAGCATTAAAAATGCTATTCACCAAGGCATTAGAAATTCTAACGATATTGGAAAGTCTGTGATTATATTACCTTTAGCCTTCACGGGCAGTCCAAGATATATGATTGAGCATTATCATGATGCAATAGTTATATGTAAATTTTACAATCATCCTAATTTGTTTATAACATTTCCATGTAACCCACTTTGGCATGAAATACAACATATGTTAGATTATATTAGTGGCAAAGACCTAATGAAAGACCTGACACTATTAGTCGCATTTTTAAGGTTAAACTGATGCATTTGATAGATGATGTTAAGAAAATAAATACTTTGGTGCAACAATCACATTGATTGATACAATTGAATTTCAAAAAAGAGGTTTGCCCCATGTTCATTGTTTAGTCTAGCTAAATTATGCTGCTAAACCAAAACACCTTCAGACATTGATTTCATAATATCTACAAAACTTCTAAGCAGTGAAACTGAACCTGAAGCATATGATTTAGTTTATAAATTTATGATCCATGGACCTTGTGGTGCATTTAATCCCCAATCTCCACGTATGAAAGACAAAAAATGTTCAAAATTTTATCCAAAAAAAAATCAAAAATGAAACTTTGATTGATGATAATGGTTTTGTAATTTATAGACGTCGCAATAATGGTTGACACACTATTAAGAATGGGGAAAATTTGACAATTGATTTGTTGTTCCTCATAATATTGAATTACTTTTGAAATATGATGCTCATATATGCATTGAATATTTTTGTCGAACAACCATGGTAAAATATCTATTTAAATATATTAGCAAGGGTACCAATCGAATTCGCACAGTTATTCATAATTACGGTGGTACAATTAAAGATTCAAGTGATGGTTCAGAACATGTTATTGATGAAATTAAAACCTATTTAGATTGTCGTTACATCTCTCCATGTGAAGTCACTTGGTGTTTATTTGAATTTTCTATACACCACAAGGAACCGGTCGTTGAAAAATTAGTTGTTCATCTTGAAAATATGAACCAAGTCCTTTTCAACTAATAACCTATCATAAATTGCAGAAAGTTTGAATTTTGCTCGCACAATGTTCACTGAATGGATGCAAGAAAATTATATGTATAAAGATGTTAGATGTCTAACATATTCAGAATTTCAAATAAAATGGGTTTGACATAGTCAAGATAAATTATGGATGAGTCATAAAAAAGGTCATTGTATTGGTAGAATTGCTTATGTTCATCCAAGCTCTGGTGAATTATATTACTTGAGAATGCTACTTAATATTGTAAAAGGTCCTAAATCATATGAAGATATTAAAACTGTTTCAGGAATTTTACACCTAACCTTTCAATCTCAATGTGACATTCATGGTTTGTTAGGAAATGACATTGCATGGATATATGCTTTAGAAGAATCCATTTTTCACGCAACCTCTTCACAATTACGTAATTTAATTACTGTTTTAATCATTTTTTGTGAAGTTAATAATCTAAGAAAACTTTTAAAACATTTTGCTGATGATATAAGATATGAATTACAAACCATATTTAATTTTCCTAATGAATCAGTATTAGATGATTATTTAAAAAATAAAGTTTTACTAGAACTTGAAAAAAACTTCAACCAAAATAATTCATCACTTTTAAATTTTGATTTACCACAGCCTAATTATCTAATGAATTATGATACAAACAATCGGTTTCTTCTCAAAGAACTTAATTATAATATAAAAAATCTTCATGAAAAACATATTAGACTGCTTCATTCATTAAATAGTGAGTAACATAGAATTTACGATGATGTTGTTAATGTTGTCATTCATGGAACTGGAGGTCAATTTTTTGTTTACAGTTTTGGTGATACAGGAAAAACATATTTATATGAAACAATTATATCATTTTTACGTATAAATAGTATGGTTGTTTTGGTTGTCACTTCATTCGGCATTGTATCTTTATTGTTATCTGATTGCCAAATAGTGCATTTTCGATTTAAAATACCTTTAAATAGTAATGAACATTCAACATGTGAAATAAAAAAAGGGAACACAATTACCTCGATTGATTGAAGAAGCTAAACTTATCATTTAGGATGAAGCACCTATGGCCCACAGGTATTGCGTTGAAGCTGTAGACAAAGCTTTAAAAGATATTTTATTTGTTTCTAACATTGATAAAGAGATGAGACCTTTTGGCGTAAACCAATTCTATTAAGCGGTGATTTTTGACAAATTCTTCCTGTTGTACTAGGGAGTAGTAATAAGGAAGACATTATTAATGTTTTAATCACACATTCACATTTATGGAAATTATTTAAAATTTACATACTAACCATCAATATGCATTTAACATCTTCGAATGTTTTATCTAATAAGAATAACCGTCTTTCAAAATTTTTAAATTGGTTTTTATCTGTCGGTAATGGAACAACTGAATATGTAAGTCTTGGAATGGATGAGGAGGAGGCAAATTTCATTAGAATACTTGATAATTTAATTATAAAAAATTTTGAAAATCCAATTGATTCGATAATAAATGAAACATATTCATATTTTAAAAATAAATACTATGATCATTTTTATATAAAAAATAGAACTATTATCACTCCAACAAATGATGTTGTTGATATTGTAAATAAAGAAATGTCAGATTTGGTTTGTGAAGAAAAAAAAACTTATTATAGCTCAGATTTAAAATGCAAAACTTCATCTAAGGGAGACGAATTGGATGTCCTCTACCCAATTGAATTTTAAAATTCACTTAATTTTAATAGATTCCCTCAACATAAATTGTGCCTTAAAAAAAATATCCCGATTATGCTAGTTTGTAATATTAATCTAGGCATCGACCTTTGTAATGGTACTCAACTGATAATTATCGAATTAGGTGTTAAAATAATTGAAGCAATTATTCTAACAGGTTCTCATTGTAGCACAAAGGTATTTATAGCTCGAATTATTTTGACATACCACGATAATAAATGGCCATTCACATTAAAAAGGTGCCAATTCCCAGTAAGAGTTTGTTATTGTATGACTATAAATAAAAGTTAAGGTCAAACACTTGTACGTGTAGGTCTATATTTGCACGATCTCATTTTTACACGTGATGAACTATATGTTGCACTTTCGAGAGTTACTTCGTACAATGGAATAAAAATATTAATAAATAAGCAAAACACAGATGAAAATGATAAATGTATACAACATACAAAAAATATTATCTACAAAGAAATTTTTTATGATATTATTCTACATTATTGAAACATTGTTGTCTTATGCATTTTTTGACAATTATTTTGTCATACTATGATATTTGTTATATTTAAGAACTTTTGCTTCTCAAGAACACTGTAATATGTGTTTCAATTTTTTCCCATTACTTATTAAGTTCATTTATTTTAAACATCTACAGTAACTATACAACCATGTATTATGCAATGCTTTCTAAATTGATAATACATCGAAGAATATTCACATAAAAGATTGCATTGCTCGCATTTGGGAGTTCGCAAACATCAGCAACTTAAACGATATATACAATTTAGAGTTTTTGATGCTCGATGAAGAGGTATTTCACTTTTTTTTTTACTTGCAATTACTTCTTTTAATCTATATGTTATAATTAAATGTTATTTTCAGGGAAACACTATGCAAGGAACAATACCCAGGCATTTAATTGATCATTTCAAATAGATGCTAGTCCAGAGCAACATATACCACATGTCTGGCTTTATAATAATACCTGCACAGTTGAGTTGCAGAGTCAGCCACCATCCACACCACATAAAACTACTTCGAAATACTTTTTTACGACCCTTAGACAATGCAAATGATCATATACCTTTCGACAGGTTCGAGTTTCTCAGCTTTGAGGATGTTCGATCTAGGATTGGCGATAAAAAATTTTTAATAGGTATGCATATCATTGGTTATAAAACATATAAGAAAGCATAATAAATAAAACAACCATTTTTCTTCGCATTTTATACATTTGTGCAAAAAAAAAAAATACCTTTCACTAATTATGTTGACAACACATTTCTATGTATAGACATATTTGGCTAGGTTATATCAACTGGAAAATTTGAAGAGATTTATATCGTTGGTTGAATTGCAAGGAAAAAAAGAGTTGAGATAAAGAATGTTGAGTATGCATGTGTACTTGAATAATATGTTTTCAACCCTATTATACTTAATTGCTAAAAAATGTTTCAAAAATAAATTATTTGTGGGGGTGACAAATTGGATATAACAGTGTCGGATAAAGCAGCCATAATGTTTCCAGAAGATTATATTTTAACTGCAAATCAGGATGGTCATGTTATTGTTGCATTCCTTTTGATGATAGTGAAAAAATTTAATAGTATTTTATATATATATAAACTGTTTTGCTCTAATCTAATCAAATTTTTTACATTACTTTATAGATGAAATTTCGGTTAACAACGCATCAGCAACCAGATTTCTAATCAATGTCGACATTCCCGAAATAATTTCCATGAAGGACAAGTAATAAACTTTATTACATGTGTACAACATGAAAAAATTAAAATAAAAAACTAAACAATTTGCTTTTTCAGTCTCTGTTAGCCTTTCCAGAAGATAGCAAAACATGATACTCCAATTCACCCTTTGAGAAATATTGAACCGGACAAAGAAACAAATCGTCACACAATCACACAACTTCTATCGCTTGATATTCACGTGCAAAGCAATACTCAAAAGTGTTGATGCCACAAGCGGATGGCGGTACAGAGCATGCCTACAGTGCAGAAGCAGTGCTCAAATCTATAAATGAAGAAGTGTGGTGCAACAGTTGCGGGGTCCTTCATGATCCTTCTATACAATGGTAATAAAATATATTTTTTTTAAAAAACATATTTAATAATTATGTTAAAAAAAATATTGTAACTTTTCGTATTTATGTTTTTAAAATTTTAAGTATACGTTGAATACAACTGTTGAAGATGCAACTGGAATAGCATCTTTTTTTTTTATTTTTGGGCAATTGGTTGCTTATCTAATTGGATTACCTGCTAGCACACTATCAAATAGCTATAGGGACCACATGTCAGTCCCACCCTTGATGACATGTTTTTATGGGCTTAATAGAATTTTCCATATTGTCATTAGCAATAAGATTATGGATCCATACAATCTTTCTTTTAAGGTTCTGCACATATTTCGTGATAATTGTATGGCTACTCCAACAAAACAGGAAAAATTAAAAGACAATACTACATGTTCCACCCTACTTCACAGGCGGATTTTTTAGCTTCTGGCGAATCATAAAAAAGATCCTTTGATTTTTTAGGCAACAAGAACAACCACATCTATGATGCATTAGAAGACTCACATCCTGTTGAGGTTCCAGTTACTTCAACGGCGATTGCTCAGCTGGAAGATGTTTTGTTTCCAGATAAATCGCCTACCAAAAAAACATGCACAAGGTTTGTTGACATTGTTTATTCTGACATTTTTTTTAAAAAAAATAACAAACAAAATTTTCTAATTTAAATTAAATCTTTGCAGGTTTGGTGAATCAGGCAAAGATGAACAATGATGCTCCTTTTTATTTCAAAAAAATAAAAGAATATATTTATTATGAATTATTTACAATTTCTTTATTTTGCTTATTTATATTTATCAAACTTCGATGTAATGCATAGTACTTAATCTATTATGCATGAATTTTATATTATTCATTTTTCTTTTCAAATTATTATCACTATTTAAGTATTTTATCATTGTCCACAGCGTAGCACGGGTAAACTTTCTCGTATTTTATAAAAAGTGTGTATTTTATTGAAAATCATATCCAAAAAAAAGGGCATGTTTGTAAAAATTCCATGATTTTAAAAAAAAAAATATGAATGTTTTGAGTCGTCAGGTTTTGACAACCTGGACGTGGGCCTGTGTCGGTGACTGTATCGCAAATGCTGGGAATTGAACCAATACAGCCCAGAAAATTGCAGTATGAAGCTGCTGGCATGAGCGGGACGGCTCACGAGCCAGGGCATGGGCCATTTTTACCCGTGAATGAGGCTCAGTCCCATTATTACCTGCCTAATGACAGCAAAAATCTGCTTATAACAATCTGCTTCATATTACGTTCTCCTTCCCTTATATGGCTCTCTGCAAGACATGGAGTAAAGGCAAGGAATTCTTTTTCAAGTGTTACAACAATTGCTGTCATTTTAAAAGACCTGTTTAAAATGACACAATTTTTTTATTGGTTCAACTTCTATTGTCTTACATGGCTCATGCATGGCCTTTGCAAGGCGTGGAGTCAAGACAACCATTGTTGCTACTGTCCTTTCAATGCACCAATCTTCATTAAAACAATTGAAAGAGATTGACAATTGTTGGGTGTGGAAATCAACGTTCAGATCATAAAATTCTTATCAAAACATAGCTTTTGCTGTATAATGTAAGGAGTAAAAGGTCTCTGAGATATTGACGTACACAGAGAGATGGACGTGAAATGGTTCTAGAGTTTCATCTTAGGACCAGCCTGCTTCAACAACCACTTGCAAAGGCTACCATAATGTGTGCCATCCCAGTAGTATGGAATACATTATACTTGACAGTATTTATGACTAGATTGAATTCCCATGCTTCAATATCATTTTGTCAAATCAAATAATGATGACAGCAGATGTAAGAAACAAAGCTTGAGTCAAACATTTATGCCATCAATATGACTATCAAGAAATTTCTTTGAACTTTATGATAATATAAAGAAAAGTGGTAGCCTATAAAAACAAGAGAACATTGCTATAATTGCATATGATGTAAAGAGATTTCTTGCCCTTCAGGGCCACATCAGAATTCAGAAAAATTCTACACCAAAAAGGCAAAAACACATGCAGCAGGTAGCTTCTTACATGCTTCTAAATGTTTCAGTCAAATTCATGGAAATATTACACTTCCTCTAACTATACTTATCTGCAAACTTATCAGGACAAAACCATATTTTATTTACATCTACTTATGCATTTAAAAACGTGATCAGGGAAACTCCAACCACACAGCAATTTTGCTGTTTTTGTGCAAAAATCTGCTCCAACCATACAGAAAATAACGCAGCAAATTTGTTATTTTTGATCGGTGTCCCAGCTATTTTGCTGGGCATGTTCATTATAGCAACTACTATTCATCTTTTTTTTTTTACATAATAGTCATATACTTTTATATTTCCAATATTTTAGACCAATTTCATCCTAATTATTTTATTTCTTTTTACATGATATTTATTTTTTTACTTTTAATTAACAAAATTTAAAATTAGTTTAATGTATTATTATTTATTTTATTTAACTGAAATGTTTTATGTGTTTTAATAAAATAAATTGTGACATTTTATATTATAATATTATTACATAGTTAATATTTATTTAACTATTATTTTTACTAAATTTTAGTTGCACTTATATAAAATTTGAATGAAGATAATTAATTGTTAAATTAAATTATGATTAAAATAAATATAATATTCAATTATATAATATTTATAAATAACTATTGAAAACATTTAATTTGGATGAATATGTAAAAAATAAAAAGTATGGGTGCAGTTTGTTAAGATAATAAAATGTAAGAAAGTAATAAATAATAAAAGATACAAAAGAATATTCAAAAAATATTTTTTTAGTGTGAAAATTGATGTTATTGGTTAGAATGAAATATTGTATATATAGCAATTTGTTACAAAATTTTCAATAAATTTAATTTTTGGGTTGGACATGGCATCGGGACAGAAAAAACAGGCAGATGCTTGGGAATTGAAAACCTGAAGCATCAACATCCCTTCAAATAAAAAGATAACTATAGTTTTGTTTTATTTCTCTTCTGTTTTGTGAATCAAACAGCCACATGGACTCACAACAAAACCAGCTTCACATCATGTTCTTCCCTTTTATGGCTCATGGTCACATGATTCCAACCATAGACATGGCCAGACTGTTTGCAAGGCGTGGAGTCAAGACAACCATTGTTACTTCTCGTTTAAATGCACCTACCTTCTCTAAAACAATTGAAAAAGAGAGAGAATTGGGAGCGCAAATCAACATTCAGATCATAAAATTCCCCTCTGTCGAGGCAAGCCTGCCGGATGGATGTGAGAATGTAAGCTCCATTGTTACCACTGATATGGGTCTAAAGTTCCTTCATGCGGTTAGCCTGCTTCAACAACCACTCGCAAAGGTTCTACAAGAGTACCAACCTGACTGTCTTGTGGCTGACATGATGTTTCCATGGGCTACAGAAGTTGCAGGCAAGCTTGGGATTCCAAGGTTATTTTTTAGTGGATTTAATTCTTTTTCAATGTGTGTTGTTGATTCTCTTAGACGACATCAACCTTACAAAACAGTGAAGTCTGATTTTGAACCCTTTATGGTACCTGGCCTGCCCGATCAGATAATCAAGACTAAACTACAGCTACCAACATATTTGAAAGAGACTATGATGAGAGTGTGCTTAAAAGGCAGATGGATCAAATTTGGGGATCTGATCTTGAGTGCTCTGGAGTACTCATGAATAGTTTTCATGAGCTAGAACCAGCATGCTCTGAATATTATAGAAAAGTCATGGGGAGGAAGACTTGGAACATTGGCCCTCTCTCACTTTGCAACAAGGGCATTGAAGATAAAGCACACAGAGGAGATCAAGCCTCGATTAATGGACATGAGTGTCTGAAATGGCTTGACTCCAAGAAACCAAAATCAGTTCTCTATGTATGTTTTGGGAGCTACTTCGAATTTTCGACAAGTCAATTACATGAAATTGGTATGGCTATTGATGTTGAGAAAGTAAATATTTTTATTATACATATTAGTAAGTAAATATGTGTCTACAATTAGAAATAAAGTTTTTATTCTATTTAGAATGTTATTTTATTCCTAATTAGGTTGTAATTAAGATTTCTATTTGTATATATAAGGGGTGCAACCCTTCTTTGAATATTATGGAAAAATATTTCCTTTAAATTTTCTCTCTTTTCCTTTAAATTTTATTCTTCATGGTATCAGAGCATACCCATTAAAATCGAATTTTTTATTGACTTCTTGAAATCGTATTTTTTTCTTTCTTCCTTTGAATTTTTTGAATCTTCAAAATCATGACCACCGAAAATATATCCATCGTATCCTATGGAACACCCAATTTTATTCAAATCCTTCAAGATAATTCTACCTTTCCCACAAGAATTATTCTTGATGACATGAACTATACTCTATGGTCACAGATCATGAAGATATGAATTGGAGCCAGCAATAAATTTGGCTTTCTTAATGGCACTATGCCAAAGCCACCAGCAAGAGATAAAGCATTGAAAACTTGGCTCCTTGATAATAATTGAGTCAAAAGTTAGCTGATTGACTTTATGAATCCGACATTGATGCAGAGATTCATCCGTCTTCCAACAGCAAAAGAGATATGGGATGTTGTCTCAAAAACCTTATATAATGGATTTGACAAAACTCAGTTATTTGAATTGAACAGGAAATCATTCGCAACATGTTAGAATGGTAAGCCATTACCTGCATACTATAATGAACTGATCGGAATATTTCAGGAAATTGATGCCCAAATGTGTGTATAAAGGGAAGATGTTAATAGAGTAACATCACTCCACAAACATATTTCCTGGCTTCAAACACATATTTTCCTAGTTGGGCTTGATTTGGAATTTAATAATGCTCAGAGTGAAATACTCCAGAATGATCCACCTCTTGATCCCGAGTCTAGTTATGCATATGTATGGAGGGATCACAACCAGCGACATACGATGGAAGAGCTGAAGATACTATCGAACCATTCTGTACTTGTAGCAGCTCAGACTCGTCCCCAGTGCAAAGGGAAAATACCGAGTAAGTCCATCACATACACCTATACTCATTACGGCAAAGTTGGACACTCTAAGGAATGGTGGTATGAAATTATGGGATATCCGGAATGGTGGGATTTCAATAGAAAGCCTCGTAAGAAGCTCAGAAAGACTGCAATTGTCACCTCTAGTGGTACTAAACCAAGTGGTGATCTTGATGCAACATCAGGTATGACAAATCTTACTTGAAATAATACATAGATTATTGATACAGGTGGTACTAATCATATAATAAACTCCACTCACCATCTTACATCCATCCGTCCATCAACCCAATAAAATATTCTGACTACTAATGGAGGCATAGCACCAGTCACTCATAAAGGATCAATATCTAACTCCGACTCTCTTAATCTAGATACTGTTCTTATTGTTCCATCTCTTTCTTGTAATCTACTATTTGTTGGCCAAATCACTGAAACCTTGAATTGCACTGTCAAATTTTAGCCTAATTATTATGTATTTCAGGACATTACAACGCATCAGATTATTGGCTCTGGTGTTAAACATGGAAAGTTGTATTATCTTGAGTTGCATGATGATTCAAGTCAGAAGTCAAGTCAAGTAAATAGGGTTGGTGGAAGTTGCTAGAGTAAAGACCAAGTAATCTTGTGGCATCGTCGTCTTGGTCATCTTTTTTTTCATTATCTTAGACAAATAAAACTGGATTTATTTTTGAATACCACAGACTTGGAATTCAAGTGTGATATTTGTGAATTGGCAAAAGGCCACCGAATTTCTTATGTACCGAGTTATAATAAAAATTCAATTCCATTTATGACCATTCATTCTGATGTATAGGGACCTGCTCGAATTCCTAGTCTATCTGGTGCTCGATATTTTGTAACATTTATTGATGAATGTACTCGAATGATCTGGGTATCACTACTTTGAAATAAGGTAGATGTGTGCTCCAAGTTTTGAGACCTGTACAAAATGGTGTCTACATAATACCAGAGTAAAATTTGAGTCTTATAGTCTGAGAATGGTGGGGAGTATGTTAACTCAATTATAAATGATTTCTGCCATGAGAAGGGCATTTGCCACCAAACATCCTGTGTCGGCACTCCTCAACAAAATGGTATATCTGAATGAAAGAACTGGGAGTTATTGGAAGTTGTCCGAGCATCATTATTTGACATGAATGTTCCTCGAGAATACTGGGGAGAGGTTGTTTGATCCGCTGTGTACCTCATAAACCGGACACCATTAAGAGTACTCAATTTCAAAACACCACTTCAGAAACTTGTCATATCTCCACCCCTCAGTAATCTCGAGCCCCGAGTCTTTGGATGCTCAGCATATGTTCATCAAACACTCGGTAAATTAGACCCTCGAGCTATCTGGTGTATCTTTGTTGGCTATGTAGATCTACAAAAGAAATATCGATGTTATGATCCAAATACAAAGAAGATGTATGTCACTCAGGATGTTTGGTTCATGAAAATTCTCCTTTCTTCTCCCACTCCGAGTGCTCTCTTCAAGGGGAGAAAAATCCAAACCTCTTTGAATTTAAAGATAGCATTCCGAGTGGTCTGAATGTTGAAGATAGCATTCTGAGTGTTCCAAGTCTGAGTCTCCCATAAACATCTGATGTTCTGAGTCCGAGCATCTCACCCGAACAGATCATAGAAGAAAATCTAAGTAATCAAGATAGTACATCTTCCCAACCCACACCATAAGCTGAAGAAACTCCGGATGCGGATGTGCACAATAAAGTAAACTTGTCTCCTTTAGTAACTCCAAATACTAAGCCTCATTATCCTTCTAGAACCAATAGAGGGGTTCCAAAAAAATAATATGATCTGAACCTTCATACCAAAGCTAAATATCCTATTAACAACTTCATATCAACCAATCGTTTGTCTAACTTATATGCATTTACTGTAAATTAATTATCTACTGTATCTATTCTGAGTAAGGTGCAAGAAGCCTTAGATGATCCGGATTTGAAGAAAGCCATGAATGATGAAATGGAGGTATTACAAAAGAACCGAACATGGGATCTTGTTCCTCTTCCTGAAGGAAAGAAAATGGTGGGGTGCAGGTGGATATTCACTGTCAAACTCAATTTAGATGAAAACAAAAATTGGTATAAAACTCAGTTGGTAGCAAAGGGGTATACTCAGAAATATATAATTGACTATGAAGATACATTTGCCCCAGTAGCAACAATGAACACCATCTGAGTTCTTATTTCCTTAGTTACCAACCTAAACTGGCCGCTACGATAATTTGATATGAAGAATGTGTTTTTGAATGGAACCATAGATGAAGAAGTGTATATGGATCCACCACCCAAAACTAAATGTACTAACTGAGTATGCAAACTAAAAAGGGCATTGTATGGACTCAAGCAATCACCTCAAGCATGGTTTGGATGACTCTTAACTTTCATGAGAAAGCTCAGATATAAGCAAAGTGATGTTAATCACATACTATTCATCAAACAGAAGTTAGGTAAAGTCATCACACTGATTGTATATGTTAATGATATGGTGGTTACTGGAAATGATCCGAGCGAGATAACAATCTTGCAAAGACAGTTAGCATTCAAGTTTAAACTTAAGGATTTGGGTAACTTGAAGTATTTTTAAGGAATTGAAGTTGCAAGATCAGCTCAAGGAATTTCCCTCTGCCAACAAAAGTACGTAATGGACCTACTAACAGAGACGGACATGCTTGATTGTAAGCTAGCCGAGACTCAAATTAAAGTCAACCATGGACTTTCAGTCCTAGGAGATCAAGTTCCAACTGATAAAGATTGGTATTAAAGGTTGGTGGGAAGGTTGATTTACCTATCTCATACTCGGCCAGACATTGCTTATACAGTAAGTGTTGTAAGTCAGTTCATGCATTCTCCGAGTAAAGAACATATGGATGCAGTATATCAAGTATTAAGATATCTAAAGTCTTCTCCGGGTAAAGGGTTATTCTTTGGGAGAAATAAGGATTATGAAATTACTAGCTATACTGATGCTGACTGGGCTGGAGATTGGACTAATCGAAAATCAACATTCGAGTACTTTACGTTTATTGGAAATAATTTGGTCACTTGGAGAAGCAAGAAACAAAAAGTTGTAACAAGATCAAGTGCTGAAGTTGAGTTTAGAGGAATGGCTCCTGGAGTATGTGAGTTGCTCTGGGTAAGGCGAATTGTTCAGGATCTGTGATTAAAACATCTGAAGCCTATGTTGCTACATTGTGATAACAAGGCAGCCATACCAATTGCAAACAATCCAATTCAACATGATTAGACTAAGCATATAGAGGTTGATAGACATTTCATAAAAGATCATCTGAACCAAGGAACAATTGATCTTCCATTTGTTTCTTCTCAGACTTAACTAGCTGACATCCTCACAAAAGTTGTATCCAGAAAGACGTTCTACAATTCATTTGGCAAGTTAGAAATGATTGACATACATTCACCAACTTGAAGGAGAGTGTTGAGGAAGTAAATATTTTTATTATATATATTAGGAAGTAAATATTTGTATACAATTAGGAATAAAATTTTTATTTTATTTAGAATGTTATTTTATTCCTAATTAGGTTGTAATTAGGATTCTTATGTGTATATATAAGGGGTGTAACCCTTTTTTGAATATTATGGAAAAATATTTCCCCTGAATTTTCTCTCTTTTTTTTTAAATTTTATTCTTCACTTGAAGCTTGTGGACAGAACTTTATTTGGGTTGTGAAGAAAGTACTGCAGAATTATGAAGAAATGGAAGAGTGGTTACCAGAAGGATTTGAAAAGAGAATGGAAAGGAAGGGTTTGATCATAAGGGGATGGGCACCACAAGTTCCGATTCTTAATCATGAAGCTGTTGGAGGGTTCATGACTCACTATGGATGGAACTCAACATTGAAGGGTGTGTGTGCAGGGGTGCCAATGGTCACATGGCCACTATATGGAGAGCAGTTTGATAAATAAAAAATTGATTACAGATGTTTTGAAAATTGGTGTTGGAGTTAGTGCCCAAGAATGGTCAAGATATGAGAAGAAAATTTTGATAAAGAAGGAAGATATAGAGAAGACTGTGACCAAGTTGATGGGTGGTGAAGAATCTGAGGAAATAAGACACAGAGCAATTCAGCTGAAAGAGATGGCATGAAGAGCGGTTGAAGAAGGAGGATCATCTTACTTTAACATAAATGCGTTTATAGAGGAGCTAAGGGCACTCAGGACAAGCAAATACCGAATAGATAGCTGGTCAGATACCAGAGATTCTTGCCTATTATGATTATATGATTGAATTATACCACACGGCTACAAATTTCCTAGTTGATGTTTCATAGTCCTTCCTTCTAGGCAGGATCCTTGGTTGCTCTTTTCTTTTCTTATCTTCTGCTCTTGGTTTCTTGTTTTGGTAGCATTAGTGCTGTTGTATCCTGTTTTTGTGTAGTTTTGTTTTTGGTTTTTTTTTTTTTCCTGCGATTGTTGTTTCTTTCCAGTTTTTCATTTAACATGAGTTTGCTAGGTTGGTTTTTTTGGGAGGCCTATTGACTTAGGTTTAGCTGTTAAGTTTTTCCTGTTTTTTTTATAAAATTATTTGCTTATCAAAAAATAAAATAAAATCATTAAATGTAATATACCGTTTCCTAAAAAAAATTATAATACACTGGAGTAGGCAAGAATTTACTGTCAGATAGAGTGCTTGCCCTCAATCTGCAACTTGTCAAAAGATAAGAAAATCAGACGTCAACTTGTCAACCATGTAACTATCAACAAGCATTTGATAAAAAAATTGCAATAATCAACGAGCATTCGAAAAAAGCCACATACAGTGCTTAAGCAACTTGTCAAAAGATAAGATAAGATGCTTCTTGGCAACCATGCATGTAATTATCAACAAGCATTTGATAAAAAAAAAAAAAAAAAAATTGGAGTTATTTATCAGGTAAAAAATAAAAGAATTTTTTTATAGTATTTTTTAAATTATTTTTTATTTATGTGGTAAATTCTAAAAAAAAAATTTAATTTATAGTATTTTTATATTCATCAGTCAAAATGGCGAAATGACTTTAACTTTTTTTAAAAAAAAAATTTTGTGTCCATTTCGCCACTCACTGTGGCAAAATGGACAAGAATATATGTGGCGAAATGGACAAAAAAAAATTTTTTTTTTCATGTCCAAACTCATACTTAACTCTCTAAATTTTTAGTTAAAATTTTATTGGTCACTTAAACTTCTGAAATGATCTTATAGACATCTCAACTTGTTAATTGTGACCTTATAGACACTTTCGTACTGAGGCTGACCACAGGCGCTAAGACTGAGATTTTGCATTTATCTTTTGTTGATGAATTTCTTTTCAATCCTTGCCTTTTGTTGATAAATTTCTTTTTAGTCCTTAAATTTATATTTAAGTTCACATAGGGCCAAATTAATTATTGTAATGTAAAAAAATTATTTAAACATATATTTTCTTTTTCAATTAGTTTTATAATATACTAAATTATTTACAACTTTTTTACAAATAAATAAGTTGTTTTAAAATAAAATTAAAATAATTTAAAAAAAATTAAAAAATTGATTAAATTATCAATTTACTAATTAATAATTATCAATTATCAATTTGGTAACTAATTAACAAAATTTTTAATAATTAATAAATTTAAAATACACCAATTAATTAGTTACTAATTTTTTTTGGATTCTAACTCATTTATAATTGATAATTAAAGGAAAAAAAATTATTTAAAATTCCAACTCCTTCATCAGCTGCTTCACCTCACATCAAGAGTTATTTACTTAAAAATTAATATAAATTTTTTTTTCAAAAAATCAAAATTATTTGCTTAAACCCAGCTCTTTCACCTCACACCAAGAGTTATTTACTTTTCTTTACATATTATTAATATTTTTAATTGTTAACTAATTAATAAATTTTTAATAATTAATAATTTTTTAGACACCAATAATTAATAATTAATAAAATTAGCTACCATACTAATTAACTCATAAATTAAAATTATTTATTTTCAAAAAAAAGCAAAATTATTTTTTTAAGAATAAAAAATAAAAAGTACAGCTCCTTTCCTTCTTCCCCATCACCTCATCTATAAAAATGATAATTTACAAAAATTATGAGGATCAAAAGAATTTTTTTTTTATTTAAGGTGTCACGACCCAAAACAGGGGGTCAAGACTGGGGCTAGGAAACGGGAATTCTTTCAAATCCAGAACCCGTAGCAAGCCTTTAAAATATAAAAACATGCAATATATATTAAATAAATAAAATATTATGCAGCGGAATTCAATCTCATAAGTAAAATAATAATCCATCAACTCATTTAATAATATAAATCCATCTCATATAACATAAAATCCTTCAATACAAATTCTCGGTTCAAACTTTTGAAATTTAAATCTTGTACATATATAATACATACAGCTCACTGAAACAACTATTGCAGTGTCTAGAATACAAAATAAAACTCAGGTAAGCAGTTTACACAATAAGGTCGGGGCGGAAGAAATCCGGCGTATAGGCCTGCTACTAAGGTCTGAGGACGAAGACTCTCTTGAAAATGAAATCAACGGAGGTGAATCAGATCTCACTGAGTGAATTGTTATAATATATATACGTGCATAACTAAATGTCAAATGCATGCACTCAATAGAATATATATAATAAGTATATATACAGACAAATACACACAGATGCTGAAATCACTTTATATAATACTGAAAAAAAATATTCTTTTATGAAGGATCAAATAGAACCCTAAATGATCGCAACCTCAAATAGTGTTGGACAATACTCTAGCCATACAGACTCACTTATTCCAAATAAATTCACTTGTTCCATTTGGACAGTAGACTGGCCTCGAGACATTAAGTCAACCGAGCTTCAGCAGTTTGACTGTCAGTGTGATTGGTCTCGAGACACTTGGTCAACCGAGCTCCAGCAATCACACTCTCAAATCACATCTCACATCAAATCAAATCAAATCAATTTAATCATAATCCACAAATAGGTTAGTAATTCAACCTACAATCTATCGTCGTATCGGTACGTACTCGGTTCTAGTGCTGCCCACTAAGTAGCACGTTCTATTGATATCCCTCATTTAAAATAAACTCATACATTCGTAAAAAAAATGATGCATGACATTAATTTAAATGGCAATATAATCCATATATATACTAGAAATATACCAAAAATAAATCAAATATATTTCGAGTATATATATGTCAAACAAATTCAGTTCGATTATAAAACAAATAAAAAATAAACCATATATATACTTAAAAATATTTAGTTATAAATTAAAGGTAAAACATGCACTTAATTCAAGATATACCAAAAATATACTAAAAATAAACCTAAAATATACTTAAGCATTTATTAAATCATTTATGCATAATTCATACAATTAAAACATATATTTCTAAAATCATGCAACCTAAATACACGTATATATAAAATAACAACTCACAGTTGTGGGCTCCACGAGACGGGTCTGACGGGCCTGGTCCACTAGTCCTTAGTCTCAGCGCAACTAATAAATAAAATATTAATACGAAATTAGAATAAATCTAACGTAATTTCTAGAGATTCGATCTAGAATTCTAGATACAGACAAGGAATAAGAGTTTGACCGAATGTCATATTTTACGAGAATTCTATCGAAAATTCGGCAGAACCTCCCCTATAAAACGAACATCTCTCTACTCAGAAAGTAGAGCTGGTCCTGCAAGAAAACATACTTCGAATACAAATATCCACATCACTCCTCGATCGGATTCCCAAACTACAATTCCACCGACCGAGGTTTATAATTCACGAGATATACACAAAATACATAAAAGTTCTAAAAATATCAAAAATACCCTTAATATATCAAAATATAGCAAATTAGATATTTAAATACTAAAAATAATCATTTCACCGATAATAATTACCTAAAACCCTAATATTAATATAATATTACTAAAAATCAATAATTCTCGATAAATTCACAAATATTAACAAAAATTCATTTAATAAATCCAAATTACTTAATTAGCCCAAAAACATATTAAAAATCACTAAAAACTCATTTATTTATAAAAATAGTATATTATATATAATTTGAAAATAAATTTCAAAAAATAGTTTTAATCAGTTGAAAATAGTAAATAATTTGTAAAAATCATTTTTATACCTCAAATAATTATTAAAACCAATTAAACATAATATTCAACTAATATTACTATCAAATTACTAAAATACCCCTAATATATAATAATTCACATAATATAATTATTCAAAAATTAACTAAAAATTATATAATTACTCAAAAATTATTTTCTCAACATATAATTCAATAAAATCAATAATTATACTCAATTAACCAATTAATTTTAACAAAATACACATTTAACCTAAATTTCCAAAATTCACATAAACTAAATAAAATCATATTAATTACAAAAAATTATAAATTAAATTATAAAATTAATTCCAACCTCTATAAACACCAAAAATCACAATTTCATAATTTATTTAATTAATTTACGAAAATTAGAAAATATTAATAAAATAATAAAAAATTCCACAAAAATCAAAATAAATTTCAAAAATTCCAAAAAAATTCCAGGATGTAGATTGAGCCAATATAAACAATTTTTTTGAAGGAATTAAGCTTGAATCACTAAGATCAAAGTTCAAAAAAATCAAGAAACTCAAATAGCCGAAAATGAGATCAAGCTTAAATCCTTACCAAATCGATTTTTCAAGCTAAAGGAAGCTTGGAATCGGCTTCTTTGGAGTTCTAGGAGCAAAACGGCACCGGAATCATCAAAAACGGTGGCCGGAAAGTGGTTGAACGGAGTTGGCTCGATTCTCGGCTTCTTCGGGTTCAACAGCGATCACCGGCACCGGAGAGGGTGGAAGAGGGTGGCAGAGCAGCTGGGGAAGGCAGCAGCACTCTGGGAGGCACACTGAACGAAGGGGAACAGGATTTGCAGCGGTGATGGGTGAGGGGACGGTGTCGAGAACTTTAGGTAGGGGATAATGGCAACAAACGTAATTTCTATAAGTTATATATATATATATATATAATATAACATTAACACTTTACATTAAAATATAATAATATAAAATAATCACACACCACACATAAATATATATATATACACATACATATACATATATATCACACATAATAATAATAATAATAATTATTATTATTATAATATATATATAGTTAAATAATAAACCCTAATAATCACAAATATATATATATATATATATATAGCATGAATCCATGCAATTTAATAAAATGAACTAACATAAATAAATAAATTATTATTTAAGTATTATTTTTCCAAAAATATAGGTTTCGGGAAAATTTTACATAGAAAACTTAGAATAATTTAAAATAACATTAATTTTTTAACAAAATAATTAAATAGTTAAATATATATATTAAAATTATTAATACTGCATATCTCAATATATATATATATATATATATATATATATATATATATATATATATATATATATATGCATGTATATGTATATATATTATTCAAACTTTTAATTATGCATGAACCCATGCAATTTAATAAAATGAACTAATATAATTAAATAAATTATTATTTAGGTATTATTTTCCCAAAAATACAGGTTTCGAGAAAATTTTACATAGAAAACTTAGAATAATTTAAAATAACATTAATTTTTTAACAAAATAATTAAATAGTCAAATATATATATTAAAATTATTAATACTGCATATCTCAATATAGTATAAAAATATTTAAAAACATCGGGTTATTACATAAGGAGAGTGGAACAAAAACACGGAGGTATTTAAAAATATGAAATTTATAAGTTGAGGTGTCTATAAGGTCATATTTAGCAAGTTGAGGTGTTTATAAGGTCATTTTAGAAGTTTAGGTGGCCAATGAGAATTTAACTAAAAGTTCAGGGGGCTAATTATGGGTTTGACCATAAAAAAAAAATTCTTTTGTCCATTTTGCCACTTACAATGGCGAAATGAGTGGCAAAATAGACACAAAATGTTATAAAAAAAAAAAGAGCTAAAATCATTTCCCCATTTTAACTCATGAAATGATCAATTCTCTCCATCACGTCAGCTAAAATTACCATAAATTAAGAAAACTTTCCAAAATTTACCACAAAAATGGGAGATAGCTTAAAAAGTACCATAAAAAGAAAATTTCTTTTATTTTTTATGGTAAATAACCTAAAAAAATTGCAATAATTTTATATATGATCTTTTGCTAGATTGGCATTTTTTGAAAAAGTTGTCCCTCAACAAGAGGTCATTTGCTATGACTTTTTCCGAGGATTATATCAATGGCTTTTTTTTTTCAGCACTGTGTCATTTTCTTGTTACTTTGATCTAAAATATTAGTCAATTATTAAGTTTATAATACATATATTATATGTTACAAATTTAATATTAAATATAATACATTAAAAAAAATTACATATGAATAAATGTATTGGTTTCAGGACACCATTCTTCTGCAAGACAAGTGATTAAATCTTCGTCTCTTAGAATACTGAAAATAGTACTCATGATTGCTTCATGAATTCCAGCCCTTCTCCATATAAACCCATACATAATTTCCATGTGACGAACCCATACGTTCCATTTCTCTGTTGGGTCTCTCAACCCATTGGAAGCCATATTTAGATGACATTTTTCAGGCACAAAACTGAAAGTGAAAGACAGAGGAGGGGCGGAGTAAAGGGTTTTTAAGGATTTGTGCATCAATGGAACCATGAGTTGGATTCAAGAAATGGACTGCTTTTGGGTGTAGATTAGAGCTGTTGGTGAGACTATTAGCATTTCTCTCTTTTCAATCAAAAGTTGAGTCTCTTCCATTTTGGATGAAGAATATTTTCTGTTTAGTTACTTGGTTTAGATTTTGCATTGGCAACTTTAATGATTTTTTTTTTATGTTTTTTGTCCAACAACGACATGAGTTCCGACTATTGGCCCTTTTAATTAAGTGAAGCTGCCAGTTTTCCTCTGTTTTTATAACTAAAGTTGCCTCTACATATATCTTGTTTAAATCTCAACTATACAGATTCTCATATAATCATGTTATATCTAAGCATAGAGAACAATGCCACACAAAACACCAGCTGCATCGGTGCTTATAAATGCAAATGTGAAAGTTGAAAAAAAAAAAGTTGCTAAAAGCACATCACGGTACAAAGATGAGGCTCAGCAAGTGAGAATATTATGAGCCAAAACTTCTCTTAGTTCAATTTCAGAGATTGGTTTTGTTAATGGATCCCATTTGCCTACTAACAAGCGAAGAAACTTGTCTCATGGTTGGTCGATATTGAGGATCAGCATCCAAATGCTAGTTTTGCAATATGGATCACTCCATCAGCATCTCTATTTTGAGGAGTTGGCAGGCGTTGGTCAATTACATCCTTCAACAGTATTGTTTGATTATCAACTGAAAAAGACGATGAAGATGATAATGATGAAACATATGAGATAAGATCACCCGGATGTGTTCCCATTAAGATTTCGAGTGTGACCACACCAAAAGTATAAATGTCGCATTTTTCATTGACCATCATTGTTTAAGCCAACTCTTAAAAAAAAAAGGCTTTAGACTACAATATTGCTAAAGATATACAAATAAGAGGGCAAAACCAGAGTACATTGAATTCCCATTAATCTGATTTTATCCCGACAGGATCATAAGCGCAACAAACTATATTTAATCAATCACTACTAAATAACAAAAAATTAACTAGTGTTTGGCATGCAAACAATACCCATGTAACTTCACAATGTTCCAGTGACGAATGTTCGTCAAGGTGCAAATCTCAATTTGAAATGCTTTCAAATCCGCCATCTCCTCACCATTATATGACTGGTGAAGTTTCTTCTGATGATAGTAACAATTTGCTATCAAGAGTTATTCTAGAAAATTTTTAATATATTTTATTTATATGGCAAAGCTTTATTTTGGTAAAACAAAAAAAAGCTATATTACGTGTATTGCATGGTAGAGAATAGTTTTGTCAAAATTAAATCTTCTTAATTAATGTTTATTTGTTATATATTGTTATAAGTTGTTACATATCCTTGTAGTATAAATACATGAATAAAAGAATGAAAATAATGCAGTGACAGTTTCCTGCATTTTAATATATCTCTTCTCTCAAATATTTTCTTTCCTTCCTTTAATTTTACCAACAATTGGTATCAAAGCAAAGAAAGTTTTTTTTTTCTTTGATCCTTGAGAAGTTGTGAGAAAAAAAATTAGGAAACTCTTCATTAAACCTTAAAAATTCAAACAAACAAAACAAATGCAACTCTTCAATATGAGAAAGGAATTTGAGCTTCTTAGAATGAAAGAGACTGAAAATGTAAAGGCTTACATTGACAGAGTCATGAAGGCAGTAAACTATATCAGGCTAATGGGAGAAGAATTGCCTGAAAAAAGAACCGTAGAGAAGGTGATGGTGACTCTGCTAGAGAGGTTTGAAGCAAAGATTTCCTCTCTTGAGGACACTTGGGACTTATCCATACTCACCCTTACTGAGCTTGTAAATGCTCTACAAGCTATAGAGCAAAGAAAAGTATTTAAGGAGGAGGAGAAGTCAATAAAAAGGGCTCTTATAGCTTCTCAAAGCTCTAAGTTACAAGCTGAGTCTAGTGGGAAAAGAAGTTTTAATGGAAAAAATAGAAAGGAGAAGAAAGATCAATAGGGAAATAGAAGAAGAAGGAGAGCAAAGTATCCATCATGTCCTCATTATAAAAAGACTAATCATAATAAAGATTATTGTTGGAGAAGACCAGGAGTTCAATATAGGGGTTGTAAACAGTTTGGACACATTGAGAGGTTCTGTCCAACTATAAATACCAACAACCTCAAGCACAACCAACTCAAGTCGATGAAGGTACTCAGGATCAAGAAGAGAAGTTGTTTACTACTACTGTTGTTGAAGAATGTTTAGTAGCAACTTAGAATCCTAATGAATGGCTCATTGACAATGGATGCACACATCTTATGACTTCAAAATTGCAAAGTTTTAAGACTTTGGATAAGAGTTATTATTCCAAAGTGAGGATTAGAGATGGAAAATTAGTTTATGTCAAAGGAAAGGGCTCTATGTTGGTGCAAATATGTTCAGGTACAAAGTTGATTTTTGATGTTTTATTTGTACCTGAAATCACATACAATTTGCTAAGTGTTGGTCAATTGCTTGATAAGAACTACAATATGTTTTTCAAAAACAAAAGGTGTGAAGTTTTTTATCCAAATGGTGTTAAACTTTTTTCTGTCAAAATGAGAAATATAAGTTTTTCTTTTGATTGGGATCCAAAAAAATTCAAGCTCTCACTACTATGGTAGATGAAAATATCCTTTGGCATAAAAGGTTTGGTCATACAAGTTATTCTTCTATGAAGCTTCTTCAAAGTAAAAGCATGGTGGTTGATATGCCTTCTGTACAAGAGAACATTACTGTGTGTGATGTCTGTCAATTTGAAAAATTAAGTCAAATGTCATTTCCTATTAATCAAGCTTGGAGAGCTAATGAGAAGTTGCAGCTAGTTTATACATATGTATGTGGACCTATGAGTGTTGCTTCACATAGTGGAAGCAAATATTTTCTTCTCTTTATTGATGATTATACCAAGTTTTGCTGGGTTTAATTTTGTCAACAAAAATCAGAGGTGTTCACTATGTTTCAAAAATTTAAAGCAACAGTGGAGAATCACAATGCCAAGTTTATCAAGATTTTAAGGTTTGATAATGGCACATAATACACATCGTATGAAATTGAAATTTTTTTGTAGAAGTCAAGCATCCATCATCAATTAACAGTCACTTATACACCTCAACAAAATGGTGTGAGTGAAAGGAAAAATAGTTCATTCATGAACATATTAAGATGCTTACTATTCGAGAAGGAAATGCCAAAGCAATTATGGGCAGAAGCAGTAAATACAACAGTTTATCTATAAAATAGGCTTCCTACCAAAGCTCTAAATAAAAAAACTCCTTATGAGGCTTGGTTCAGAGTTAAAAAATATGTTGCTCATCTCAAAGTCTTTAGCAGTCTCTGTTATTCTCTTATTCCTCAAGCCAAGAGAGACAAGCATGATAAAAGAGCTAAAATTAGAGTACTTGTTGAGTGCAGCAGTGCCTCTAAAGGTTATAGAATTTTAAATCCTATAACTCAGCAGGTGTATGTTAGCAAAAGTGTGATGGTTGATGAAAATTCTGCTTGGAATTGGGAATAACATAAATCGAGCTCCTTTCAATAAGTTTCCATTTTTTGAGACATTCCACAAGAACAAGATGCAACTTCAGAAGGTGAAGGGTTAGATAAGGAGATAGCAATTAGAGGAACCAAAACACTTCAACACATATACAACAGCTGCAATGCAGCATTGTTTGAACCTCAAGATGTTGACATAGCTTTGAAGCATCCTGAATTGAGAGCAAATATACAGGAGGAGTTGAAGATGATCTATAAGAATGAAACTTAGAAGCTTATAGACAAACCTTGAAACAAGAATGTAATTAGAGTAGAGTGGTTGTTTAAGCTCAAGTACAATACAAATGGCTCCATCAACAAGCATAAAGCAAGATTGGTAGTGAAAGGGTATGCTTAATAAACTAGAATAGATTTTACTGAGACATGTGCACCCGTAGCAAGATTTGACACAATTAGATTGCTTTTAGCAATCTCAGCTCATAAAGGATAGAAAGCATTTTAGATGGATGTAAAGTTAGCCTTCTTGAATGGAGTTTTAAAAGAGGAGATTTACATTAAGCAGCCAGAAGGGTTCATCAATAAAGATAAGCCCGATAAAGTATTTTTGCTAAATAAAGCACTTTATGGCTTGAAACAGGCACCAAGAGCCTAGTATTCCAAAATTGATGATTATTTATTAAAATTGGGATTCATTAGAAGCTGTAATGAATCAACTTTATATGTGAAGCATGAACATCAGGAGATTCTAATAGTTTCCATTTATGTAGATGACATTTTAGTGACTAGAAGCAATGATAATGTTGTGGGGCAATTCAAAATGCAGATGAAGGAGATTTTTTAAATGAATGATCTTGGAGAGATTTCTTACTTTCTTGGCATGGATATTAAGCAAACTTCAAAATGAATTTTTATTTCTCAAAGGAAGTATGTTGATGAAATTCTTAAGAAGTTTGAAATTGAAAATAGCAAGTTTGTGAGCACACCTACTGTCTAAGGAGAAAAGTTGAAGAAAAAAGATGGTTCTAGTCCTTTTGTTGCATCAATCTATAAAAGATTGGTTGGGTGTTTATTGTATCTATGTGGAACTAGACCAGACATTATGTTTGCCACTAGTGTGTTGTCAAGATTTATGCACTCACCTACAGAATTTCATTTCAAAGTTGCTAAAAGGGTTTTAAGGTACATTCAGAGTACCATTGATCTTAGGATCTTCTACAAACAATCTACCACCTTCGATCTTATAAGTTTCACTGATAGTGATTGGGCAGGATCTCAAGATAATATGATGACCACCTTAGGCTATTGTTTCACATTTGGTTCTAGCATGTTTTGCTAGAGTTCAAACAAAAAAAGTAGTATAGCTCAGTTAATGGCAAAAGCTTAGTACATTGTTGCCTCAGCTACTGTCAACCAGGTTCTGTGGATCAGAAAAATTCTTGAAGATTTAATGTTCAAGCAATCCAAAGCAACAATTATTCTATGTGACAATAAGTCAACTATTGCTATAATGAAAAATCCAATTTTCCATAGAAAAACTAAGCATATTAAGATTAAATTTCATGTTATTAGAGAAGCAGAATGAGAAGAGGAAGTTCAGCTAATGCATTGTGATGCTAAGGATCAGTTAGCTGACATTTTCACCAAAGGATTACAGAAGTCAAGGTTTGAAGCTCTAAGAGAAAAGCTAGGAGTTTATAACAACTCTTACATTAAGGAGAAGTAATGATAGTAACAATTTGCTATTAAAAGCTATTCTAGAAAATTTTAAATATATTTTATTTGTATGGTAAAGCTTTATTTTGGTAAAACAAAAAAACTATATTACGTGTGTTGCATGTTGGAGAATAGTTTTACCAAAATTAAATCTTCTTAATTAAGGTTTATTCGTTATATATTGTTATAAGTTGTTATATACTCTTGTAGTATAAATACGTGAACAAAAGAATGAAAATAATGCAGTGAGAGTTGCCTGTATTTTAATATATCTCTTCTCTCAAATATTTTCTTTCCTTCCTCTAATTTTACCAACATCTTCACAGCAAGCACAGGACCTGTTCCAAGCACAGCCTTGTAGACCATTCCATATCCTCCAACACCAATGCAGTACTTAGAGTTGAACTCCTCTGTAGCCTCAATGATGTTTTCATATTGCAAATCTTAATCATGGCCTTATATTGCACGAATATTTTCACTATGTGCCTCCTCTAGATGGGCCCTTTTTTTCCTAATTCTTCTACAAAAAAAGAAGAAACCTCCAACTAATATAATGAATAGAAATAGGTCGTCAAAGAGAGGAACAAGAATCCAAATCTACATCAGTGCCCTTTCCACAGTACACACATGGCTTAAAACTGGTGTTGTTGCCACATAGGTTTTTGTTATTTCTTAGTGCTTCAAATGGAGATGCATGAAAGGCTTTAACTTGTGGAATTAGGCCTTCTAACTCATTTTAGGATACATTCACTACTATCAAGCTCAACAAGCTATTGAAAGTAGCTGGAATGGGACCTGATAGCAAGTTATGGGAGAGATCCAACGTTTAAATCATTCTCAACTCTCCTAATTGTTGGGATATCTCTTCTCTCAACAAATTGTGGCTAAGATCAAGGCTTTGTAGAGAGTACAAATTGCCCATCTCTGGAGGAATACTCCCTAAAAATTTATTGTTACTAAGAATCAAGAATATTAGTTATTAGCATTTTCCTAATTCATTGGGAATTGATCCTCTTAGATTGTTGGTTGTGAAGTTAAGTTGTTGAAGACCAGTTAACATCTTAATTTCAGCAGGAACTGCACCTAAAAGCTTGTTATCATTGAGAAAAATTTTGAACAATTTTAACTTCCTTAACTCCTTTGGAATCTCTCCAATAAGGTGATTTGATAAGAGATCAAGTAACTGCAATTAAGTTGCCTGTACAAGTTCAACTGGAATTCTATCGAAGATATTATTATTTGAGATTTTTAGTGCTGACAAATTTTGAAATTCTTTCCAATTCCATGAAAGCTCACCAAATAATTTTTTACCACTCAAATCTAAGTAGTTCAAGTGTGGGATTGTGCCAACAAAATCTCGAGATAAATTTCCAGTGAGTTGGTTCCTTTTAAGCCAGAGTCTTAATACATTACTACAGTTTCTCAAGCTTTTTGGGATAGGACCATTGAAAAAATTGACCACAGCACCAAAATACACAATTTGATCCTCGATGCATATGTCTTGTGGTAACTGGCTAGTAAATGTATTAACGCCAATTTGGAAAATGGATAATTGAGTAAGGTAGTTCATCTCTAAGGGGAGATTCCCAGAAAATTCATTAGCCGAAAGGGCAAGAGAAGATAGCTTGGCCAAGTTTCCAATTTGATAAGGTATGGAACCAAAAAGTTGGTTATGTTCCAAATTGAGGCTAAATAAGTTGGTTAAATTTCCAATGGACGAAGGGATGACTCCCATGAGATTATTTCCCATAATTTGAAAATTGTATAGAAGTTTAAGGTTTCCTATTTCCATGGGAATGTGACCAGAGAGTTTATTTTCATATACATAAAAGAAAACAAAAGTGCAGGTGATGGTGTTGGATGGTGGATGGTGGAGGTAGCAATGGTGTTAGATGATGATGGTGATGGGTAATATTTTTTTAATTGAAGTGAAATTTAATTTTAGGAAGAAAGCAAAATTGAAAAATGAAATATATTAAGGGCACTTGTGACTTTTCCTTCCATTATTCTCAATTTGACCTGAATTTTTTTTATTGAATGTCAAAAAAACTTGATAGAATTACTAATGAGTGTAACAGAATAAAATATAAGGATAAATAAATATCTTTTTAGAATATTAGGAATGAAATAGTACAATAGGCCAAAATAAAGGGGAAAAATAATAAGGGATCTTTACTAAAATGCCCCAAAAACTCAAGTCAACCACTAAAATACCCTAACTTTTTCCAAATTACTAGAATGCATCCAGAATAGAAAACATGAAAAAATAATTACACGATTGCACCCATCTCCGTCATTCCTCTAACTCAAAGTGTTGAAATGCGAAAAAAAACTAGTCCTTGTCTTCTTCTTCTTATTTTTCTTCTTATAAAAAACCAATCTCAACAAAGATAGCTTCAAAGTCAGGTGTTGGATAGCACCTTTTCTGTTATATCCATACCTCTAAATATGATTTCCTACCAAAGCCTATAACCACTTCAATTTTCTCTCTTTCTACTCAATATCATAATTTGTTTCTCAGAGGTAGGAGGAAAACCATATTTTCCATTTGTTTTGTTCTTAAAGATTTAAAAAAAGAGTCCAAATTGAGAGACACATAGAGGAAGAGAATGAGAAAGTGATTACCAAATCTTGACACCACATATGGCGAAGAGATCGGCTAGGAAGAGATCGAAAAGGTTTACTTACTTGGTCATTGTTAATAGGTATGCTACCTTTTGAGTTAAATTAGTTTGATTAGATCATATAATCATGTTGTTGTGCTTTGAAGTTTGATATTTTTTATATAAAATTATAACCATCTTTTGTTTAGATTATGTAAATTTTATATGAATTTTAATTTTGATAAAAAAAATAAAATAGTAGAAATTAATTTAGTATCAGTTGCAGATCCTTTGCTTAGATTTAATAAGAATCATTAGGTTAAATGATTTGCAAAGATGACCCAATACAGTTAGCAACTAGGATTGTTGGGTCTGAGCAGAGAGGGATGCAATCAACGACAGAAGAAGTGTCGATGTTGTCTGTGAGTATAGAAGCATTAACAACGAGGATATAAGCCATGGTGAGAAAAGACTGATCTCGATCGATGGGAATTTGCAAATTAAGGGTTTTTGGGAGGGATGCATCAATTTTCTTTATTTTTTTATGTTATTACTATAAATGCATTGAATGGTTTTTTGTATCAAGTGAAGAATTTTTCTAGGTTTTGGTTGTTTTGGTATATAGTATAAATCTTACTTGTAAAAATTAAAGCTTTACATGTTTTCTACCCTTTTCTTTACGAGTCGATGTCATATTTCCAAGGAATTGTAAAGATAAAACATTTTGTTGGTAAGTAGATAATTTTGTAGATAAAAAATTTTTTGATTTGTTAATCATCTATAAAGTAGAATTGGAATCTTTCCCTTGTGCATGTTTAAAGTTTTTATTTTGCATAGGCTTTATTTAGTTATTTATTTATTTTTTGTTGTTGTTGATAATGAAAGCTTCTATGGGAAAATTACAATGATGGCAACATTTATAGATAATTATTATTTGAATGATTGAAATTCATCGTGTTGCTAGCTAGTCAGATAGGGTATTGTACCCAAAACAAGGTTGGTTTAGGTAGTCAAATGGAGTACTCCTTATGTCAGCGATTTCTATCTAAAACAAGCTTAGCTTAGTGGAGGATAGAGAGCATTTTTTTTTATTTTTCAGCTCATAATGTCTTTGTTTGATTATGATTAAAGATCATATTATTGAGATCTTATTCGTGCAACTTATAAACAAGATGGAGCATTGTTTTCATTTTTAAATGGCTGCCATAGTGACTATATATTGAAGATTGCATTTCACCTCTTTGTACAAAATAAGAACATTTTGGTTCAAGTTTGATTTCTTATCTAAACCTTCACTACCCAATGCCATTTAAGATAGAGCAATGAAGTGAGCTTTTGACATTTTATTGTTATCGCAATTTAAGAAATAAAGCAAGTATAAATAATGGAAGATCTTATGCATTTTGGCATTTTTTTTGGAGAAGCCATTAATGACTTTTTCAATACATATGTTAATTTTAAATTTTTTTTGTTTTATTACTTTATTATTATGATAAATATATACAAAGTATTATAAAATAACAAAAACACATGAAATTATCAGTCACAATATTTTAATTAATTAATTTTAAAATGAATCGGAAACCAAACATAAACCAAAAGGATACACAAAACTGAATCAAAAACCAAAAATAAACCAAAAGGATATAAAAAAATGAATCGGAAACCAAAAATAAATTTAAAGAAAATCAAAATAATAACTCTCATTATACTATGGAATATTTGGACATAAAATAAAGATTGCATAAATACAACCAACATACAAAAAAAGAAAATCTGTGCAACTACATTGCCATTAATAAAACAAAAATGTATCAAAAACCAAAAAAAAATGATATAAAATTACAAAAAAAGTATCATAAACTAAAAAAAAAAAACAAAATGATACCAAATTATAAATGCAACATAAAAACAGTAGCATTAAAATAATAACTCAAGTTCAACTATGGAATATTTGGACATAAAATAGAGATTGCATTAATACAAGAAATATACAAAAAGAAATTCTGTGATACAACTACATTGTCATTAACAAAATAAAAAAGTATCAAAAACTAAAAAAATACCAAATTATAAAAAGGTATTAGAAACCAAAAAGAAATAGCAAAACGATACCAAATTATAAAAAGGTATCAAAAACCAAAAAAATACCAAAACGATACCAAATTATAAACGCAACATAAAATGGCAGCATCCTCTTATGACTCAAAAACACCAAAAAACTTAAAAATATATTCATTTATTTAAAATTTTTCTATTATAAAAATTACAACTCACTTAACTCCAAAGAAAATGTGTAGCTTTTGGTTTATTTTCTGTGCTCCATTTTCTATGGATGAGGACTGACAAAACCATTTTCAGCATCCTCTAAATACAAAATTAAATTAGAAACCAAAAAGCAACAAAAATTAAATTACAAAAAACTAATAACAATATATACTACATCAACAGCTTTCACATTCTGTCCATCACAACTACCAGAATGAGTAGGAACAGAAATAGAATCACTATTTTCTACACCCTATTCAATAAAAAAATTACAAATAAAAAAAACATATAAAAAAAACAAAAAAGTATTTCATAAAGCAATGCATGCTAGTCTCTTTTAACAAAAGCCAATAAAAAAAAATTTAATAACTACAATATTTTTAGCTATTTTATTTATAGGATTATATATTTGATTTATTGCAATTTTAAAAAAATAAAATTTAGAAAATAATGGTAAATTTATTAAAAAAGAAAGAGAAAATAAAAAAAAGAGGGAACAAAAAAATAAAAATAAAAAAGAGATTGTATTTCAGCATAAAATGTCAAAAAATTTATGAAATAAAATCTAAAAAATATATATATTGGCTAATGCTGTAATAATATAAAAAGATGAAAATAAAAAGAAAATAAATGAGAAAATAAAAATTTTGAAACAAGATGAAAACCAAAAAAAAGAGAGAAATAAAAATAATAAAGAGAAATTAAAAATAAAAAAGAAAGGAAGGAGAAAAGAATAAAAAATAAAAAATAATAAGGAAAAAAGAGAAATTAAAAAAAAAAAAGAGGAAAGAAAAAATATGAAAAAAAAATGTTAAAAAAAGAAAAATGAATAAAGAAGGAAAAATAAAGGAAATAAAAATAAAAAAATAAAATAAAAATAAAAGGAAAAATAAAGTAAAAGGAAGAATGATGCATATCTATAAATTAAAGTGACATTCATATAATTAAAAGTGGTATTTTAGTAATAAACAAAAATTTGAGGTATTTTAATTAATATTTTTTAAAAAAGTACCTATTTGTGTAAAATTCTCAAATAATAATTTTCCCTTAAATTAATGACTAACCAGCTCAATAAGTTGTTCTAAAAATCTATTCAACATGCATCCAAATTTAGGCTCTCAAAAAATTTGAAATCTGTTGTGAAATAAAGATTGAATTGCTTAGTTTGTTATAGAACTAAACTTGAATTTAGTAGTATTTAAGTAGAAGAAAAATATTTTATAGTAGAATAATTTTAAGAGAATTTAGAGAGAGAGTTTGGAGAGAATTTGGAGAACTATAACATTGAAAGAATTTGTAGAGTAATATATCCTTTTCTTAACATACACATTTAATGAATTTCAATCTCTTTATATAGAGATTTTCTTTTCACTATTTGAGAGCTATTTTCTCACAAGCAATATATTGTTCATTCACATTCATAATACTCCCCCTTGAATAACAATATTTTGTAACTGCCTCATTAAAACCTTGCTAAATAAAACCCAGTGGGAAAAACTTTAGCTTAAGGAAAAAGAGTACATTGCATGATTTTCTCCCCCTCAAGTTGACATGTATAATCTTCCTTCACATAGTATGCAGATGTCACATTCCAATATCATGAACGTGCTTTCTAAAGATTGTAGTTGGAAGTGCCTTTGTGAAAATATCAGTTGAATTCTTGCTAGACTGAATATACTTGATATCTATATGATTGTATTTTATTAGCTCGTGAGTGTCTGAAAAGAATCTTGGAGGTATATGTTTGGTTCTATCACTTTTGATATATCCTTCCCTTAATTGTGCAATGCATGTTGCATTATCTTCATATAAAATTGTTGGACTTTTGTTGACTGGAAAACCATAAGATTCTTCAATATGATGTGTCATTGATCTAAGCCACACACACTCTCTACTTGCTTCATGTAGTGCAATAATTTCAGAATGATTTGAGGAAGTAATGACAAGCGTTTGTTTCTGGGAACGCCAAGAAATTGCAGTTTCATTATTTGTGAACACATAGCCTGTTTGAGATTTCGCTTTATGAGGAGCAGATAAATGCCCTGCATCTACATAACCAATCAATTCTTGTTTTGAATTGTTAGAATAAAATAAACCCAAATCAACATTTCCTCGAAGGTATCGAAGTATATGTTTGATCCCTTTCCAATGCCTTTTTGTTGGAGTTGAACTAAACCTTGCTAATAAATTTACTGCAAAAGAAATGTCAAGTCTAGTACAATTAGCAAGATACATTAAAGCTCCAATGGCACTGAGATATGAAAATTCAGAACCAAGAATTTCTTTATTTTCTTCACAGGGTCGAAATGGATCAGTCTCAATATTGAGTGATCTGACGACCATTAGAGTACTTAAAGGATTTGATTTATCCATATTAAATCGTTTCAAGATCTTTTCTGTGTAATTTGATTGATGCACGAATATCCCATTGTGCATTTGCTCAATTTGTAAACCAAGGCAATACTTGGTTTTTCCAAGATCTTTCATTTCAAATTATTCCTTTAAGTATACTGTTGCTTTATGGATCTCATTTTCTATTCGAATGATATTTAAATCATCAACATATACAGCTATAATCACAAATCTGAATATTGTTTTCTTAATAAAAACGCATGGGCAGATAATATTACTCATATATCCTTTATTAATCAAATAATCGCTTAAACGATTATACCACATGCGCCCAGACCGTTTTAACCTATATAAAGATCTCTGGAGCTTGATCAAATACATTTCTTTAGGTTTTGTACTTAATGCTTCAAGCATTTTAAATCCCTCTGGGATTTTCATATAAATGTCACTATCAAGTGATCCGTATAAATAAGCAGTCACAACATCCATAAGACGCATTTCTAATTTCTTAGAAACTAATAGGCTAATCAGATACCTGAATGTAATTGCATCCATAATAGGAGAATACGTTTCATCATAATCAATTCCCGACCTTTGTGAAAAACCTTGAGCTACAAGTCTAGCTTTGTACCTTATTATTTCATTTTTCTCATTTCTCTTTCATACAAAGACCCACTTGTATCCTACAGGTTTCACAGTTTTAGGCATAGGAATAATTGGCCCAAAAACATTTCGCATGTTTAGTGAGTCCAATTCAGCCTGCATAGCATCTTTCTATTTTATCCAATCATGCCTATTTTGACATTTCATGATTGATTTTGGTTCAGGATCATCTTTGTCATTTATGATTTCACATGCAACAGTATATGAAAATGTTTCATGAATTTTTTTATTTTTAATTTCTTCAGGGATATTTTCCTCACTATCAATATGATTATCTACTCCCTTTCTCTTTCGAGGATTTTTATCCTTAGAACCAATTGGTCTTCCACGCTTCTGGCGTGTTTTAGACTCATGAGTGTCTTTACTCTCAGGTTTTATTTCTGGAATTTCAATACGAGCAGGAGCATTGGCTGCTGGTATATATGATTTAGTCATTCTTTTTGTGTCAGTAAATGCATCTAGCAATTGATTTGCAATTGCTTGTAAGTGCATAATCTTTTGCACTTCTAATTCACATTGTTTTATATGAGGATCCAGATGCAACAATGATGGTTCATTCCATGAAATATCCCTTTTCCTTTATTTCTCCCTTTTTCCTAATGTTAGGAAAACAACCTCATTAAATTGGCAATCAGCAAAACGTGCTGTAAAAACATCACCAGTTAAAGGTTCAAGAGGAGGGTGTTTCAAACCCAACATAAATTCCCAATCTTCATTGAGGACCCATTTTTATGCGCTGAGGTGGCGCAATGGGTACATATACTGCACAACCAAAAATTTTGAGATGTGAAATATTTGGCTCTTGACCAAATGCTAATTATAGTGGGGAGTATTTATGATATGCACTAGGTCTTATACGAATTAATAAAGCAGCATGTAGGATTATATGACCCCAAACTGAAATGGGAAGCTTTGTTCTCATTATTAATGGTCTAGCAATAAGCTGAAGGCGTTTAATCAATGATTCAGCTAAGCCATTTTGAGTATGTACATGGGCAACAGGATGCTCAACAATGATCCCAGTAGATATACAATAATCATTGAATGTTTGAGATGTAAATTCACCAGCATTATCAAGTCTTACCCTTTTGATTATATAATCAGGGAATTATGCTCATAATTTAATAATTTCAGCTAGCAACCTTGCAAATGCTACATTATGAGTTGACAATAGATAAACATGTGATCATCTACTAGATGCATCAATTAATACCATAAAATATCTGAATGGTCCACATGGTGGGTGAATTGGCCCACATATGTCACCTTGAATTCTTTCAAGAAACATAGGTGATTCATTTTGAATTTTAGATGGTGAAGGCCTCAATATTAATTTCCCGAGAGAACAAGTTGTACATGATATTTCATTTGATTGAGGAATTCTTTACCCCTTAAAGGGATGCCCATGTGAATTCTTAATTATCCTTTACATCATTACTGATCCAGGATGACCTAATCTGTCATGCCATAAATTTATTATTGAAGAATCATAAGATTTTTCTTTTACTGCCATATTTGATTCAATTACGTGTATATACATGCAATACAATCCAGTAGGGAGTTTCGACAGTCTTTCCAATACTTGTATTTTTCCTGATTCATAGGAAACTATATTTAAATATTTGTTACCATTTATAGTAATGGATTGGGTATCACACCCATTTCGATATATGTCATTAAAACTCAACAAATTTCTTGTTGATTTTGGTGAAAACAAAGCTTCATCAATTATAAACTTTGTTCCATTTGATAACATAAATTTAGCTTTGCCAATTCCTTCAATTAGATCTACAGGACCTGATATTATTTTTATAACTGCCTTTGTGGGCTTTATTTCAGAGAAATAATCTCTATTTTTCAAGATAGTATGTGTAGTACCACTATCTGGTATGCAGAGATCTCCAATATTATCTTTATGTTGAGTATAATTCATATTAAACTTCAAAATAGATAAACACAAAATTAATCAATTAAGGTAAAAACATAAAATAATTGTAAAGTAGGACATTTTATTTAATTTGAAAATAACATACATAACAATAACATATTCTTCAAAATAAAATAAGTAATAACACTATACTTAAAATTATAGATGTCTCAATTTCCATTGTCAGTAAAATCATCAATAAAATCAGAAACATCTAGATGAGTTGTATCATTAACATGAGTATGATGCTCATTGAAGTTTATTTCCTTTTCTTTGCCTTTCAATGATGCCTTAGAAAGTTGGCAAAGATGTGGTGGTGTTCGACAAACTCGTGACCAGTGTCCTTTACTACCACATCTGAAACACACAGTTTCAGACTTATGTTGAGGCCTTTTTTTAACACCACTGATGACTGATTTTAACTTCTTTTGAGGTTGAGTCTGAGTTTGTTGTGGAGTATTATTATATTTATTTCCACAACCATGGCCAAAGAATTGACCTATTCCACGTCCACGACCTCTACCTCTCCCACGTCCATGGCTATTGTAATTTTTATATCTGGAATAATTTGTAGCATTTGCTTCTGGAAATGCCATTGAGCCAGTGGGACGGGACTGATGATTTTTCATCAAGAGTTCATTATTTTTCTTAGCTACCAGTAGGCATAAAATTAGTTCAAAATATTTTTTAAATCTCTGCATCCTGTATTGTTGTTGCAATGTAACATTTGATGCATGAAATATGGAGTAAGTTTTCTCCAGCATATCCTCATATGTGACTATCTGTCCACAGAATTTTAATTGTGATACTATTCTGAACATTGTAGAATTATAGTCACTCACTTTTTTGAAATCTTAAAAGCGTAAAGCTCTCCATTCATCAATGACTACTGGTAGTATTACATCTCTTTGATGATCATATCTGTCTTTTAGATCCTTCCAAATAACACTTGGATCTCTGACAGTCAAATATTCATATTTTAATCCTTCATCAAGATGACGACGGATAAAAATTATAGACTTGGCCTTATCTTCCAATGAGGTATTATTATTTTCTTTTATGGTATCAATTAACCCTATTGATTGAAGATGCATTTCTACATCTAGAATCCAAGACATATAATTTTTTCCCGTGATGTCAAGAGCAACGAACTCAAGCTTTGCTAGATTTATCATTATGATAACTAATAAAAAAAATATAACTCAATTAGAATTCATAAATTTGATGATTACTAAAAAAAATCAAACATAATCAGAATTTAATAATTAATTATATCATGAATGAATATTGTAAGAAATAATAGCGGTATAAAAAATGATACAATAATACTTAGAATTATATCAAATAGAAAATCATCTTCCATATGAATTATTCGTAAAACTATTATAATAGTCATGATCAAAACACAAATATAAATATACCAAATCACGTTTACAATTTAGAGTAAAGAGAGAAAGAGAAAATATATGAATTTGTGTGAATAAATAAAATTTATAGCTTGTCTATTTATAATGAAAAATATAGTCGTTTGTTACCGTTGGTAATATATAGCCGATAGAATTATTTTTTTAATATAATATATTGAGAAATAAATTATATAAAGTAAAATTAATAAATAATGTTGATATGATTATTTATAGTAAGTGAGTTAACATAACGATATGTATAAATATGAGACAAAACCGTCCATTAATATAAAATAGGGTATAGCCTTCCATTAACAAAAATAATAAAAAATATAAATATGTATAAATATAAATTGGTAGGAGGCATAGTCATCCATAAGGTTAGAACCATTTCTAGCAATATTTGCATCAATGGTGTAGTTAGTAAAACAAAATAAAAATAACAATTAATATAAAGTTAAATTGAAGAAATAAATATAAATATAAATATATATAAATTAGTAGGAGAAATAGTCATACATGATAATATATAATCAAATATATTCATAAATATTAAATATTAAGAAATATATACCTTATTGTTTTGATCGAGAGCTTTTCGTGCTAATAACGTGTTGTGAAATAAAGATTGAATTGTTTAGTTTGTTATAGAACTAAACTTGAATTTAGTAGTATTTAATTAAAAGAAAAATATTTTATAGTAGAATAATTTTAAGAGAATTTAGAGAGAGAATTTGGAGAGAATTTGGAGAACTATAATATTGAAAGAATTTGGAAAGTAATCTATCATTTTCTTAATATACACATTTAATGAATTTCAATCTCTTTATATAGAGATTTTCTTTTCACTATTTGAGAACTATTTTCTCACAAGCAATATATTATTCATTCACAAGCAATATTTTGGTCATTCACATTCATAATAAAATCAAAGTTTCAAATTAAACAGAGAAAATCTTCATTTCATATTTAGTTAGTTCAAATGGTCAAAGTTATATTAAAAAGTTGACCTTTTAAATCAATAATAAACAAGTAATAAAGGTTATAAAAAGATAGATGTTATAATATATTATCCAAAAATAGATTGATAAGTTAAAAAATTGTTCGTCACAAATATAAGATTTAATAAGAAATTATGATTAAATAAGCAAAGAGAAAATTCTCATTTTTTTTATTACTCATGAATAGCTACAACACTTGTAGGTTATATAATAGACTTAAGAAAACTTTAAATAAACTTAATTAATACATTAACTAAACAGAAAAACATAATCCTTCTTAAATAAGAAAATATAATTCCTATTAATCAAATTCAATTTTACAGATACAGCAGCTTATAACACACTTTTAATCTTGACAAAGGCCAAATTGACTCAAACCAAAAACAGAAAAGTTTGTAGCCCTAACAGCATCTTGAATCACATAATTTGAATCATCAATATTGAGTGAGATACGACTCATTTATTGATGTACATTTAGTCTACCTAATATATGACTGGATGATATATGCTCCATTTGATATGAATTTATGTGAATTGAGTTTAAGATGACATCATAAATGCATGCTATAGCTATACTTTTAATTTCCATACTTTTCCTGGAAAATTACTAGGAAACACGTCGAGGTTGTTTTACATTCATCTATAAAATTGCAAGGTAATGACTAATTTATTACAGCAGAAACTGGCAGAAAACCATCTTCGGCTTCCATTTTTTTCAATCAAAATCTCAAACAGTTCCAAATCAGTCCTAACAGGTTACATGGATTAGCAATGGCTTAAATGCGTTGAGAGAAACTATTTACGAACACTCAAGCAAATGCCAAAGGTAGCAAGTCAGATACAAAGCTTGGACTCTATACGAACCTGCATCAACCAACTTGTCAAATGAAAAGCAGATCAGATGCTGTGTAATGCTTAATTATTCTTGGCAACCATGTAACTATCAACAAAGCATTTGATAAAACAAAAAAAAAATAGCAATCTCGTCGAACTTATCACTTTTGCTAAAAAAATTGACATTTTTTGAGAAAGTAGTCATTTAATATGGCTTTTTTTTTTTTTTTTGAAGATTATGGCTTTTCCCCAAGACTACATTATTGGCTTTTTTTATATATATTTATTTGTATATATTGAATTGTTATATTTGTAGTTTTTTTTTTAATGTATTAGGTCATTTCATTAAAAATTTATATTGCATAATACTTGATTTTTTAAATTTTTAGATTATATATAATCAAATTTTTATAACTTTAACTTTAGCAAAACAAATCCTCATTTCAAAAAATATATATTAATATGACTCCAGTAAGTTATTAAAATTTTAAAAATATATTTTTTTATTATTTTATCTAATTGAAATAGATTATTAAAAATTTTGTATCCGGACTTTATTGATTAAAATTTTTAAAATTATGGGTATTTTTTTTATTCATTAGATATATATATCTTACATATAATTAAATTAGATAAGAAAATAATGAAAAATATATAATTAAAAACCCAATTAATTAAAAGTCATAACTATAAAATTATAATTTTATATAATTACAAAACATAAAAGTTTAGTATATTTTATTTATAATCTCAAATTACAATCAAATAAAAAATATAAAACATAAAAATTTAATATATATTAATATAAGAGATTTTTATCTAAGTCTGGAATATTTTTTTTTTTTAAGCACATAACTTTTGATCAATTGATGATTTTAAAGAAATTATATAACTTGACTATTCAACTTTTGGCAAGCCTAAAATGTTATCTAACCGGTAGATTTATACTTAATTAATAAAAATATAGCGCATATGTTATATATTATAAATTTAAAAATAAAGTACTATATATTTAAAGTAAATAAAATTTACTTATCAATAAACATATATTATTAGATGTATATTTTATATTTTATTGTTAAATTTATACCATATATATCGATGAAATGTATGTCTATGGTAAAAGATGGTTTTAAACAGCAAAATTTGACTGAAACATTCTTGATCTCCAAGGAGTTTGACTAAATAAAATAGCAAGGACTAGGGACAATGTAAGACAATTTAAGTAGCTTCTTCTGAAGCATCAATTGCTTACTATAAGTTCAGTCCATATCCCTTTCAAGTTCACAACCTTCCCTTGACCTCATCATCATCATCTACTTGAATCATTTGTCTCTCCTGCATGCAAGAGCTGATTGGAGCCACACCCATATCAGCTTCATATTGCAATCTTCCCATATCTAGCTCCTGGCCATATTATTCCAACTGGGGACATGGCCAGGCTATTTGCTAGGCATGGTGTGACAGCAACCATTATTACTACTCCTTTTAATGCACCTCTAATCTCTAAAACAATCGAACAGGATACACAATTATGTGTCCAAATCGGTATTAGATTGATGGAGTTCCCTTATTCAGAGATTTGGCTACCGGAAGGTTGTGAAAATGCAACTTCTATCAACACACAAGAAATGGCTCAAAAGTTTCTCAAGGCCATTAGCATGCTTGAAGAACCACTTGAACATGTCCTAAAAATGTGTCATCCTATGTTTCCGTGGGCTACAGAAGTTGCTAGCAAATTTTCTATTCCAAGGCTGGTTTTCCATGGAATTAGCACTTCTACACTTTGTATGTATAATTCTCTGGAATGCTATAAACCATATAAAAGGGTAGCTTCTGATTTTGAGCCCTTCATTATGCCTGGCCTACCAGACCAGATTGAGATGGAAAATTCACAAGTGCCAGAATATATAAAAAAGCACTGTTGGCAAGGAAAGCTATCTCAGCAAATTTTACAATCAGAGTTAAGAAGCTATAGAGTGCTTATTAACAGTTTTTCCATGAACTTGAACCAGCATACTTAGAACATTACAGGAAGGTGATAGGCAGGAAGGCATGGCAAATTGGTCCACTCTCTCTTTGCAGTAGTAATGATGCAAAACATAAAGTGCAAAGAGAGAGGCAGCTTCCATTGATGAACATGAATGTTTGAGGTGGCTAGACTTGAAAAAACCCAACTCTGTTCTCTACATATGTTTTGGGACAAGTTCTCAAATACTCAGTTGCTTGAACTTGTCATGGCCCTTGAAGCTTCTGGCAGAACTTTATATGAGTGGTAAAGAAACAAGAGAATCCTGAAGAACAAGAGGATCAATGGCTGCCTAAAGGATATGAGGAGAGGATGAAAGGGAGAGGACTGATTATAAGGGGATCGGCACCACAAGTAAAGTTTTTTAAACATGAGGCCATTAGAGATTCTGACTCATTATGGATGGAACTCAATATTGGAAGCATTGGCTGCTGGGGTACCAATGGTTCCATGGCCACTTTATGCAAAGCAGTCTTTTAATGAAATCAGCATTCAGATCCTTAAATTCCCTACAGCCGAGGCAGGTTTGACAGATAGATGTGAGAACGTAAGCTCCCTTCCACCAGAAATGGGAGCAAATTCCCTTCAGGCAATTAGCCTGCTTCAAAAACCACTCACAGAGGTGCTATAAGAGTTCCAACCTGACTGTCTTGTGCCTGATATGATCTTTCCATGGGCTACAAAAGTTGCAGGGAAGCTTGGGATTCCAAGGTTATTTTTTAATGGAAGTAATTCTTTTACAATGTATGTTGCTGATTCTCTTATACGACATCAACCTTATGAAACAGTAAAGTTTGATTTTGAACCCTTCATGATACTTGGGCTGTCGGATTAGATAATCAAGACAAAACCACAGCTACCAACATATTTGAGAGTGATAATTGGTTTCCGAAACTCTTAGGCTTAGCGTCTTGCAATCCATGAATAGAAGGCAAGGTGAGAGGTGGGGAGAATCCCCACGAACACTCTGATGCCTAAGTTAGAGAATAAAAGCAAAGAGAATGCAAGATAGCTTGAATATATGAGAATGAGATGTCCCCTTGTGAGGGATGTAGGGCTCTATATATAATAATACTCAAACCTGGATGGATTCGGATTCCGTGTGAGATAGTGGATCATAATCTTAGTAGGAGAATGTTCCTTTTGTGCTTAGGACTCCACTTTAGGGTAGTCCCCATTCCAGACGGATCTGCCTTCTTGCTGATCCAAGTGTCCCTATGTAGAGGGTAAGGGGCCCCTAATTAGGCGGGAACATTCTAGATGGTATCAAGAGTCCCCCCCCCCGGGGTATTCGGATATTTATGTCCATCGCATCCAGGTAGGATGCTGATGTTCTTATAAGGGATATAAGACGATAATAGAGGTCAGTGAGCTAAGGTGGCCAGCCTCAGTCACAGTTAGTAGAGCTCGGTGCTGAGTATTTGGATGGTCATCATTGAATCGTAATCTGTTTAACTGGGATACCCGCCAAATGCGTATGAGCACCATAATAGATTAACCCGTCCATTTAGAAACACGACGGAACCAGTCGTCACTTGATTTTTGATGCTTGGCGCATGGACACGAGGCTTTTCGAGCTCGGATCCTCAGTACTATAGAAGCGACCTGAGGGTGCCAGCTTCAGTCACTGGACTTAGATGTGTGAGACTTAGATGCTCGGTTCAGGGACGCGAGGCTTACATGCTCAGAACCTCAGCACTATAGAAGCGACCTGAGGGTGCTAGCTTCAGTCACTAGACTTAAATGTGCGAGACTTAGATGCTCAGTTCAGGGATACGAGGCTTACATGCTTGGAGCCTCAATACTACAGAAGTGACCTGAGGGTGTCAGCTTCAGTCACTAGACTTAGATGTGCGAGACTTAGATGCTCAGATACTCAGAATGGGCTGAAAACGATGTTTGAAATGCCTTTCGAGTCACTTGATGAAGCGGCCCAGTCGAAATGTGGGCGGGCTAACACATGGTGGCATCACTTCAACTCTTAAGGATTCGTAATTGAAATCATGTGAGTGATGCATCGTTTCGTATGTCGGTAAAGATAGCGTTTGTGCTGCTATCATCGTGACTCCTCGTCTAATGGGCTTTTTTATTCCCAAAAGGCCCCTGGTGGCCTGGGGAGGAACGCAGCAATAATGAGGGTAGTTAATGGCGTGCTTCCAAATCCTTCTGTGTCTTTATAAATACTACTATGCTTGTTAACTGGCATATTTTGCTTCTTTTGCTTTTATGTTATTTTTTCCTTTGTTGCGTTGCTATCGCCCCCGCCGTTTCCATTTCTTCCTACCGTAGTTCTTGATTATGGCGACCAGGTGATTCTTTCATCTTTCTTCTTCCTCTTTTTGCTCCTTTATGTTATTGTGTGTTTCCATTCTCCACTATGGCCCCAAGCGAAGAAGCTAGTTCTAACCTTTTTGTCTTCAATGTAGATAGTGAGTTACTGGGGTGGTACCGGCAATGGTTCTGTATCCCCATCGATTACGCCCCTTACACCGTAGATAGGAGGTTTAGGGCCCACACTCCCTTATCAGGGCTAAGTAAATTAGTTGTGTATTTTGACCAATTAGAGGGGGGTTTGAAATTTCCTCTAGATCCCTTCATAAAAGAATTTTTGAATAGGAATAACATAGTGCCCGGTCAGCTTCATTCGAATAGCTATAGGATACTAACCGGGTTCATCCAACTGATGTATAAAGAGGGAAGGGAGCCCAATCTAGATGTCTTCCAATACCTATATAGGCTGACTAGGAACAAAGGAGAGTTGATGTTCTCCCTGTCGGTTGTACTCAATCATACACTCTTTGTAAAGCTTCCGGATCTCCACAAGAAGTGGAGACGCCATTTTTTTATTATGGAGCATCAGTCGGACTTCTTGGTCATCCAAAGGATGTGGTCGGACGAGTGTCATAAGGTGACCCATCCAGCGAAACTCTCCGACCATGATACGGAGCTAGTTTTGCGGCTACATCTCGATAGGCTTATCGAAGCTCGATCAGCAGAGGATGCATCCCGAAGGTACCTGTGGAGAGTCTGTCCAAGTCACGATCACTCCCCTGGTATGTTTGTTTTGCTTGAGCTATTTTTCTGACTTGCTTTATTTTTTTAACTGTAGATGGCTGACTTTTTTTATTTTGCAGGCGGGATTTCTGTAGTTGATGAGTCGGTTGCTGTGGAGGAGGTGCTGGTCTCTCCTTCTCCGGAACCTGAAGCTCCTACGGCCCCTGAAGCGGTACCCACCGACCCCAAGGGCAAAGCGCCGGTGGAAAGTGAACGGCCGAAGCAGGATGGTCGAAGAAAGAGGCAGCTAATTGACCAGGGGTTTGATTCAAAGGGGCCGGATGAAGAGATTTATGTTCAGCGCCCACAATTATCTAGGTGTCCGAATATGAGGGGTTGGATATTAAAGCGGATGAAGCCCCCGAGTATCTCCAACAGCCAAGTGCGGGACCAATACGCTAAGTCACTGCGGTTGCTCGGTGACATGCAACGTTGGTCCAAGGAGGGCCCGGATGGGTTGTTGGACTCCATGATTGGCCAATCACTAGAGGTAAGCTAGCTTCTGCCACTTGATGTAGTTATCGTACGTGTTTCTTGTTTAAGTTAACTATTAGTTTTTGGCAGATGACTCAGGCCTTGCTGCTGGTGAAGGATCAATACTTCTACATAAAGAGCTAGTACAGCTTAAAAGAAATGAAGGTAAGGACCATAGCCATCGATTTTGAAAAGAAGCTGGATGGCACGAAGGCAACTCTAGAGCACTACCAGACAAGATATACTGAGGCCAAGTCTGATGCTGAGGTGAATCAGAAGAAATTTTCTGAGGTGGAACATAGCCAGGCCCAGCTGACGAGGAGGATCGAGGAGCAGGATCTTCAAATCACTGAGCTGCAAGGGAGGCTAGCGGAGCTTGAGAAATCCATAGTAAATGATAAGAAGGTGTACCAAGGCATGGTAGGGGGTTTCTCAAAGCTTATCAGGCTGAGTGTAAGAGGATCCTACTCTCCCAAGACTCGGGACTGGATCTGGGGGCGTTAGACCAGATAACTCCAGCAGACCTTATCAAACTTATTACGGAGGAGGATGCCCGTCAAAAGACCAGTTCTAATCCTGCTAGGGAGTTTGCAGAGGCTACTGTTGCTGCTAGGTCCGTAGAGCATCCAGAGACTACTAATGAGGTTTCCCCCTTTGTTTCTGGGCCTGGGGTTTTGGGTGTACATATAGTGTAGTAGATATATATAGGTTCTTTTTCTCCTTTTTTTTTGTAACTGATCACATGTAAAGGCAAAGGCATTCTTATTAATGAAGAGACTTTATTGAAACATATTATATGTTGAATACAGTTTTACTGATAGTATTTTTTGAGAGAGAATGAGTTCCAAAATCGTGGTAATTCTTTGCGTCCTCCTTCTCTTAGTTTGTACGCTCCCTTCGTCATGCATGCTGAGATTTGGTACGGACCTTCCTAGTTTGGACCCATCTTGTCAATTCCTAATGTGCCTTTGCCGATATCTGCTCTCCTGAGTACCCAGTCTCCTAACTTGAATTGTTCTGTTTGATGTCGTTGACGATGGTACCGTGTTACTCTTTGTCGATGTGCCTCAGCTGTGGCTGCAGTCTGTTCTCTCCATTCCTCTAGTAGGTCTAGGCATATCTGGGCATCGGCGTTGTTGATGGTGTGATCGAGATCCTGGCTTACTCAATAACTTGGTGACCCAACTTCCACGGGAATTACCGCGTCCATGCCATAAGTCAGCCTGAATGGTATCTCACCAGTGGATGATCGGGGTGTGGTTCTGTAGGCCTAGATTACATTGTTGAGTTCTTCGAGCCAATTTCCCTTTTTCTCATCAAGCCTCTTCTTCAATCCTTACATGAGAATTCTATTTGTGACTTCCATTTGTCTGTTTGTCTACAGGTGAGCTACTGAGGTGAAGCGCAACTTTATACCAAGGTCCGAGCAAAAACCTCTGAATTTATTATTGTCGAACTATTTTCCATTGTCTATAATTAAAGTATGGGGGATGTCAAACCTACAAATGATCTCCTTCCAGAAGAAGTGTTGTATCCGGGCTTCTGTAATGGTTGGGACCGCTTCTACTTCTACCCATTTGGTGAAATGGTCTATAGCCACAATTAAAAACATTTTCTGTGAGGTAAAGGGAGGGAAAGGACCAAGGATGTCCATCCCCCATATGGCGAATGGCCAAGGACTACAGATGGGATGCAGGGGCCGAGAAGATTTATGACTGAATCAGGCTTAGTACTGGCACTAGGGACATGCTTGCGTTAGTTGTTGGGCATCTTTGGACATGGTGGTCCAGTAATACCCTTGGAGTAGTGCCTTTCTAGTGAGCGAATAATGGGATTCATGTGCTCCATAAATTCCTTCATGGATTTCTCGGAGTATGTAATTTCCTTCCTCCAGGGAAACGCACTTCGACCATAGGTGCGAGAGGGATTTTCGGTAGAGCTCCCCTCGATGGATGGAATAGTGGGCTACTTTGGTCTTGAGCTTTTGAGCCTGCAGCTTGTCTTCTGGTTAGCGACTTAGTGAAATTCATATCTCGAAATGCTTGACTGTTCTCGACTGTGGATTTGGCAAGGTAGTTGGCCTCACTATTTTCTTCCCTAGGAATCTGGACGATCTTCCATTGGCCTCGATCCCATTCGATGTGTTACAAAAGCCACTTGGCCTTATCAACGTACGTGGCAATACATGTGTCTTTGACTTAAAAAGCTCCGCTGACTTGGTTGACTACCAATTAGGAATCCGAGTGTATGATGAGGTCTTCAGCCCTTACTTCGATGGCCAACTTCAAACCTGTAATGAGTGCTTTATACTCGGCTGCATTGTTGGTGGCGTTATAATCAATATGGACTGCATACCGGATGTGAACCTTGTGCGGCCCTCTGAGGATTATTCCTGCTCTAAAACCTTGAGCAGAGGATGCTCTGTCAACATAGAGCTTTCATTCTGGTGCTTTGGTTAAGGCTATGTCTTCTGAAGCCATTTCTTGCATAAAATCTGCTAATGCCTGGGCTTTCATCTGCTGTCGGGGCTCATGGTCAATATCGAATTCACAGAGTAAGATCGACCATTACACTAGTCTACCCAAAGTCTCAAGTCTCTGTAAGATTTTTCACAGCGGGAAGCAGGATCGGACCACAATATGGTGAGCTTGGAAGTAATGTCGAAGCTTTTGAGAGGCATGGACCATGGCTATGGCTAACTTGTCCAGCACAGGGTACCGAATTTCAGGTCCTCGAAGCATCTTACTGACATAATAGACAGGGCTTTGCTGGCTTCCTTCTTCTCTTACTAGTACTGAAGCAATGTATTCTCGGCCAATAGAGAGGTACAAATACAAGGTCTTATCTGGTACCGGTTGGCTGATTAAAGGTGGTGAAGATAAGAATCTTTTAATATCTTCGAATGCCGCCTAGCAATCAGCTGACCACTGAAACTTCCCAGAATTTTTAAGAGCTCAGAACAATGGTAGACACTGCCTAGCCAAGCAAGAAATGAAATGCCCTAATACGGTGATTCTACCATTTAACTTTTGTACCTCATGGATGTTCTTCGGTGCCTCCATGTTGAGTATGGCTTCCATTTTTTCTAGATTGGCTTCAATGCCCTAGTGAGATATCATGAACCCTAGAAACTTGCCAGCTTGGACTCCGAAGACACATTTCTTAGGATTCAACTTGATCATAGATTTACTCAGTAGCTGGAGAACTAGATCCACGTCTACAGGGTGCTGCTCTGGATGTTTACTCTTGATGATGATGTCGTCCACATATACTTCTACACTTGTTCCAATCTGGTCTTGGAGGACATGGTTCATCATTCTTTGATACGTGGCCCCAGTATTTTTCAGTCTGAAGGGCATCACCTTTTAGTAGTATAACCCTTCATGAGTGATGAAGGACGTTTTCTCCTGATCCTCCTCCTTCATCGGAATCTGGTGATAACCTTGTACTGCATCGACAAAACCGTATAATCCATGACCAATGGTGGAATCAATGAGTTGATCAATCATGGGCAACGAGTAGCCATCCTTAAGGTATGCTCAATTGAGGTTGGTGTAGTCTACACACATTCTATACTTCCCGTTTGCTTTTCTGATGAGTACCACGTTGGCTACCCATTTTGGGTGAGTAACCTCTTTAATGAACCCAGCTACTAACAGCTTCATTGTTTCTTCAACAATGATCTTCTGTCTTTCATAAGCAAAGGTTCTTTTTTTTTGTGCTACTAGCTTGGCTCTTGATTTGATGTTTAGGCAGTGACAGGCAACCTGTGGGTCCACGCCGACGATTTTGGAGGCTTGTGAAGCAAAAACCTCTAAGTGTCTGGTAAGGACTTCCCTTATTTTGTCTTTGATGTTTTGGTTGAGGGTGTTGCCAATTTTCACGGTCTTCCCTTCCGTGATTTGTAATGTCTCTGTGTCTTCCAATGTTTGTGGGTCAGTGCCTTACTTTTTAACTTCCCATGCCTCTAAAGGAAAAGCCTCCACTTGAGGCTTTATGGCCATCTGATAACACTGTCTGGCCATGTGCTGATCTCCCTGAATAGTAAGGGTCCCATTCTTGATCAAAATTTTCATGGTTAAGCGCCGAATGCTGGTGACTGCATCTACTTCATAAAGTGTCAACCGTCCTATAATCCTATTATAGGCCAGTGGTATATCTACCACGTTGAATAGAGTCCGGATGACTTTTGTCTCCTCATCATCTTGGTTTCCAAATTCTAGGTTCATATCAACAATCCCTATTGGTTGCACAGTTCCCCTACAAAAACTCATGATGGGGTTCTGGATGGCTTTCAAGTTGGTGACGAAGCCACCCATAGCTTTGTACGCATTCCAAGATAATACATTGATAGCACTCCCATTATCCACTAGTAGCCTTTTGACCCAATACTTATTTATGCACGTAATTATCGCCAGAGCATCACAATAGGGGTGGTGTACATGTGAATCATCTTCTGAGTTGAAAACAATGTCGCTTCTCCCAGGTACCAATTTTTCTCCTCTACTATGCTTTAATCTTTTTTCGGTGTTTTCTCCCCCTATGATCATGTTGATTGTTTCAATCGGCTCCTTTTGGGCTTTCTTTGCTTTGGCTCTATCCTATTCCTGGCTTTCGGAGTTTTCGCTTCTCCTCAATGTGTCTATGAAATTATCAAGCTTTCCCCATTGCGCCAGTCTTTCTATGGCATTCTTCAGCTCTCTGCAACCTTCTGTGTCATACCTGTATTCTCAGTGGTACTCACAGTACTGGCCTTTATCCCGGGTAAATCTCCAACTTAGGTTGATTCTCTTGGTTGGTGTGATCCCCACTCCATTTTGCCTGATCTATATAAGGATTTTGGATCGAGAGGTGTTCAAGGGTGTATATCTGTCTGCTTCCCTATCAAATCTCTCTGCCGAATTTCTAAAATTCATTTTTAGGAAGCTTGCTCATCTCTGTTTCATCCGTTCATCCATAATCGATGGCCTGTCTTCTTCCCAACGCATTCTTCTGTCTTTATCCATTTTTATCATCTGGACCGCCATCGCCATTGCTTCTGCAAAAATACTCGGTTCTTTGGTCATTATTTTGTCTTTAAGCTTTCTGAGTCTGGTGCCATTTTTCAAAGCTTCTATGGCGACTTCATCAATAAGATGCTCAATCTGCATGGTTGTTTTATTGAAACGGTCAAGGTAACTCTGTAAAGATTCGTCAACTTATTACCGGCACATCCACAGGTCGTTGATGTTTTTTGCTGGGGGAATATTGGTGATGAATCTGATATGGAACTACTCTGCCAGATCCTCAAAAGAAGTGACTAAATTTTTCGGGAGCCAATGAATCCATTTTTTAGCATTCTTTATGAGCGTGCTTGGAAAGACTCTGCACATGATTCCATCATTTACATTTTGGAGCAGCATCTTTGTTCAGAACACTGATATATGACTGATGGGGTCTCCCGTCCCATCGTATTGATCAAGCTATAGAATTCTTAACTTACTAGGAATCTCCGTTTGAATTATTCTGCCGACAAACGAAGTTCTACTATCCATAACCCATTCCTCTTCCTTTCTAGGTTTGGTCCAAGATTTGCATATTGCTTCTTCAACCTTCTGAGCCGGAATGGTTGAACTGCACTCCCCTTCTAGCACTTTACCCTTCCCCATGCTCATCCCTGGGGCCTACTGGGGTATTGTGTTATCATCATTTTTAGCCGGCTCAGTGTGCCCGCTCTGTATTATTGTATTTAGTTGTTGTTGCATCAAAGCTATATGCGCCTGAATATTTTTTATCATGGCTTCCCTACTAGTTTGATCAAGGCTGAGTGTTGGTTCATAGTGTTTAAATTTGGAGTGGTTATTGCTGGTGTTTCTGGTAGACTTGAAAAAGGTATTTAAGGTATTGGTCGATGGTGTTGTAGCGGAGTGTAATACGGGAGGTCTATGCCCAAGGATGGGTATCTTGGAGTGTTCTCCGGAAGTGAAGGTATATGTCCAGATGAGGCTCCAGCATGCTATAAGGTGGGTGGAAGTATTATTGCTGGGAGAGGGTCTGAGAGGTCGGTCATAAGGATAGGTGCGGAAGGGTTGGTGCCCGGCTTCAGGAGTCTGGGCTGGTGGTGGGCTAGAAGTCATAGTGAAGGTGTCTTTAGCTTAGCAAGTAAATGAATGGCTTTTCCTAAGGAGTTCCCATAGACGGCTCCATTTGATAATTGGTTTTCGGAACTCTTGGGCTTGGCGTCCTACAATCCATGAACAAAAGGTAAGGTAAGAGGTGAGGAGAATCCCCATGAACACTCTGATGCCTAAGTTAGAGAATAAAAGCAAGGAGAATGCAAGATAGCTAGATATATGAGAATGAGATGTCCCCTTGTGAGGGATGTAGGGCTCTATATATAGTAATACTCAAACCTGGATAGAGTCAGATTCCGTGTGGGATAGTGGATCATAATCTTAGTAGGAGAGTGTTCCTTTTATGCTTAGGACTCCACTTTGGGGTAGTCCCCATTCCGGATGAATCTGCCTTCTTGTTGATCTAAGTGTCCCTATTTAGGGGGTAAGGGGCCCCTAATTAGGCAGGAACATTCTAGATGGTATCAAAGAGAGACAACTAATGAGAGTGTGCTTAAAAGGCAGATAGTTCAAATTTGGGGATCTGATCTTAAGTGCTATAGAGTACTCATGAATAGTTTTCATGAACTAAAACCTACTTACACTGAATATTATAGAAAAAACTCATGGGAAGGAAGACTTGGAACATTGGCCCCTCTCTCACTTTGCAACAAGGACTGTTAGGAAGATCAATTGTATCCCAAAATTAATGGAGTAAATGTTGTAATTGTCCATATTAGAATAGCTAGATTATAGGATTATTATTCCTCTATTATAGGTATCTTCTTGTATATATATTTGTGTTCTCTATTTCAATCATACATAAGTGCAGAACATTTCTTTTTAGTTTTTTCTTTTTACATGGTATCAGAGCAGTAATGATACCTGTTCTATTTTTTTCTGCTCTTTCTTTTTATTCTTTTTTACTGATTCTCATCATCATGACTAGTATATCAGTAAAAGAATTAAACTCTAGGAATCCCTATTCCCTTCATTATTCTGATCATCCTGGAATGATTCTTATTTCAAAACCTCTTGATGGAGAAAACTATTTGACTTGGCGTAGAGCCATGGTCATCTCTTTGAATGCAAAATCCCAAATTGGGTTTTGTTGATGGAACTCTCAAGGCGCCATCTGACACAACCAAACCAGAAGATTATACGGCATGGAAAACATGTAATGATATGGTATTATCTTGGCTCCTTAATTCTTTGACACCTGATATTGCAGATAGTGTTATTTTTTACAATACTGCCCATGAAGTTTAAGAAGACCTTCACAATCGATTTTCTCAAAGTAATGCACCATGGATTTTTCAAATTGAAAGAGATATTGCTTGTCTAACTCAAGATCAAATGATTGTTGCCGCTTATTATACAAGTTAAAAAAATTATGGGATGAACTAGGTTCTTATAATAATGGTGTTTACACTTACGAAGCATATAGCAAAAGGAGTAAATTAATGCAATTCCTTATGGGATTGAATAAATCTTACAGTGTCACTCGTGGTCAACTTCTTTTATTAAAACCATTACCTGACATTGAACAAGCTTATTCTTCCATTATCCAAGAAGAAAAACAATGAAATTTGGGTGCCACATGCGACTCAATAGATGCTTCTGCCATGGTTGTTCGCAAAGATGAACTAGTAGCCCTTGCTATATAATATAAATCTAGTTCTTCATCTTGTCCTACTTCAGTTAATTGAAAGCCACTACATTGTTCATATTGTGATAAAGATCATCATGTAAGAGAGACATGTTGGAAACTAAATGGTTATACACCTGGACATCCCAAGCACGCATCAGAAAAGAGCAGCCACTTCAAACACAACAAAATCAATCAATCTTCAGTTAATCGTGTCAAAGAGGCTCCAACTATGCAATGACTTCAATCAGTTATGAATGGGTTGTCTAAACTACAACTAAGAAAATGTTGTCTATTATGCAAGGTAATGGGTCCTCTGTCTCACCTGCTCCTAAGGCTAATAATGCAACTACTTCTTCAGGTTTGCTATCACCTGAACTCATAATTGATAGTGGCACAACAGATCACATTACTTCCTCTCCTACTTTGCTTGCCAAAAGTAAAGAAAACACTTCTTTACCACCAGTTGTTATGCCAAATGGAGACCAAGCTCCTATTACCTCTACTAGAAATTTACATTTAAGTCTAGTTATCTATTTAAAAAATGTTCTTGGGGTACCATCTTGCAAAGTAAATTTGATGTCTGTGAGTCAAATCACCAGAGATTTAAATTGCTCAGTAACGTTCTTTCCTTACTGGGTGTATTTTGCAGGATTTGATGATGAGGAGGATGATTGGTTTGGGTAAACAACGAGATGGACTCTATTACTTGGTTGCAACAGTAGCAAATAAGTCACTGGAACCAACAACTAAGTCACTGCAATGCATTCCATCAGCAACAGCCCATACCATCAGACCCCTCTCTTCTCCAAACACTTCTACCACCTTGTGGCATCATCGACTAGGACATTTATCTTCTTCTAGATTAGGCTTCATGGCCAAAACTTTGTTAAATTTTCCTCTAACATCAAATAATATTTGCCATGTATGTGCTTTAGCTAAACAGACAAAAATTCCTTTTTCCATCAGTTCTATTTCTTCTATTAAACCTTTTAAATTAACCCATTGTGATATTTGGGGGCCATACAAAATTCCCTCTCTTTTCGATGCTGAATATTTCTTGACTATTGTAGATGATTTTTCTAGTTTTACTTGGGTTTTCTTCATGCATCATAAAAATGAAACACGCAATCTCCTTATCAATTTTTTCTCTCTTGTCAAAACCCAATTCCATACTACCGTAGCAAATATTCGCATTTACAATGGAAGGGAATTTTCTTCCTTGCATGATTTTTTCAAACAAGAAGGCACAACTTACCAACATTCTTGCACCTACATGCCTTAGCAAAATAGGGTTGTAGAGTGCAAACACAGGCATATTCTTGAGTCAGCACGCCCTTTATTTTCAACTTCATCTTCCTTTACATTTTTGGGTAGAATGTGTCTCCACTACTGTTCATATAATTAATAGATTACCCACCCCAATTCTCTCTCACCAAACTCCTTTTGAGTGACTTCATGGAAAAATTCCATCTTATTCTCACATTAGAGTTTTCAGATGTCTTGCATATGCCACAAATGTCTATGTTTCTCATAAATTTACTCCTCGCACCTCACAGTGCATTTTTCTTGGTTATCTTGCTGGCCAGAAAGCTTACAAATTATATGACGTTGACACTTATCAATTTTTCACTAGTCATGCGTCATTTATTATAAGGACATCTTTCCTTATGAAACCATTACCCCTACCTCACCCAACACTGATTTTGTCATACTTCTTGCTATTTCTTATTCTCTTCCTTTATAGACTCTATGTATTCAGTCAACATCTGTGGAACCTACCTCTACCACTACCTCACCACCACCAAATCCCTTACATGGCTCTCAACGTCATCATGTTCCACGTGTTGCTTTGCATGACTACATTTGCAACCAAGTAACATCTCCTCAATCTTTGTCTTCCTTATCATCCTTTCCATATAATGGTACATAGTATCCTCTTTGTAATTTTATCTTTTATGATCGTTATTCACCACAGCATCGCTCTTTCATCACTACTATCAATAATGATGTTGAACCTACAAGTTATTATGACGTTGCTTCTCACTCTCATTGGCAAGAAGCCATGCAATCTGAGTTGGCTACTTTAGAGGCCAATAACACTTGGACTCTTACATCTCTTCCTCTTGGAAAGCAAGCTATTGGTTGTCGTTGGGTGTACAAAATTAAGCATAAGTCAGATGGTTCTTTTGAATGCTATAAGGCGCGCTTAGTTACCAAGGGTTGAAGGTACCGATTATCATGACACTTTTTCTCCCACTACTAAAATGGTCATAGTACAATGCTTATTAACTTTGGCAACTGCTCAACATTAGTCTCTACATCAACTTGATGTCCATAATGCTTTTCTTCATGGTGATCTTTCTGAAAAAATTTATATGTCCATTCCTCCTGGATTTCACTAACAGGGGGAGAACCTTGTGTTTCGGCTCAACAAGTCTTTATACGGATTAAAACAAGCTTCTCGTCAATGGTTTACTAAGTTTTCTATAACTGTTCAAGAGGTTGGTTTCATTCAGTCTAAAGTAGACTACTCATTATTTACATGCAAAAAAGATAGGTCTTTTACAGCTTTATTAATCTATGTCAACGACATCCTCATAATTGGTAATGATCCCATCGCCATATCTGTCTTAAACAATTTCTAAATAATAGATTTCAGATCAAAGACTTGGGTTAATTGAAGTATTTTTTGGGCATTGAAGTCTCTCAATCAAAGAAAGGTATTTTCATTTAACAAAGGAAATACACTTTAGAACTTTTGAAAGATGGCAAACATTTGGGAGCTAAACTTGTGGATTTTCCCACGGAACAAAATATAAAGATGTTAGATGAAGGAGAATTTTTAAAGGACCCATCTCCATATAAACAGCTTGTAGGATGTATAATTTACTTGACCATTACAAGTCCTGATATCACCTATTCAACTCACATGCTAAGCAGATTTATGCATGCACCATGCAACCCCTATATGGAAGCTGCCATGCATGTGTTGCGATATTTGAAAAGCAACCTAGGTTAAGGTTTATTCCTTCCTTCACAAAATGATTTATCTTTGCGTGCTTTTTGTGATTCAGATTGGGGGGGTTGTCCATAAATCAACTACTGGTTATTGTATTTTCTTAGGATCATCTCTCATTTCTTGAAGAACAAAAAGATAGAGGACAGTCTCCCTATCCTCAGTAGAAGCCAAATACAGAGCTATGACTAGTATTGTCTTGGTTATGATCATTATTGAAAGATTTATGGATATTACATTCAAAACCAGCCTTATTATATTGTGATAACAAAGCAACTCTACATATCACGTCTAACCTAGTATTTCATGAAAGAACCCAACATATAAAGATGGACTATCATTTTATTTATGACAAGATTCAAGATTGTTCGATTTCAACTGAATATGTTCCTTCAGGTGAACAACTTGCGGATGTATTTACCAAACCGTTAGGGAAAGATGCTTTCTCTACAATGAAACACAAGTTGGGAGTTCTTGATATTCACTCTCCAACTTGAGGGGGAGTGTTAGGAAGATCAATTGTATCCCAAAATTAATGGAGTAAATATTGTAATTGTCCATATTAGAATAGTTAGATTATAGATTATTATTCCTCTATTATGGTTAGAATAGTTAGATTATAGATTATTATTCCTCTATTATGGTCTTTTCTTGTATATATATCTATGTTTTCTATTTTATGTTGAGAAATGATTCAAAGGTTGACCAAGTTTTATGGGATCATAGGTTCTGAGAATTATGATTCTATTTTAGTCAATAAGGTAGTGCGTATTATTGCTAATATTATGTTGGTAGTTAAGTGAACTTAGTTTCTGATTTGTTTTTTTTAAAGCCTGTATACATAGGCATTTAACATCATTTTTATTAATTAAGTAATAAAAGTAGTAAAAATTCCTGCATATTTCTTTTATTTTTATCTCTTTTGCTAACAAGTTTAGTATCAGAGCACGTGAGGCTTGGGACTATTGGGTATTTGAGTGAAACATCTGAGGCTTTAATCCATTGGGTATTTGAGTGAAACACGAGAGTGTGAAGAGTGATGAATGAAAAAGTAATGGCAGGGGTTAGTTTTTCTTCCTCTCAACAACTTATACCAATTTTCAATGGTGAGAAGTATGAGTGGTGGAGCATCAAAGTGAAGACATTGCTCAGATCACAGGAGTTGTAGGACTTGGTGGAATATGGGTTTGTTGATATTTTAAAACCCCACTCAAGAAGAGGAGGAAAGGCTGAGAGAAATCAAGAGGAGGGATGCTAAAGCATTATTCATTCTTCAGCAAGTAATTTAAGAGACTGTTTTCTCTCGAATTATTGCAGCAACCACATCAAAGGAAGCATGGTCAATTCTATAGAAGGAGTTTCAAGGCAGTTCAAAGTTAATAGTAGTGAAATTGCAAGCAGTAAGACATGACTTTGAAACTTTGGTTATGAAGAATGGTGAATCAATTACTGAGTTTTTATCAAGAACAATGGAAATATTCAGTCAAATGTACTCTTACAGTGAGCAAGTTTCGGATGAGACAATTATGGCCAAAGTATTGAGAAGCTTGACTTTAAAATTCAACCATGTGGTAGCTGCTATAGAAGAATCTAAGGATCTGTCAATTTTTTCTATTGACGAACTGATGGGATCTCTTCAAGCACATGAGTCAAGAATCAATCAATCACTTAAAAAGAATGAAGAAAAGGCATTTCAAGTGAAGGAGATAGCCAACAAACATAGAGACAATTACCATTCAGCAACTAGTGGTCGAGGAGGAAGAGGATTTTGCGGTCGTAGTCGAGGTAATGGCAGAGGAAGGAACAATGAAGGGTACATGCAGACATTCAACGAGCAAGGTAACATGAAAAGTGGCATTCAATGTTATCATTGCAAGAGATATGGGCATATAAAAGCTGATTGTTGGTATAAAGATGAGAAAAATAATTTTACAATAGAAAATGAATAAGAAATAGGCTTTTTATGGCATGTATTAATACTAACTATAAACCAAGTGATTTGTGGTTTGTAGACAGTGGTTGTTCAAATCACATGACTAGTACAAAATCCTTATTTTAAGAGCTGGATGAGACATAAAAGATAAAGGTTCAGCTGGGTAATAACCAGGAGATGCAAGTTGAAGGTAAAGGCACTATAGGAATCAACACTGGCCATGGTAAAGTATTGAATAATTTTCAATTTGTACCTGATCTAGGGTACAATTTATTGAGTCTCAGGCAATTAATGGTTGGTGGATATTCTGTTTTATTTGATGACAATGCGTGTGTCATTAAAAATAAAAAACAAGCCAGCAGGTCCATATTAGCATGACTTCAAATAAGTTATTACCATTGGATGTCTCTAACATGGAAAATTTTGCTCTTACTGCAACTTCAATGGATGGCTCAGAGCTATGGCATTTGAGGTTCGGGCATCTCAACAGTAAGGGCCTAAAGCTATTGAGTAACAAAGGTATGGTTCACGGACTACCAAAAATTAGTTCTATTGATTTATGTGATGGGAGCATTTATGGGAAACAAACTAAGAAGTCATTTCCTATTGGGAAAGCTTGGCGAGCTTCAGAATGTCTAGAATTAATCCATGCTGAGTTATATGGACCAATGCAAACTGAGTCCTTAGGTGGGAGTCATTATTTCTTGCTATTTACTGATGATTATAGTCGCATGAGTTGGGTTTATTTTTTGAAAAGCAAATTAGAAACCTTTGAGAATTTTCAGAAATTTAAGGCTATGGTAGAGAAACCAAGCAGCTATCATATCAAAATTCTTCGCATGGATAAAGGTGGAGAATTCATGTCCAAAGAATTTAATTTGTTTTGCAAAGAAAATGGTATCAATAAGGAGCTAACAACTCCTTACACTCCTGAGCAAAACAGCATCGCTGAGTGAAAAAATCGAACTGTTATGGAAATGGCAAGAAGCATGTTAAAAGCAAAGGACTCTCAAATCATTTTTAGGCAGAAGCTGTAGCAACATCCGTTTATTTATTAAATCTCTCACCAATAAGGGCAGTCTTGTATCAAACTCCATTTGAAGCCTGGCATGGAAAAAGACCATTTGTAAGTCATTTAAGAGTTTTTGGTTATGTTGCTTATGCTTTGATAAATTCTCAAGTTCGTCAAAATCTTGATGAAAAATCTAAAAAATGCATTTTTATTGGTTATTATACTCAATCCAAAGCATATAGACTGTATAACCCTCTTAATGGCAAAATCTCAATTAAAAGAGATGCAATATTTGATTAAAG